>JACSYO010000285.1:1210000-1752500 GCA_016806645.1 Ophiodon elongatus | reverse complement strand
TTTTCCATGTAAATGAAAACAAAGTAAAACTTCCACCCAGGAGATCCAAGACAGGTCCGGTCAGCTATTGTTCAGCTCAGAAGCTGGCTATCAACCACAGGCACAGATTGTATCTATTTTAAGGCCAAAGTAGAGCTCAGTAAAAGAGCATTCTCTTATGCGGCTTGTCAAAGGTGAAATAAACTGTCTGACACCACCGGGGTAATGGCTAGAAATAGTATTTAAAGATATCTTCAACCTTTTCAGTGCTTGTGCACATACAATTGGATATCTGGAGTGACTACCAACCCACAACCTGTGAAATAAGCCCACCCAGTCAGTTTATGTGTGCGCTGCCCAGCAGACTCTTGGATGAATAGCCCAGCTGGGCCAAAAGGTCCTAATAAAAAAATAAAAAACAGGATATTATCACTTCCCCTGATGTGGTTCTGGTGGATGAGCGGCAGCCTCATTTCGTTATGAGACAGAATATCCAGAGGCTAATCCTCCCAAATGTAAGCTAACATGCAATTGACTCTGCACAACAGCCAGCTGAAGTTCTAAAATCTGGCTCCATTAATACGCTACACAAGCAGGCAAATACACAGAGGTTTTCTTAAGCCTCTGTTGATGACGTGAAAGCTTGGCAATCAATCCTTTTCATCCGCTTCAGATCTTTTATAAGAGTACGAGATCAATGTCTGTCCTTTTTCTTATCAGATAATTAAATTCTATTGAAATGGGAATGCACTTTTTTTTTTAGACTGGATCCTAGCTAGGTGTCTCTCGACTCACTGAGCAACTCTGTTCTTCACCACGTCATGTTGTAATAGGTGGCATTTCTATAGCGTAGAGGAGTGATACTCACTTCCACAAGTGTGCGCTGACATGGTGCTCCAACATGGCACTGAGGGCAAACCGCAGGTGTTGCCATCGCCGGTTGAAGGTGAAGATGCTGCAACCCAATGTGCGGCATCCAAAAGTGCATAGCTACAGAAGAGAAACGTAACAGGTGAGTTTCAGAATAATTCAGTCAAAAAACATTGAGACCCACCCTTTTCCTTTTAATTGAGAAAATGAAACTCAGCCTCGTGTTTTTCACTCTCTAAATTCCAACATCCCGACTGCTTAACTTTTTCCCTCTAAAAAACAATCGTACTAAAACTACGTCTGCGTTGTACTACTCTTTCTGCACTCACCCCGAGAGGTTTGGGGTGCCAGGGTGTGGCAGGCAGGTCGATGGCTTCCTCCTGCTCATTGTCTTCACTCTCCTCGCCTGAAAACAGGCTCTTGTTGAGGGGAATGTGAGGCTGTGCTTCCGCCTCCACTGTGCTGTCGCCTTCCTCCCCTGGAATGCTTTCTGATGGGACTCTGGACCTGCTTTAAAAAGGCAAAAAAGATTACTATCCAGCGGCATCGTGAAGGGTATTGCTCATATACTTCCTACGTGTAATGTGCGTTACTGGAGGATTCCACTAGAGGGCACACCAGAGGTCTCGGCCCGTACAGAAGACAGCTATTAGGACAAGCATATTTGTCAGCGTGTGGTGGCAATGACACATCGTACAGATGCGGTAATTGTCAGTAATTGTCAGTCTATTAGCATATTTTCAGAGCATTTCCGACATTTTCCTGCCCACTGACCCCTGACCCCGTCACATCACCATACTGCCCCTACAGTTCATGTGCGTGCACGACCTACACTCCAAACAGACGCAAGATAACCAAGGCAACCATCCTGCAAACACGAATAAAAAGCAAGTATATCTATGGCTTATGTATGTAATTATGTTGTTTAGCGTTCATGTCATTGTACCCTTGTTTATCTCAACCAGCGATTTAGAGCAATACTTCATCTCCAGAAACAATTTGTTATGGTTACTCAAGAGGAATTTTGGTAAATCAAATTCAATTTATTTATATGAAGAAAAAAAACAAACACATTTCATACCTGAGAATGTGAGAGTTGCTGTTAAAGGTTTTACTGCTCTGCAGTGTTATTTTCTCTTGTTGTTGATGATGTTGCTGTTTGTCTTTTGATTTGACAGGAAGCTGCTCCACATCTCGACCTGCAGAGGCTGCTTTCTGCTCCTCGGTCAGTAGATCAACGGTCTTGGTCCTTCCTAAAGCTTTCTGCTGCTGGTGGACAGAATCCGTCTGTGTAGACAAGAACAGCACAGAGGAGAAAAAAAGAGGCTTTACATCCCATCCCAAACTATGATAATCAGATGAAAAAAATCTTCTCTGTTGTTGCATCAAGTGACAAATGCAACCTCTACCACAAAAGTCTCATATCTCTGTTAATAATAAACACCAATAAAGACACTAGTAATAATATTGGACAAAAGGCCATGACAAGGCATTGAATGTTTACATTGCATATAAGCTCCTGGCTGCACAGCTTCTTCCTCTCTGGATCCAGAACCCCGTACTGTTTGTTCAGGTCACATTCTTTCTCTACGGGAAAGAAAGCAAACACAGTAGTCAGTGAGCAACACGGACGGTCAACGTGATCCACTGCTGCTGGACAGATTACAGACCACCGTGTGGTCCGTTTTCAAAAACAAACTAATAGGCAACTATTATGCATACAATCTGATTATACTAGCACGTAAATACTGCTGTGTACGACATACCATACCCGGGCTAATGCACTCGATGTTTATTGGTCCTTGACAGTGAAGCGACATGGTAGAAAAGCAGTCAAGGAAGAAACAACAGATGTCGTATAAACGGAAGACTTACTGTTGATGTTTTTGTAAGTCCGGCTGTAGGTTCTCGTTCCCCGCAGAGGACTGTGAGACTCACTGGACTGCCCCGCTGTGGGCTTCTGCACTGAGGGTAACTCTGACGGAGAAGTGGAGGAGGAACCGTGGCCGGGGGGCAGGGGTCCTGAGTGCCATGGAGGCACCCTGGGGCGAGCCGTGGAGGAGGACGAGTGGAGTGGGAGGGGAGGCTTCTCCTGAGGGAACTTCTCCACGGAAGGAAAACTGCAGAAGTAGTTCAAGAAGAAAACTTCAAAATGTTAGATTTGTGCAAAATAGGCTTGAAATTTAAATACGAAAGGGGACTGAATTCAGGTTTATGCAAGTTCCAAATGACGGTTTCAAAGTGGGAGCATATTGCAAAGCATTTTGTTTGTTAAACGTAATACTTTGTTGACATGAGCTCTTTGATGCTCTGCAAGCCGGGTCAGTGGCATATTGAACATATTAAACATATTGAAGAGTTAATGCATTCAATTCAATATGTTTTTTTTGAGACAAAAAAAAGGGGGGGGGGGTCGTAACTGGGCCACATTCTTCAGAATAATTCACATTCCGTGTGTTGCTGTGTAATGAAACAATCGTAAACAGTACCTCACTGCCTCCTGCTGGGCCTTGCTAGGCCTGTGCTGGTGTACCGGTGATGCCGCTGAGGAGGGGGCAGTGGCTTCATGACCTCTGCCATCTTTCTGCATCTCTCTGGAGGAGGAATGATTTGCAAGAGGGCGTGCGGGGCGAAGTCGCTGCTGCGAAGCCAAAGAAGAAGACTGTCCACACGTCTTCGTGAGAGGACCATGCCGCCACTCACAGTGCTTCTCGAAGGCTTGAGGCTTCACCACCTGGCCACAGTGGCTGCACACCACCAGGCAGATCTCATCGTGTGCTGGGCAATGGCCAAATGTGTGCATATCTATAGAGATGAACAGAAGCGTTAACGTGACATACATGAACTTCTGAGGCAATGCTGAATGCACCGAGAGTGATTGAGTTGTGTCACCTTCTTTCTTGAGGGTCATGGTCTCAGGGTGCTTTCTCACATGTTTGCTGATGTCCTCAACATTAGACTCAGCTGCATGAAAGGAAGAAAAAAAAAAAAAACACAGTCAGCATGAAAACAATGTGAGGGGACATTTTTGTAGCATCTTCCAAGAGGCAGGTTTGCTGAGTAGAGGTCGCTCAGGTCAGATTTCAGGTGGTTTTGAGCGGATATTACTAATAAATCTAAAAGTTATCCTCATAATAAACCCTTCTCGAAACCTCACCTATCATACATCGACTGCCAGCAACTCCCTAGTTGTGTGGTCCAGTCGCGGCCGTTGGCTTCTCAGTTTTTCTGTTAGCAAACTGGACAAATCCTCCTTAAGTAGTTAGTGCTAGTGCTCCTGTTTAGTGAGCCAGTAGCTCACGGGCTAAAGCTAACAGGGCACTCACCTGTCCGAAGGTAAGGCATTCACGTTGCATTTACAGCGCACGTGACCGAATGCAAAATAAACTACTATTTTAATTAGTTTTCGTGTGTTTGTTGCCAGTTAACATCCCTAGCCAACTTCCCCTGCACTAGGACCCAGCAGGTCTTTTGTTTGGGTCGCCCTTTATGCCGCTATGTGTATGTAACAACAGATAAATCACAGGACGAGGGCACGGTGACGCGCCGCGGACCGGGTCCGGGCCGCGGGGGCCGACTCACCGTCAGATGGTGAAATATTCACTCTTTCTACCCAACAACTCCAGTTTAATCCGACAAAATCGTCGAGATTAGGATTTCGCCGATCCAGAGCGGCCATTGCTGCTCTTGCGCGTTCACGGGGTGATCGCGTCGGTTCGCGCGCATCACGAACGCGTCACGAAGCTCGCGGCCGCGACTTTGAGGTCGTCTGTAAGTAAGGCCACAAGAGGGAGGGATGGAATATACTGTATATTTGTAAAGTGGTCCTTAATGCATCTAAATTCATACCATATTTATTCAACTCTGTTTTATAACTAGCAGAATAAATCTAGAAAAAATGCATTATAACAACCACTAATACTTAAGACTTTATCTATATATAATTGATCTATATATAATTTATATATATGTGTATATATATACATATATATATATATTTATATATATACATATATATATATGTATATTTATATATATATACATTTGTATGTATATATATATATATATATACATATACAGTATGTGTATATATATATATATATATGTGTATAATTTATATATATATACATATGTGTATATAATGTATATATGTACATATATATAATTTATATATGTTTATATATATATATATTATTAGATATGTATATATGTACATATATATAAATTATATATAAAATATAAATAATTCCATTCAACTGACAAAACAGTAGCATGCAGATATTGGGTAGACTGTGTTATTAGTTAAGTATTAATAACCTGTCTCGGCTTGTGATCTCTATCCACATTATATCTTTAATCAGAAATGTATTAGTGTATGTACAGTAATATATATATATATATATATATGTTCCGATTGATCGATTAGTCTATTGAATGTTATACGATCAGTTTAAAAATACCCATCCTAATATCAAGATCAGTTATTCACATCTGACTCCCTGACATGAACACTTGACTGGACGAGGAGGATCAGGAGGTTAATTTGAAGTCCTGCCTGTGTGAGAAGAAGCTTATGGTGTCAGCTGATGATGATGATCATACCTGATAGAAGTAGCAAGTCTGCCACCTACTGAGTGTCAAACTGTATCGCATGCTACCTGGCCTTTCTCGCTAAATGCCTAATCAGCACAAATTAATAAAACCGTGGCAAACAGGAAGTGAGTGAGAGGTGTAATATCTTATTCAGTTGTCTGATGAAAACATTACATACTGTGTGTGTGTGTGTGTGTGTGTGTGTGTGTGTGTGTGTGTGTGTGTGTGTGTGTGTGTGTGTGTGCTCCCACCAGTGAAAAGAATTGGGCGTAAAATCAGACACGTCACAACAAGTCCAGTTCATGCTTTTAATAATGACGCACAGCATTTTATGCAAACTTCTTCCTGAAATGAAAAGCAACTCCAGTCTCTATGTGACACTTATAAAAACACAGCTAGAAGCTGTGAATCAAGCAAGGCTATATCAAAGTAGGAACACATAATAATAATAATAATAATGGCAGTAATAGAGTAAACAGCTCATCTTATTATCTTACAATATGGCAGACCAGGCAATAGCAAGAACATGTTTTAATAATTAGTAACTGGTTAGCGATCAGTAAATTGTTACTAACACTAGCTAAGGCTATAGAATACATAGAACACTCGCTTTGAAATACTGTCGGGCCTTGCTGGGCTATTAGAAAAAAACATTATAAACATCCAGGGAAAAGATAAGAAGTTCTGTGTAATAAATGTAACAGTTAAATGTAAACAATCATAAAGAGCGAACATGCTGATAGTCTAAAATACTTTATTAATTAAGCCTTCCGCAGTGAGGCGATGAGGCGCAATGTTACACAAACAAATGCAATTAAATTGCTTTCACCCATTAGAAATAATCTCATAATGGCAACTGGATTAATGTTCCAAAGAACTATTCAACATTAATTAATTGTAACTACATGTTTTGACACCTATTGTATGTTTTAGGTTTGGGCTAAAATTTGATTTTGACTAGACCTGGGTTAATAATAAATGCATTTCAAGTATTTAATATTCATCAGCTATTTTGTACTTCGTACACTCAACAACCCTGAGGTTCTTTTTTTTTTTCGTTTTTTTTTTTTAAGAAAATGCTGATGGTACAGAAATGCTGTTGGCAGTTGACAAAGTGATGCTTCATTCTGATTAATCACCAACGAGGATGCACAGTCCACATCTGCAGTACCACGTTAAATAAGGGCCACTTTGTTCTGGATACCTGAATATAAATGTTTTAAAAACACTCAAACTGAGCCTCTCTGAGAAGAACATTTGACTGCTACAATTTCCCGTACAAATCAAGTTCTAGTTCATTTTCTAAGTGTATTTGAGATAATACAGCCCTAAATATAAAATTAATACTTAGCCCAAAAAAGGAGCAGTCAGATTTGGAAACGTATATACCGTGTAGTCTACAGCATTTGAACAGTTAGTACCAAAACGACTCATTCAATTTTGAAATGAGGAAGCTGCGCGGTTACGACGGCCCGACTCCCTCCTGCACATCCGTGAGCGGCTCGGCTGATTTGTGAAAAGGTGTTTCCTTGTAAATGAACCAGCAGTTGCTGCACCACAGGATGAGGTTGAGGAACCCAGAAATCTGCCAAAGGATAAAGCATGCGTCAAACATCCCAGGCTGCTGAGCGCACAGTGTCTGAAAAAAAAAAAAAAGACAACGTTCCACACAACTTACCACGGAGGCGTTCAGTCGGCCCATGTGAGGCACCGCGCCCGGGGCGCAACTGCTCTTTCCGTCCTTGCACACGTCAAGAAAAGTTACGATGTTTGCAGGACTGGTGGCCCACTTCACATCAGACAAGCCTTTGGCCCAGGCAGAGGACGATGCCAGCCACAAGAAGGCCAAGGCGGCAGTCACCAACAGGTCCTGAGAGAAGGAAAACAATTAGTTTAAAACCACGAAACCGACCACAGTGCTTCAGTCAAGCAGCTTTTTCTTGGACGTCGACTACCGAGTCCAGTATGTTCCTTAGTTGCTAGGTAACCACGGCCCTTCCCTCTTTTTCATTTGCACAACTCTGTTAAATTCACTTTCTCTGACCTCCAGTTGGATTCCAGGACGAAGTGGACTCATTGAAGTCCAGCAGCTGACGTCAGATGCAGCGTTTTACACACAGAGCAATATAAATGTTATAAATATTACCGGCAAAGATGAAACTGCATTCATCTCTTCACTACTGACGTTGCACAACGGCTCAAAGGAAATGCACGCAAAAACTCTCCCGCTTCAAAAACAAGCTCTTGTGAATCCACAGCGTGTCATTTCCTCTCACTCCATATCTAAGCTACTTATGCACGGAGAGGAGGACGCGGCGAAGCACAAACATTCGCGCCCCAAAACTGCAAAATATGGAGAATTCAGACAAACATACCACAGTGGGACCGCGACTAGATTCTCTATATACGTGCTGGTAGCCCAAGTAGAGGACGAGTGTGGCGGTGGCGTAGAGAAAGGACAACACGCCAATGCAGACGTAAAACTGTGCCGAGGATGCGTGGTCTCCGGTCAGGAAGTACTCGGTGGTCGTAGTTTGATTGATTTTGCAGTCAGGAACATGATAGGACTGCTGCATCAACCTGCGGAAACACATAGGAACCGAAAATGAGGACAATCCTACGAGTAAACACATTCCAGTGAGCTGGTTCATCTCACACACACACACACACACACACACACACACACACACACCTGAATGGGTAGTTAAAGTCTGCGTGTATCTCTTGATTGGTTCTCCCGGTGCACTGCACGTTGACGCTGGTGGTGCCGCTGTAACCTGAAGTCGTAGCAAAGGCAAATATGGCGAACACCTGCAGACGCAGACGCAGGATGAGAGGAGACACTTGGGGGGCATAAGAGTGCAGAGCAAACTGTCACACACACACACTTCCCTTTATTTTTATGCAACACACTTTTGACAGGAAATAGTCTTAATCACCAGATGCCAGTGTGAGTGGTGTTCTGAGTTCACAGCAGAATGGCCTTACTCACTTGGAAATGTTAGCACACATACCAAAACCAAATTTTTTTTTATTGTTTTTAGGCCAGAAATATTGTCGACCTTAAAAAGTAACTTTATACATCATTAACTACAGGTGCTACACTGCGCATGCAAACACACGTGCGCTTACCAGTTTGTTGCCACATAGTTTGTGGTTAATAAACATTGTGTTGTCACGTGACGCCCCCCTGAACTGGCGTTATTAGAAACGGTGTTAACGGCTCAAAGGATGAGCGTCACGGCCTCGCCAGGCGTGCAGTGGGTCACAAGACAAACAACAGAATCAATTCGCATGGAGTTCCAGCCACCAGGGATGGACGGCTCATGGTTAAGACACCCCGCCGTAGTCAGTTAGGCCATTATGGTCAAAAATAATAAAATTATATTTGTAAGCGCTCACCCATTCCAGCAGGCGGATGAAGGCCAGCGGTTCTTTCAGAGGTCCCAAGTCAAACGTGAAGCCCTGAGACAGCACTCTCTGGTAGGAAACAAACACGCAACGTGAGGAAGAAGCTGCTGCTGCGCTGCACAGGAACTCACGCGAAAAATAGGTGTGTTTGCTTCAGATAAAAAAGTATGCGCCATTAAGCGTTTAAGCGCGGATACCTGGGCGACGGACTCCATCGTGCGTCCGGAGATGAAGAGCCTTTGGTTGTGGGTGGTGTGCCTCCTGTCCTCGGTCTTTACCAGCTCTCTCTCTCTCTTTCTCTCTCTCGCTCTCTCGCTCGCTCTCTCTCTCCCGAAGATCTTCAGGCTTGTCAAACTTTTCTCCAACTTCAGCGAAGCGTTGCAGATATCACGTGATCACTGACGCGCACGCGTCGACAGGGGCGCTGCAGGGACAGCGGTGTTCACATGCGGTTATGAGTTCACTAGATGTGTTTGTGTGTTCATCGCATGTAACGCCAAATAGTTTTAATAAAAACAATTATGTTATATTAAATCAGAACACATACGAGGACATTTATATGCAGGAGGACAGTAGTGCAGTGGTGCCGAGTGCAAGGGATGCTGGAATAAGGAAGTCCATCTATAAGTGAATACATACTTATAATAAATACTTAATTTCATGTATTAAAGGTAAAAGTTATCATAATGCAGAATGGCCCCAGTCAGTATGAATGAATGGATACATGAATTTTGTTATTATCAGGAGTGGTGTGTAACTAAGTAGGATACACCTCAGGTAATTTTGAGTAATTATATTTCATGCTACTTTATACTTCTACTCCAGTACAGTAAGGCAAATCATGTACTTTTTACTCCACTACATTTATTTGACAACTTCAGTTACTGGTTACTTTGCAGATTTGGATTATTAACACTAAATACACATGCATGATATAATAATATTAATACATTATGATACACTATGATAGGTTAAGATACCCAGCAGTATATAAAGTAATGCAAATTTGCCTCATCTTTAGCAACTGCAACCTTTAAGTGAAGTACACATTCACGCATCAATAATTAAAATCCAGGAATATAATATACATTATTCTGAAATGGGCCATTCTGCATAATGAGCACTCTTGGTATTTTAAGTTGATGCTAATACCTTTGAATGTTTAGGCCTATGTAAGTAATATTTTGAATGCAGGACTTCTACTCGTAACAGAATATTTTCACACTGTGGTATTGCTAACTTTTCTCATACTAGTAAACTTTTTAATGTATTAAGTAGTGTTTGATGTTTAGCTAATGGGACTGATTTAAGACTCTACACATACCGTGCTTACCATAAATAACCTGATTTGTAACTAATTAACTAATAAACTAAATTGGTTCTGAAATATTATCTTTGGGAACTTAGTTATTTTAGTTTATATTGTTTTCATGTTCATAATTGAGTTTTGCTCTGACAAATCACGATAAACGGACACAGGGTCACTTCACGAGTTGGTTTCTGGGTCTCTGTGTGTATAATGAAACCATGTGCGGTCTTCTGTGTGAACTGTACTTATATGGAACTTGGAGGCAACAAGATACCCAATGCAAAGATGGCGGGAGATGTTAGGGGCCCTATCGGGTCCCAGTGACAATATTTTACCCTGTGGCCCCTTAACAGATTAAGCTGGCCTACTCATGTCATATATTTACCCAAGACACGATGATGGTAACAGCTGAAAAGAAACAAAATCTTCATGCATGCTTCTAAAAAGCTGAAGTGTAACCTTTTAATTCCAAATTGCAAAATGACACTTCTTGAAAAATATTCAGGAATTAAACTTTTTCTGTTTTAAGAAGCAAATTTGTAGTGTATATGTATATCATTGATGATAATCTAATTTTAGATTAGAATGTTAATATCCACCTTGCCTTTAGAGTTTGCAGGGTGTTCAAAATGCTGAGGAGTGCACAGTGAATGCACTGTAATGCTAATTACTTTTCACTAGAAGTCGCCATTTCCACAGACACTACCTGAACATTACTAACTAAACCCTTTTTACACAAAGCAAGCCATGTGCACTATGACTCTCATAAGTGTGGGCTGAACTCGTTGACACACAGACCGTCCATGTAATTCCCTCCGTTTGGGTCAAAAGAAATGCTTGGTACCAGGGAAAGGCCCTTTGTTCCACGCTTCGATTTTCCCGCTAGTCTCTCAACACACTGTGCAACCAAAAGGGAAAATCTGCAGAAAGACACCGTTCTCATCCTCACAGAGTAAATCTCGAAGGCATAAGAGTGGCTTTGTTCTCCACCTTTTAATAGTTGACTGAGCTGCCATGGGGGAGGGGCTGCAACTCCATTGTACAGTCTTTTTGTGGAGGAATGCTACTCCCCAGATCAGATTGTTTGGCTTTCTGAGTGAATCTGGGAATAAAGAAATACACAAGCATGACTTGATGCATACAAAGAGTATTCCCGATGATCCGATGCACATTTGGGTGTAGCTAAGTTGTGGGTTGTACTTTAAGGTTTCAGGTTTTATTCAGGGTCATTAAAACTTGCTTGACAGCATTTTATTTTCAGCTGGGAAGAGATGACACCCTTTTGCTTATGGTTACAGGCTTACAGACTTGTCGAACAGGTTATGCCACACCAAAAGGACAAGCATGAGCATAATCAAATAATTATCATGATTGTCAGAGCAGATTCTCCAACCCTCTACTAACAGAGAGTTACTTTCACTTACAGGATGACAAGGCAACTAAATCCCATCCTGTCCAAATGGAAGTTCACAGAAGATATTACCTGGCACACTACAATGGAAACTTAAAACTCCATGTTGCTATGTTAGGATTACAGTCGGTGCTCTGTATGCATCTGTTCGGTCAGGCCCATGGCGGCGATGGGTACAGGATTCAATTTCCCTGCATCACATGACCAGTCGTCATGGGTTTGTTATGACCTGCCGTCCCATCACATGCACCAATGTAATCAGGAACATATTTGGACTCATTGCAACCAACGAAATGATACATTAAAGAATGCAGCAGGCTACAAAAAAACAGACACTTTACTTAATTTACTGGTGTTCAGATCTTATGATACAAAGGTTAGTTTCTTCTTGACTAAGATGAGAAAGCTCAAGCTATCCTAAGAAATGTTGAGAGATTTGGGGAACTGAGCCGGTTACCCATAACCACAAGGGTTGGCAGTTCAATTACCGGGTGTCTGTATGTTGGAGTGTCTTTGAGCAAAACACTGAACCCCAAGTTGCTCTCCAGACACTTGACAGTAGCCCACGGATCCTAAATGCTCAAAATGGATTTTATGCAGAGCTCAAATGTCATGTATGTACTTGTACGTGTGTGACAAGTGAAACTGAAATAAAGTTTTAGAACAGGGACATAAATGAGTTACAGTATTCAAATGTGTTAGTGTTAATGTCAATGAATTAAGCATTTTTTTTTTCTTCAAAATATCTTCCATCAAAAAGGGACCATTTAGTTTAGTTACAGCTAATTTTCCCCAGTTTTTTTCTTTTTTTCCTTTCAGGCCTGTTCCACTGGTGGAGAGATCACTGAGATCCCGCGTGACGTAATCTCTTCTCCTCCTTTTTGTTTTAAAGTAACGTATTTGACCCTTTTACTTTGACATGTTGGTCTTTAAATGAGATTGGATGTAGTATCTACGATAGTATTGCTCAACCTAGCTTGGCAGGCTTTGACAGCTAATATGCAGCTCCTGTGTCTGACCCCGCCTTCTGAGAATGTAACCAATCAAAACAGCGCATAGGTGCACCAGAATAAAAAGACCAGCCAATCACAGCCTCTCCTGGCTGACCACAGCAGTGCAGCCCACAGACACAATTTGCGTGATCGTTACAGTGTATCATGTTGGCTGAGGAGTTGCAGCGCGAGTGATTGGTGTCAAATATTCCGTTTAATTTCGCAACAAAAAAAAAATTGCATTTTATTTTTCCTTTCCGTTTTGACATTTTTATTCCGCTGCTGCGCGGTGGGAATAATCGGAGCATTTGAGGGCGCTCCGGTTTTTTTTTTTTTTTTTTTTTTTTTTCAAAAGCCCGGAATAATCGCTGTCAGTCGGACTACTGTGTTGTTGATGTCATCCTCGGCAGAGCTGTAGCGACCTTCAATTTGTAGGCAACACCGGCATAAACAAAGACTGTTTTTTTTTTCTTTCTCCCTCGTCTTTGTTTTGTTTTGTTTGCCAGTGACAACAGACACGAGGATGGGACTTCTGCTGCGCTCCCTGCTGCTGTTCTCTGTTTCCACTCTCGCAGCCGGCGTAGATTCCCCGCCGGGGTCGCAGTCCTCCGAACAGTCGTTTGTGAGGCACCGATCCCGGGGAGAGGAGGCAGCGAGCATCGTGAGGAGGTCTCTGCCTGCGTGGCTGGCCGCGTCGCCGAGCCACAAGATCTCCCGGAGAAGCGTCGAGCTGGGCGACAACTGCAAAGCTCTGCAGGGATACGACACCAAGTTAGCGGACAACACCCACCAGGTGAGTTACCAGCCGAGGTCCTGTTACTCCTCTCACGCGCCCGACAGTGAGATGAGCCGAGACGAGAAGATGCGCAGGTGCTAACCAGGTGCACTTCCAGGCCTAATCAGCTGTTCCGTGTGCTCAGAGAGCTGCTCCTGGTGGGGCTCTTTTCCTTTCCACTGTAAGCAATGAAGCCCGAGATGACAGTCAGATACAAGATGTATTGCGCTGTAGATTTATATTGTTTCCTGTTGTAGGCTACAACAAAAATCACACAATTTAAAGAATCCACTTGACCGGCGGAGTCCCAAGTCTCTACACCTCAAACAGCCATTAAATACACCACCTTTTGCTTTCTGTTGGCTATACCAGTTTTGCCCTACCATGTTTTTTTTTTTTTTTTTCTTTCTTTCTTACTTTCACATTTGGTGCAGTGAAATACAGTTTAGTGGAACAGCAACAACGCCTATTTCCCTCATGCTTTAAGACCTACGTAGGCTCCACTGAGCTCTCAGGCTCCACCGGACTGGTTTACCTCTCAAACGCTCCAGTAATGGCCATGACCTATATCTCATTCTCCTCTAGGATGCAGCTGCATTCTGTATGTGAGGATGCCACTTTGCTGTGCCTTCGCTCAGAGTGAATCTGTTTACAGGGAAATTGGCCCAGTGGGATCCATGTGACTGGCTGTGTGGTAGTTATTTTGTAATACGCCTAATTAAAAGTTGTGTTTGCGTGGTGGTGAGAGCAGTTAGCATTGGCAAGCAGGAAGTCTGTTCAGACACAGAGAGACTTCAGTCTTGTGCTCGGTTCGGACAGAAGGCCATATTTGGTCTCCCCAGATGTCGGAATGGGTTTCACTGTTAAAGCACAGGAAGTAAAAGCATCCAAATGAATGCAGTTCATAAAAGACACCTCTACCTGTGCAGTGCAGAGTTTCGGTGCAGTCTATTTGCATAGCTCTTCATTGCCATGTGATCAACTTTGCATTGCAGTCTTTGTGTGCTTGTCCCCGGTAATCTAAAGTCGACAGAATTCCTGGAGGCTCAGCTGCGTCTTTCCCCTTGAGGTTTCTGCTGCAGGTCCCATCGGTACTGGAGCTGCTTACAGCACGAGCTACTGAAAGAGACCTGCCTTAAACAGCTTGTGAATGTTCACACGGTTGGAGAATATTGGGCCACTGAATTGGTTTCAGGACTAAAGACTTTTATGTCAGGCTGATAATGAAAGCGAAAATGTTTTTGTCCGAGCAAACGCTGCTTAATTTACTTGATTTGAACAAAACTAATGTCAGAGTGAAGACTGAGCCCAGTTTTTTTTTTTTTGGTTGGTATTCAGTAGCTGTATTCAGAAGTCTTGTGCCTGCTGTTTCACTTTTTACACTCTGTCATGTACGCTGGGCCACATGGCGAGGGCGACCACAGGGTCATAATTAAGCAATAATTCAGTCTGGAGGCAAAATTCACAAATAGGTTTTGACTCCAGTTTATAATTGTGTGGTCAGTTCATCCCTTCTTGTCAGCTCGACTCAAAACCCTCACTTAACTTAGTGTCGTTCACACAGATATTTAGACGCACTTCTCAACTGGTGCTGTGATTTTTAACATGTTTGATTTTTAATGTGTTTCACAATCTTTTCTCAGTATACCTTCAATGACCTGAGTGGGTCGGTGTCGCTGGCCTGGGTTGGAGATGGCACAGGGGTGAGTGTTATATTCTCCTCTAATAGCACCTAACATGTCTCTCATGCTGAGCGGTTCCTCTGTGACATGAGGGGCACACACTTGGCTGGACCAGTCAGTGAACTGCACGGAAGTGACGGGGTAGCAAAGAACCTGGTGGATTACGCAACGAGGTCCCTCAGCGTCTCATCATGCATGTTAATAAATGAAACATGATCCATGCTCCACTTTCCTCAAGCTGAACCTCCTTTGTTTCGGCAGGTCATCCTGGCTTTGACAACTTTTCAGGTGCCCTTCTTCATGATAAGGCTCGGGCAGTCTAAACTCTATCGAAGGTTAGTCTCACCATCTCACCTGTTGGAAAAACAACATATTTTGTGTTTGGTATGCATCTAATTTGACCGTGACCCTTTGTCTGCCAGTGAGAACTACGGGAAGTCATTCGAGGATGTGACCAATCTCATCAACAACACCTTCATCAGATCAGAGTTTGGCATCGCGATCGGGGACTCTGGCAAAGTAAGACATGTCCTCATCAAGGAATGTAACGAGTGTCTTCTTCGGTGAAGAACCTTTTTAATGTCTCATCATCTTCTATGGTTTCACCAGTCTGAACGTTGGGCTCTGGTTTACAGGTGATCCTGACGGGAGAAGTGTCCGGAGGTTACGGGTCCCGGATCTTTGTCTCCAATGACTTTGGAAAGAGTTTCACCCCCCGGGACCTGACCTTCATCCCCCTGACGCAGATCACATATAACCCTGATGATTCCAATGTGCTGATGGCCCTCAGCAACAGCGTGAGTAGTGAATGTGGGATAGCTATGTCTTTTTAAGAAAGTAACCAGTTTGGATGCAAGTTAGTCTATATATATAAGGTTGTAAAACCCTTAACAAACATCATCATCTCACTCCCTGAAGGCAAAGAAGAGTCAATCATTTGTTTGCACAAAGTACATTTATTAACATGTTTTTTTTGTGGGCAGCTCTTGTTGACCAAGTTCTGCCTGAGCCGTGTAAAGTGCATCCTTTTACAAATCTTTTTCTTTTTTCTGTCCTCAGAATGAACTCTGGCTGTCTGAAGATGTTGGCAGCAACTGGAAAAAGATCCACGACATGGTGTGTCTCGTGAAATGGTAAGGGACGACACAAACTGATTTATATTAGCATCTTTGTCAGGTGATCGATGAACAAACATGTTATTCAATGTCCTCGAGTGACTGATGTCTTAGGGAAATATTTCTTATCAGTGAGATAAGGGAGGTGTGGAAGATTGGCATTGTTATTAGTTTCACATGTAGCAAAGATTTCAAAACATGACATTGTATCTATCTTTTCTTTCCCTATAACTAGCTAATTATTAAAAGTAGTTAAAGACAGACTGGTGATAAAAGTAAAGTTTTTTTTTTTGAAACCATGTTTTGACTCCTTCACAGTTATGCTAACTTTCTCTAACTCACTGAGAGTGGTAATAACCTTAAGTAATCTGAGATCAACATGTTGGGAGTTTTTCTCCCAATACTTTTTATTGTTTTAATGTAATTGTTGCTCCACCTTTGCAAAATAGCCAGTTCGACTGCATTGCAGTGCAGTGACTGTTTAACCAGCTCTGGTGAGGCCGAGCCCTTGGCCGCATTCTTGTTTTTTTTTTTTTTAGAGGAACTTCCTGGTACGTATCGCTTAGTAACCTTGACAGCTCTACATATCTGTCCAGTCACATTTAAGACTCCGTGTTCAAGGTCTGAGAGAACTGAGAGAAATAGTCTTTATTACTGACCCGAAGACGTTGATCTGAACAAGCTCCTGGAAAATGGGTTGTTCCCGACTGGGGCAGACAACACTCTAAAGACAGTAAATATTTAGGAAGGGCATGGCTTTATGCTGGTTGCATTTGATAAGCCGTGTCATGTGATGCTTACTTTCACAATGAAGCAAAGCTTATTATGGGAATAGATAGAGATTACATAAATAATCCAGTATGAGAGCTGTTACAGCCTTGTCAACAAAGCATTCTACATCTATATTTTGCTTACATGGACTCAAATGTGTTTGTCTGCTTATCTGACATTTTTTGGTACTTTCCACTCTGATTCTAGGGGAAGAAAAAATACCATCTACTTTACGGCCAATTACAACGGATCCTGCAGTAAGTCATCCCCTTTTAAGCAAAACCTGAAATGAAAGCTTGGTATGTGCAACTTTTGTGTGCATGTACTGAGGAGCAGCACATGAAATATAACATATTTTAAACATTCTCATGGTAGTTTCAAAGATAAGCGTCATTACATGTTTTTATTGAATTCTCTGTTTATCATTGATTTAACTGGATTTGGATTGTGAATAGAAATCGTCATGACAAATGCTTTTCATATTCCTCTTAAATGCAAAGTGTAATTATTAGTTAAACTTATGAATTAGAATAATTTGGTTGCCCTTTCATTTTCTATTTTTGTCTTGTGTTGTTTTCCAGGCGATCGGGGGATGCTGGAACTGAAGAGGACGACAGACTACGGTAAAAACATCAAGACCGTCGCCGGTAAGATCTACTCCTTCGGCCAGGGTGGACGCTTCCTGTTTGCCTCTGTTATGACAGGCAAGGTCAGTCTCCAGTTGGTCCAAATCACCCACCGATACAGAAACATGATCAGGCTTCCAGAGGCCACATATTGTTTGTGTTTAGACATTTGTGTTTGTAAGAAAAAGCTTCAGTCTGCTAAACTTGAAAAATATATATATTTTTGTAGTATTGGTATTATTTGAATAGGCATACTTCCTATCTCCATGTTTGGTTTAAAAGAGAAGTAATTTGGTTAAATCGGCCATGAGTAAATACAAGGAAGTTTGGTATTTTAAAGGAGAATCAGTGTGCTCCTTTAATTGAAAAGGAGAGATGAGGAAATGTTAATAGAAAAGAACAACTGACCATATTAACTTCAATGGTCAGAGTCGGATGAATAGTTTGCTAAATGCAATATCCACAGGGCGAGCTCATGTGGATATTGTTATGCTCAAAATACATACAGTAGCTCTCATGACACATATTGTGTGCATGACCCTGTTTCTTTTCCTCTGACCCTTTAGCATGACGTAATTACTCTCCAAACCGATCTAATTATTTCCTCTTTCTTTCTGTCCTGCTCCCTGTTTTTTTTTTTTCCTGCCTCTTCCTCTGCAGGGCACTCTGAGGATGATCCATGTGTCAGTGGACCAGGGTGACACGTGGAACATGGCCCAGCTGCCCCCTGTTGGTCACGAGCAGTTCTACTCCATCCTGGCAGCTAACGATGAAATGGTCTTCATGCACGTGGACGAGCCCGGAGGTCAGGCCATGCATGCGTCTCACCTCTTTAGTCTTCCTATTGTATAGCAATGCAGTCAAATTATTTAAGAGGAGGCCACAGTGTGTTTGCCTGTTTAGAGAATTTAATGTAAAAAAAAAGTGAATCATATCGTAAAATGATCCAGGAAAAATGCAATATCTGCACTTTGTATATTTTTATATTTTTTGTATTTTGTATTGGGTGTCCTTAACAAATAGCATTCTGCAAGAAAACAAAATAATTTTTTTTGTATTCTCAAAAAAGTGCTTTTTTTCTGATAGGAGGTTTTGCTCTTCGGCCATCGATATGTTCTTATGGTCATGTAGAGAACTTGCACCACATTAACTCCAATATTTCATTATTTCAAATGACCAGCTCTGAAACCCTGCATCTGAAATTTTCTCTCCAGTAGGTGTGAACTAATTCGTCTTTTTTTTCTTTTTCTACATTCACAGATACAGGATTTGGCACCATTTATGTATCGGATGACCGGGGCACTGTGTACTCCAAGTCATTGGAGCGCCACCTTTACACCACCACAGGGGGCGATACCGACTTCACCAACGTCACCTCCCTGCGAGGAGTTTTCCTCACCAGTGTCCTGGCAGAAGGTAGCTCTATTCATGTGCCTGTGCTTTGATAAGGAATAGCAACAAATGCCTGGACTCAAATTCCCCTCTGAAAAACATACACATATGACTTCTCCATTACATGCCAGAGGGAGGGCGTTGAGTAAATATTTAATTAGATGTTCACTGTTAGATGTGCTGTCTATCTGATGCGGCTGGCTGACAATTGAGCAGAAATACCACATCACCAGTTAAATTCATGACTCCATCATGTCTGCTGCTCACTGTATTTACTGTTGAACAATCTCCTCTGTCTATCTCCTTGTATGTAACATTTTACTGTCGCACAAAACAACAGCAAAACTACTTAAAGCAGGATGTGTTGCTGGCAGTGGATGTATGATAGGAGAGGTTTCAAGAAGCAAATTTGATCCGGGTAACTTTGAAATTCACCAGCAAAATCCAGTCAAACCATCTCAAATCCGAAACCTGAAAGGATGTGAACATGCTGTTCTCTTTTTCATTCAGTGGTCACATGATTATTACTCGGGCCGACTCTTGCTTATTTGTAATTTTGGGCCAGTGTGTTGGAGTCTAGGATCTAGCAGGGAGGTGGCAGATTGCAACCAACTGAAACTTCTCCCCCGTGTGCCCAGCACAGGGTCCTGCAACTAGTTGCTTGCAAGTTTCCAGTGGCTCACTTCCTGTTTCTGAGTGGAATATGTACATTTGATAACTCAAAATCACTTTCTATACCTGTTTAAACTTCTATCCCATCATATGTAAAGACATCCCGGCCCCTTCGGACACAAAATAATGAATTGCCAATAAACTGTCAATTAAAGAAGTTTGGTTGCATAAGGGAAGCCTTAACATTCGGCGACGTTAGCAGACTAGCAAACGCAGAAAATAGCTGGCCATTAAAAGGCAAAAAAATAACCTATTTTAATGAGAAATGGGTATTTTACATACTTTTTGTGGCACTTTCCAGCTGGTAGCACTAGAGTAACAGAACAGAGAAGGTAAAAGAGCTGAAAACAATGAAAAGACCCTTAAAAGACCAAACTGACTGTCACAGTAGCAACAGACATCCTAACGAATCACGCCTATGGGCTTGTAACTGACTGCGTAAAATAAAAGACCATAAAAGTAAGACAGAATTTCTGTCTGCTATTGGCGATGTACAATGTGGTGCTATGGGTGCAAAATATCGGACTCCGTTCAGAAGACCCGCCTCCATATGTAGATTTAATGGTTCATCCTAAGGTAACAAAAACAAAACACTAAATTATTCACTGCAGAAAACAAACCTTTTAATATTATATTCCATTTCCGCCAATAGATCCTCCTAAATGCTACACATTGGGCCCTATAAGCTTTATTTGCACGCATTGTTTTTGTGCTGAATGTGATGTCTTTGTCTTCTTGCTCCAGATAAGTCTGTGCAGTCCGTGGTGTCCTTTGATCAGGGAGGGGAATGGGTTCCTCTGCGGAAACCTGCCAACGGCAAGTGTGATGCTACAGCCAAAGACCCAGAAAAGGTAAAGACAGAAAACATTTTTTTTTTTTTTATCGAAAGCTGATCGGTCTTGATCAGTGTGCTTTGAATAGTTATTTATTTTTCATGTTATTTTTTTTTTGACTTTCACAGTGTTTGTACTATGAACAGTCCGATACCAAGTGCTTCTTGTGTTTGCCTTATTAGTGCACCCTCCACATCCACGCGTCCTACAGTATTGCGATGAAGCTCAACGTCCCCATGCTCCCTCTGACTGAAACAAACGCTTTGGGTCTCATCTTAGCTCACGGTAATTATTCAGGTTTTTTCAGATGAAGTGGGAATTATTAATTGGATAAACTAGAGATTTTTCACATATGACCATTTCTGTGTATCTCATCAGGGAGTGTTGGTGATTCGATCTCCGTGATGAAGCCTGATGTTTACGTGTCTGATGATGGGGGGTACTCCTGGATTAAGGCCCTGGTTGGGCCCCATCACTACGCTATTCTGGACTCTGGAGGGCTGCTGGTTGCCGTGGAGCACAGCACCACTGAACCTATCAACACGATCAAGTGAGTCACAGTTAGAAGGAAGTTTGTTTGTCCTTATCTTTATGTGAGTTACATATATTCTGATTTTTAATTTAAATTGCAAGCTATACAACTTCCTCTCATATGTCATTGCTTTACTTTTAAAGTTTGTTTGGCTCACGCTAACGTTTGCACATTCTTTGATGTCCTGACAGATTTTCTACTGATGAAGGACAGTGCTGGGGAGTTTACAACTTCACCAAAGACCCCATCTACTTTACTGGGCTGGCATCAGAGCCGGGAGCCCGCTCCATGAACGTCAGTGTCTGGGGCTACAGAGACTCCCTCCTCAGCCAGTACTGGATCTCCACCACAATCGACTTCAGGGAGCTCCTCACCAGAGACTGTGAGTGACATGGCAATGCGTTTGATACAACAAACTGACTTTTAACACACGCGTGTAAATCTAAAGATAATTTGTCAGTTGTTTGTGATTTGGTTTGAGGTTAAACGTAAACAGAGAAATATCGGTGATCACAGGTGGCGACACGGATTATGTGCAGTGGTTGGCCCACTCCGATGACATCAGTGACCCCAACGATGGTTGCATGCTGGGCTACAAAGAGAAGTTCCTGCGTCTCAGGAAGGACTCTGTTTGCTGGAACGGACGAGAATTCCAGGTCAACACCGAGCCAACCACGTGTCTGTGCACGCTGGACGACTTCCTGTGGTAAGACTTGAGCTGGGTCCCAAATCCACGCGGCATACCAATTCTGTACAGTATACTCAACATACCAATTGGTATAGTTTATTATTTTTGCAGTTAGAATACCAAAGAAATTGACATCCGCAATAATAACGGGAAGTGATGCAATCAATTAATCATGCAATGTCAGATGTGCATCACACTGCAGTTTTTAAATGTTTCCGCAAGTTAAACTTCATAATTAGGAAGAAAAATGTCTTTCTTAATAATAATAATTCTTTGAAACAGTTAATTTTTTTTGCTGTGAGCTGCTTCTCCATTGCCTTTGAACATTGTATTGTGGGAGAAAAGTATCCATTTAGCATGCATTCTGTCTAGTATACTTCACTTTTACCTCAACATGCTGTGGAGATAGAAGTGCTGCTAACAGGCTGTGATCGCTTTTATTTAAAGTAAAATTACTGGTGTAAAGGTCTATTCAAGGAAAGTTAAGAAGTTGCTTATTCAAATGTGATTAACTTCCTTATCCGACACTGACACAGCTCATACAGAATGGATGCACTTTGAAACATAAAATACAGTCATTTGAGGAAGAGTTGACATTAAACATGTCAAATTGGTATTGAACAGCAGTGTAAAAGTATCCTGGAGTAAAAATGAATTGCGGCTCGGGATATTAATTCCACGCTTGCTTATCGTCCTGGCATCTCCCGACTGTTTGCAGTGACTTTGGATACTACCGTCAGGAGAACAGCTCGGAGTGTGTGGAGCAGCCGGACCTGAAAGGCAAAGTGCTCGAGTTCTGTCTGCACGGCAAAGAGGAGGAACTGCGTACCAGCGGGTCAGTGAACGCGTTGACTCTTTAATCATCAATGCTACAGGATTAGCTCCAACGTGTCTGTGATTGTCTATTCTGCTCGACCATTTCTTTAGTTATTGTGTATTATATTGCCAAGAGTCTTATCAAAGCAGTGACTTTCAATATAGAAAAGTATATTAATATTAAAACAGATACTGTGTACATTTAATATTGTACAAGGCCATGCCCACTGCCGTACTTCATAGTAGAGACAGTGACAGAGGATTTCTCTCAGTGATGAGGAACTAATTGTCATACAGAGATCAGTCAGAGGAAGCAGATGAGGGCGAGGGTGGTGAGTCTCATGTTTTCAGTGAGGAAGAATAAATGCTGACTGTAAAAGCAAAGGTCATAGTTGGTAAATCGTGTTTGGCTGTTGCATTAATACAGCTTAATTTATATGCGTAAAATTGTGATAGTGAATAAATGAACAATTAGCGGAAGAACAATAAACTTTTTTCCGACTGATTTCGATTTGAAGGAGCCAAAACTTTAACAAATCTATCCGTTACAGTCGCAAACCTCCAAGTAACCATCGTCCCCTCTTTATGTGTCTTTGGTCCGCAGCTATAGGAAAATCCCTGGAGATAAATGTGAGGGAGGAAAGATGCCGGAGCGTAAAGAGATCGACCTCAGCAAGAGGTGTGTGAGTGACCTGGTGGCCCCTGAACGTCTGGTCAGTACCCCTCCCTACTTCTGGACCATGTCGTGAATATAGGTTCATTCATGCTATATGTTGGCCCACAGTATGCTCCTGCACTACCACTTTAACCCACTGCTGTTGTCTGCTGTTATTTTTACAGACAGACAGTCGCTCCAAGTTTGTAGGCATTATGGTGACAGTCGTCATCGTCATGCTGCTGAGCATCGCAGCAGGCGTTGTCTTTGTCAAGAAATATGTCTGCGGTGGCAGGTCAGTGTTTCTGTTCACACAAATGTACAGTCCAGTACAAAACAACGTGTATTTTTTTTGTAATTGAGTCAGCACTTTTTTCTTTTTCTGTTCTTCATGTGTGTTTTCCAGATGATTTTTAAGTGGCCTGATAATATTTTGAATGTGCCCTCCAGGTTCCTGGTTCACAGGTACTCGGTGCTGCAGCAGCATGTGGAGGACAATGCTGTTGTTGGGATGGACGACCCCCTGGAGACCAACCACTCTCAAAATGGAAAGATAGAGTTTCACGACGACTCAGATGAGGTACAGTGGATCCCGTTTCCTCCCTCATACACGGGCTAAGATAGAAACACGGGTACCAAGACCGGGCCATCGTTTTGCAATGGAACCGATGGCATACGTCTCTGTATCTTTAAAGCTGGCTTGATGTCATGTAGAAATGCAGAGAACTTAAGTAGTTACATAGAAACATAAAAAAGACATAGCAAAACAACCAACCCAGAACAAAAATAATCTGCTGCACACCTTAATGCTGAAGATAAATAAATTTAATCAATGTTGTCAAAAACACAAATCAGCCCTGACGGTGTTTTTTTCTTGCGTTTATTGATGTAGGAAGAAAACCGTTACATGTCATGAGCCTCGTTTTCACTAAATTAAACATTAAGGACCCTGGTGATGAAGCCATGATGTCCCACTGTGCTCTCCTCCTGTACAGACCCACCACCTGCTGAGACAGCTGAACTGGTCTTATATAAGTAGTGAAGGTGTAGAAGGACGCAGAGCAACATAATAGTCCACAATGACGAGATAATAGATGTTGTTCATTCTTGTAATGTGACCAACTAACTAAAAACTTTTTGTCTTTGGTGGACAAACTAAATGACCTCAAACTTTGACATTTCTG
Source organism: Ophiodon elongatus (assembly GCA_016806645.1). Classification (NCBI taxonomy): domain Eukaryota; kingdom Metazoa; phylum Chordata; class Actinopteri; order Perciformes; family Hexagrammidae; genus Ophiodon; species Ophiodon elongatus. Next base: position 1,728,194 of record JACSYO010000285.1, on the reverse strand, counting down.
ATCTGCAATTTTTATTGTCCGCTGACGTGTACGCCGATACAGAATACCTGTGATCAGCTACCGTTAGCCGATGCATCGTCCGGGACAGGATCGGTCAGATTCACGACTGTTGGAAAGGGACAATCATGCATTGCAGCTTTGCACTCCAATTTCTTTTTTTTACTGCTCGTCACATAATTTTCTTCGAAGTGAAGCTTTAATACAACAGTAATCGGTCCAGAGTTTTGAAGCTTAAAAACATGTTTTTTCAATTATTGCTACAAAGCCACGACATTAACGTATATTTCCCTACAACCAAACTACCTGAGTGACCGAGTTAGGTGCATGTGTACACACAACCATTATGGCTTCTTGTTTGCTCACCCGTGTTGGTTCTGGCTTCATTGGTATGCTATTTTCTTGTCTTTACACAGGACCTGCTTGAATAGCGGGCTCAACCTTTCATGCAACTGAGCAACAGGTTTCCAGTAAACCCCCGAGGCCGGCCGCTGCTCCCGTCACTCTTCTGTCTGCAGCTACTTCTTCCTTTCACCTTCTATTATGAACTTTGGCCTCAGCTACCAGACGAAGAGTGTGTGTGTGTCGCTCTGCTGTCATCTATGAAGTATAATGAATGTACGGAGGCTTTCCTGGGACTAACACCACGGTTGAGGAGGAAGGAGGTGTTGTAGTGTTTTGTGCTTTCAGTTACTGATTCCGTTTGAGTCTCCGAGTTATTTATTTTTAGGGAACGAAGAATTTGTGCAGTAATTTGAACTGCTGACAGAGCCAGAGTAATGAGGCAAAGCTAGTTGTATAAATCCACCACCATTGCATTACGGGTCCTGCCTCTCCCATCACCTGGGAGCGTTCCTGGAAATACTTCTCACTTCTGTCGGAGATCTGTATCCTTTTTTTTTTTTTTTCTCACGCAATTGTACATAACCCCGCTTTTCTTTTGCCATTTTTGACGTGGTATGAATTTGCTCGGTGTATAAAAAAAAAAAAAAAAAAAAGAAAGAAAAAAAGGTTGCTCTGGGTTAATAACTCTCCCAAAACCATTTTTAACAAAGTAGTTGTTTGTCAAAAAAGTTTTCCCCCCAATACGGCCCAGAGTATGTAAACGTGAGGTTTTCAGCTTTCTCCTCTCTGGGCACTGATTTATGAAATCCCCTGTTGTAGTCTGTATTTGGAATACAAGCCAGCGTACTTTTACTCCATGGCATTTAGAACCACGTTTGTAGTAATAAGACATACGTGGAAATGTCCCTTTGCATTAGTTTTGATAGCAATAACAATGTTTAGATTCAGTAAATTGTCCATGTAAGTTAAATGATCCTCATGGCATGTTTGGTGAGTGGAGATGTCATTGTGTGAAACGCATCAATGTATAGGGGGGGTGAAGTGTGTCTGTTTCAAGACAGGATTTGTTAAAAAAAAAATGTACGTCTGCAGTTATAACTGCCCAAAGCACAAGGTCCTTTGTATGCTTAGAGTTTGTAGTTCCACATTTTTCCTAAATGTGACCTAATGATTAACGTGATAAGACTGTAATAATCACTGTAGTCATATACAAGTCGTGTTTATAATCATTTGAGCAGTTTTTGTACTAACAAACTTTTGAACTCGTGTAAGAAATTGTGGTTCGAAGATGTTCAGAAATGACAGAAATAATTATAGTTTGATAGTAAATCTGTCTATTTTTACATCCGATTCAGATAAACTGAATACATCAATATGATTTGGCGACAGAAGCATAGGAGCAATAAGAAAAAACAAACAAATTGTGTAAATGTTGTATAGCATAATTAAAAGCGTCGTAGCCTTTTAGAGTTAAGACATGGTTGTTGGGACTGTTTTTAATTGGTATTTGCATCTGAGGTGGAGCAAATTCACACAAAAAAACAGGGTTGTTGAAAGTTTTTCATTTCACAGTGAACTGCTGTTTTTATTTTTCTTCTTTTTAATCATTCTGATACTGCTGTAATTTTAAAGCTAAACTGGATCGGTCAATGCCTCTCAAAAGATCTGTCTCGTCTATCACGGCCAGTCTTAGTTATTTTATTTCTTTCTTTCAAACATCTGTTGCACAATTATTTGTCCGTCTTGTGTTTAAATACGTTGCTTTCGTGCAGGTTTTTATTTATTCATGACTTGCAGATTCAGAGTGCAGTAAATTGGATGTGGTTATACAAGTGCCTGTTGTGAGGATATGATGCGAGGCCGATGCGAGGCGTGGACAGCATCTCTTTACTATTATTTATATCAACTAATGTGTAACCAGTTCCATCTAGTTTGTCAGTGACACCCTGAAGTTGCACTCGTTGCCTAAATTGTATCCTTGAGCCGTGACGTACGTGTGTGTTTCAGCTCCCATTGAACTGCATGTTAACTCTCACTATTTAAATCCACAGAGCTTTGTAAAGAAAAATAGCCCACAATAACCTGGTTATTCTCTCTTTCACGTCTTGGTATGATACGTAATTCTGATTTGAAATTTTGACGAGATTTAAAAAACTGAATGGATACAAAGTTATTATGTAGCTGCTATACACTGGGAGACACTTGGCAAGTTATTGTATGATGGTTTTCTTACTGTTTAAAACTGCTGTATACAAGAATAAGTCATTGTGATGGTTCTGTAAATATACAAGGTTACATCTTTGTATCTGCTATGTTTCTCTCTTCTGTAAATTTGAGGCAATTTTCTTTGGGTTTGCCAATAAATTCATAAGTTCCTCTATTTTTGTCACCCAACTCTTATTTTACAGCAACATAAAAAAGGTTGTTTGCAAAGAGACTCGTTGCCAAATAACATTCTGGTTGAAATATTCTTAAAGTACAACTGTATTTTCATCAGAGTTGAAAAATTCTTTGAAAATTGTTTTTATTTTACATATTTAGTAACAATCTGTTGAGAGTCACCGCGCAGATACATAATTGTCATAACTCCAACCCTGAACATCACACATGGTGAAGTCAACAGTTCAACACAGGAAGTCCTCAGATTCTATACAAAAAGTTGCCCTCTCCATCAAAGAAGTCATTGCCAACTTGCACCGCAGGGTAAGGCTTTTCCATTTCCATAAACTCTTCAAGTTCTTCGTCTGTCAACCGCTGTCCTTCCCAGCTCTCCTCGTCCTCCTCCGTAGGATTTGAGTGAGAAGCGCTGTCGTCCTCTTCCTCTGATCTCCTCACAGGGACCTCTTTACTACCGGCTCTGAACTCGGTGACCTGAAGAGCAGCAGGGGCAGGTATCTTCGCCGGGGGTCCTGCACCTTCACCTCGAAGCCTCGTCGTCTGCTCGGCCACGGGCACCACAGCACTTCCTCTACTTCCAGGTGGGAGTGCAGCTGATGTGTGGTTTCCAGGCAGCTTCAGCCTGGTCTGCTTCGTCCCGGCACCCGAAGGCAGCGCCTGCTGACCGAGACCAGACAGGACTTTGGTATCCTGCTTCGTTTTTCTTTCCGGAGCGGGGACGTGCTTGCTCCGGAGCACCCTCAGGATGACATCAGGGGTGACGGAGTAGCCCTCAGCCAGACGCTCTACTGTCCACTCATCTGGTTGCTCTTGCTTCAGATATCTACAAATTTGAGTACAATTGTAAGCCTCATCCATGCAATTACCTTTGAAGACAGAAGAGCTCTGTCTCGTGTGAGTGGGTGAGGTGAGATAAAGCACCTCACCTGATCTGCTCAATAGCATCCCAGGTAAGCTTCCTCTGGGGAGCTCCTAGTGGAGTCATCTGCCTTCTCAGTATATGATATTTCACAGTCCTCTGCCCCCTTCTCTCCTCCCTGAAGAACATGGGAGAGGTAGTTTAAAGTCACATGGCAGCACACACAAAGCATTGCACATAAAATATATATTTTTTGAATACTAGAATAAAGTCGAATCTTACTCAGCCAAAGCCTGTAGCTTGTCTTCTACATCCTCCAGTCCCAGTTCATCAACTGGCATCTCACGGCCGTGTCTCGGAGCTCTGTTTGCCCCCCCTCTGTCCCCGTGCACGCGGCCCGGTCCCATCCTCGTCCTGCTGGCTCCTCCGCTCGCGGCTCGACAGCCGGAGGGCATCGCGCCCGGAGCAGCGAGCCCGGAGAGGAGCGAGAGGACCCGCAGAGGTCGGGCCATGTTCTCTCCTCTAGTCTGCGCCAGAGAGAGGAGGCTCACGCAGTCATGCGCAGGTACACTGACACTGACGCACTTGTTCAGCCCGAGTAACGTCACGTGCGTGTTGCGCTCACTGGAGTTTATTAGTTTACATGCAGTTATTACAGAGAAGGACCCTTCAGGAGCAGAACTAGACACCTCCGAAACTCGTGCACGGACTTCCGCAAACATCACTCCTACGTCATCACAACGCGGCGCGGCGCGCCACCGCCGACTACCGAACTGGAAGTGCAGGTATTTCCTGCAGGTTATTTACCTGCAGGTAATACCTGGACCTCCACTGAACCAAGAGGTTCTCTAGTTAAAAAAAAAAAAAAAAACGCAAAAAAAAAACGAATCGCAATATAATTTATGACACGACTTGTGGCGTTGAAATTCCAAACAATACGACGGATGGACCCATTAGAGGCAGTCATGTAACCATATAGCAGAAAGTACCCAAATGGCAGCATCTGCCGGTGGCCCCCGGCTCTGCAGCCTGATGCCCCCCCACTCCTCCCTCGTGTGTCACGCAGCTGCGCACACACGCCTCCTCCCTCCCTCCCTCCCTCCCTTCCTCCTCCTCCTCCTCCTCCTCCTCCCGGGCGCGCCGTTTGTTTCATTTGCGCCATTTTGTCCGCTCACTTTGTTGATTGGGCTTTAGCGAGCTGTACTGGAGCCAATCAGAGGGAAACCGGACAGCGGAGACACGGTAAGGGAGACCCGATTGAAGGCGTTGGTAGTTGTCAGCACGGATTGGTTTGCCACGAGCCAACCAAATTACTAACTCAGATAAATGCACACAAAAAAAACAAAAAAAAAAAACACCGGACGGTGGTTTGATTTCGACCGCTGAGTCCTCGGGCCGGATGACGTCCAGTTAGTCCTGGAAACATGATCTCTGGTGCCCGCGAGCCTGCGCTCTCGTTAGCCGGGACGCAGAGGGCCGGGTCCCGTCAGTAAGCGGGGCCTCGTGGCCTGAAGACGGCATCGGTCCACCCCCGGTAACTTTGTAACATCCACCACGCGCTGCACGGAGCTCACGAGCCTCGCTAGGCGTCCCGGAGACACCCGGTGACAACGAGCCTGCTCCCCGCGGTGCGTGGCTCAGATACCGAGGCCAGCTTTCAGACATCACATCTGATATATTAATGTTCACGCGCTAGTTGGTAAATGGGAGGAAAAAAGGCCCTGCTTGCACCTCGTTCACGCCAAACAATGAGCTGGCTGCAGTAACGTACAGGTGAAAATACCTTGTTTGTTTATTCCCCTGGACGATCGAGAAGGTTGTATGCACATTTCCAATCCGTTGATAAGACGCATGCATCGACTGTCAGCTCATACTGTGCGTGTCTTTCTTTTGTTTCCAGAGAAGGTTGTGACAATAACAAGCCATGGAGCAGTACACCACTGCCACCACTACCACTGGGGAGCAGATCGTTGTGCAGACATCCAATGGACAGATCCAACAGCAGGTGAGCACAAGATTTACTCCCATTCATGTCGTTCTGATAAATAAATGTGTTTTTCACCCAATGTTATGAGGTCACAGGTCACAGGCACCCCAGAATGAAAGTGTCCCAGTGGATTCCAGATCCAATCTTTTTTTTTTTTATTTCCCCTGTTAACTACTTGTCTGAGACTGTGTTATCCTGCATTGCCTTTAGACACAGGGCACAGTGACCGCTGTGCAGCTGCAAACAGAGGCGCCCGTGGTGACGGCCTCGGGCCAGCAGGTGCAGACACTCCAGGTAGTGGTGTCACCGCCGCCGCCCTGCGCCAGAGTCGTGGCAGTGTTTACGGCCCTCGAGATCGCATGCTCCAACCAGGGCTGTTCTCCATGACCTTTTCCTTGTGCTGCCGTTTGGTCCATCCTCCCTCCCTACCTCCCTCCCTCCCGCCCCGGCATGTCTCCCAGCTGCCTGACCTGCATGTTCCTCAGCAGTGTGTTGCGTGTCGGCCTCGGGTTCCCGCCTGCGCTCTCATGACTCTCTCCCGTTTGTCTGAGTTGGGTTTGTCTCTTGCGAGTTAAGCAAGTTAGACGTTCTTCCCAACGATAACGAAAGTTATCTGAAGCGGGAGTCACGTGGATGCGTTTTGCTGTTCGCTGAAGAACCAGCACTGAACAGCAAGGAATCCATTTTCATTATTGGCTGTCACCTCTCGTCATCTGGCTATGTTTTTATTATTTTTTTTATTTATTTATTTGTCTCGTGGCAAAATGACAGTGGATTGCTTCGCTCTGGCATTTTCCCCGTATGGTACAACGGCTGCCACCGGCTTCCAGCTGTCCATTGTGGTCACCTGCTGAATGAATGGATGCCAATTGCACAATTTATACATGTCAATGCAAATTAATTTTGACGGCAACTTCATGTACCCTGTTGGTCCAGTAGCAGAATTCCAGTAAATACAAAACTGTTGAATATAGAGGTTTTGTATTTTGCAATTGGAGCCTCATTTAATGACAAAAAAATACTGTACATAGGCTAGTTTGGATTTACTATGGAGCCAGGTGGTTTCATGTTTGTATCCCAAAAGAGAGAGGGTGGCAAATCATCATATTTCATCCATGATGTGGTATCCTGGATGTTCCCGGTTTGACATCATTTGCTTGCGGTCTGTGAGTCACACATCAGAGATACTGAGGAGACAAACACCGGCGGTGGTGCTGTAACAGCGTTCTGTATCTCTCTGTAGGTCCAGGGACAGCCTCTGATGGTGCAGGTGAGCGGCGGGCAGCTCATCACATCGTCAGGGCAACCCATAATGGTGCAGGCCATGTCGGGGGGTCAGGGTCAAACCATAATGCAGGTCCCTGTATCTGGAACTCAGGGATTACAGCAGGTAAGAGATGAGGCTCAGCTACGAGATTAAGTTCTGCATTCATATAGAGCCACATTATCTTGTATGCATGTGTTCTCTGTGTAATACTATCGGCAGATACTATCTCTTACTAATATTTTAGCATGAGAAGCACATTGTGATTGGGCTTTTGTATAATTAGTCATCAGTTGCTATACTACTGTTTTGTTAGTCAATTTAATTTAATATTATTTTTTTTTTTTCTATTTGTTGTATATATTGTACATTTTTCTTATTCTATTCTATTTCTTTGTATATATTGTTCTTATCTTACCTGTTTGTAAAAATGCTGCTGTAGCAAAAGAAATTCCCCTTGCGGGATTAATAAAGTATCTATCTATCTATCTATCTATCTATCTATCTATCTATCTATCTATCTATCTATCTGTACATGTTGATGTTAACAAATGCTTCTTACTTTGCTCCCAAAGTAAGAAGCATTTGTCAACAGCAACATGTCCAATTTAAAGTTACTACAAGGAACTTTAAACTAGATCAATTAAAAAAAAAAAAATCTGTTTCTATGTAATACTGATGCCTCTAGATGACTTGCATAAGTTAACGGGACCATCAGCGAGACGATTGGCTATTTCTATGTAGTTATTTGTAAAGCCCGTCACCGGGTCGGATTCCGCATGAAATCATGGCGGTTCACCAGAAACCCTTTCAGCTCCAGCAGCAGCAGCCCACCGAGGACGGACCCAGGTCTGGCTTTGCTGACGCCTTCAACCTACAGTCAGAGCTCCACGGGCCAACACCACGCTGCTGGAGGCCCACGCCGTGTTGCCGGGCCCGCTGGAGGCCCGGGAGAACCAGGACTGTGCAGGAAAGACTGTCAGACCCTGCTACAGTAAAATAAAAGGTTTCCTAAAGGGAATCTTTAGCACCAAAATCAACGTAAAATGAAAGTTCCTTGTATTAACTTTAAAATGCTGGAAATTGGTGTTTTCCCTGACACTTTATTATCACTGCGGCGAAAAGGACACTGGACACGGCTAGGATGTTCTTGAATCTAAAGGTGGTACTTTGCCCATGTGCAGATCCAGCTGGTGCAGCCAGGTCAGATCCAGCTGCAGGGCGGACAGACTCTCCAGCTGCAGGGCCAGCAGGGTCAGCCCCAGCAGATCATCATCCAGCAGCCCCAGACCGCCATCACCGCCGGGCAGAACCAGGTGTTACACTCCGACCAGTCGAACGGAAAATCCCTTCAATCAAATGATTCTGAACGTGACTAATGAGCGTCTTCTCTTCTTGTGGTCCCACAGGGGCAGCAGATCAGCGTCCAGGGCCAACAGGTGGCCCAGACGGCTGACGGACAGACCATCGTCTACCAGCCCGTCAACGCAGACGGCACCGTCCTGCAGCAGGGTAAACTCACGTTTCTCCTCCATTTTCTGTTTCCCTTCGTAGACTTTATGGAGAGGAGCACTGCTGAGTTGTCATTTTGCATAACTGTGATGATAATCTGTTTGCAGGAATGATCACAATTCCAGCTTCCAGCTTGGCGGGAGCCCAGATTGTACAGGCAGGCGGTGCCAACACCAACACGACTAACAGCGGCCAAGGCACTGTGACCGTCACCCTGCCCGTCTCTGGTAACATGGTCAATGCAGGTGGAATGGTCATGGTAAGACCCTGTGCAGAGGTATCAGCATCTTATTACCCCTTTTTTTTTTTTTTTTTAATCTCGACTCACACAGTGTGGTGGAGGGCCCTTTTTTTCTTTTTTCTTTTTTAAGAGCACCAAATACAGTTTTTTACTTCTTTTTTTTTATTTATAATTTTTGTGACAATCATAACTGCCTTTCTCTATCCATTGTGGAACTGTAGAAAGGTATTTATATTGTTTTAGTAGAATCCTATTGTGTTGATATGATTTAATTAATGATTTGGTGATGCATAATTATTTTTCTGAAGTGGTATATTTGATGGGAAAAGCTGTCAAAATAACACTATTGGATTATTTTTCGTTGAATGCAGTGAATATTACGGTTTATTTAACACCCATTGTCCTTCCACATAGGTATTGTCACTCTTTCTTAGGACTGTACTGGCGTTTACAGACTTTGGTTGATTGACATCTCCCTCACCTCTGCTGCACTTGTTAGGACAGGACAACTTTTCTTTTTCAGGGCACCTTTTAAATTCTATATTTGTTCAGGATATTTGGTGACCTCATGCAATTCCCAGCATAACTCCGCCCAGTGTCAGCCTGTAGAGAAGTCTATTCAGCTAGAATGACTGAAAACACCTGTATCTGCACAGTAACTACTTGTTTATGTCAGCATGCTGCAGTACATGTGTGCTTTCCGTGCCAGAGGCTTTAAACACCGTGTCCCTGTCTGTGTCTCTCTCCCTCTGTCAGATGGTGCCCGGAGGTGGTGCAGTTCCCACAATGCAGCGCATCCCCCTGCCAGGGGCCGAGATGCTCGAGGAGGAGCCTCTGTACGTTAACGCCAAACAGTACCACCGCATCCTGAAGCGAAGACAGGCTCGTGCCAAGCTGGAGGCTGAGGGCAAGATCCCCAAGGAAAGGAGGGTAAGACACATTGATTAACGTCCCACATACGGGCACGTTGAAGCTGCTTCTTCCTCCTCGATGCCTGCTGAATGCAAGTGCTCATGTTTTGTCTATCTACCGCTTCATACTGGGCTCATTCTGTATATATTCTTGTGGTATCTAGCCTTGTAATCTCAGAGAAGGACGAGAGGCAAGTGCGAAAATGTGTTATGTTTTTTTAAACCAGAGGTGGCGCAAAGTATTCAGTGTTAAAATGCTAATGGTCCTGTACATCTGCTTAACCCTTAGCAGAAATACCTTCACGAATCTCGCCACCGTCACGCTATGCAGCGCAAGCGGGGAGATGGAGGACGTTTCTTTTCGCCTAAGGACAAGGAGGAAATGGCTCTGGCCTTGGCACAGGTAAGAATTTGAATCAGCGCTCGGTAATAATAAAAAAAAAAAGAAATATACTGACTCGAGCTAATATAGTAAATATGTTATAAATTGTCAACTAAGCACTTAAAACTTAATATGAAAGATTTTTGAAAATGTGTGTGGAATTAGGTGTCACTTTGTTTTGAATAGGCGATATTTCATTTTGTAATGAAACGCCTCATAATTTATGACGGTGACCTCACTGATCATTCCTCTTCTTCTTCCTCTTCCTCCTCCTCCTCCTCCTCCTCCTCCTCCTCCTCCTCCTCCTCCTCCTCCTCCAGCAACAGCAGGAGGTCGCCCAGGCAGCAGCAGATGAGACCGTGGCCCAGATGATCCGAGTCTCATAGCACTGTCGCCAACATCGTGTCTTCTGTCTGTGAACTCTGCCCTGCCCGAGACTCTTCATCTTCTCTCACCTGACCTGCCGACACCGTCTCCTCTCTCACTTTTCCTCCCTCCTGCTAAGCCGTCACACACCAGATCACGGCTCCGCCGCCGGGTTCCTTCTGTTGTCTCTCCAGTCCGACGCCGGTCTTCCAGGGAGCCGACCACGTGGCCGCTGAGCCTGTTGGCGGTTCTGGTCGTCTTCTCTGAAATTGAGGACGCTTCCACCTTCAGATTATCTGGTTGAGCGTTTACCACCTGCTTTTCTTTTTTTTTCTTTTTTTTTTTTTTTTTAACATAACAATTTGTTGAGACAATAATGATGCATGAAGTTATAGGTAACCAGGGCAAGTCACTCAGAGCAAATAACAGCTGATGTCACATCCCGGTCTATAAAAAAAAAAAGAGGAAAAATTGAGATTTTGTCACCAGTGGATGCTTTAAATATTTTTTGTAAATGGTACATTTGTTTTCAGAGACACTTGTTAAGTATTGGTGTCTTGTATCTTTTATGTGATGCCCTTTATTTTGACTTTGCATTTTTATTTTATTTTTTGCCCGTGAACTGTGGGGGATGGACTCCGCATCATAAGTCCAACCTGCGTCCACTGAGCAAAAACTGAAATGTGATACTAATGTGAAGATATTGTACAGACATTCTTCTCTTCCCCAGTGTGTAACGGATGTGCTTACTAATTTGCCCAATTTTGTGGATGCGTTTTATACAATTTTGTGGTTAGACATAGTGTTTGTAGGAAAACAATGACTTGGTGTTTAATCACATTACACATTCTATCCATGTAGTTACCTCTTCATAAGTCAGTCCACCTAAGTGTTTCATTTTTTCATTGTAGATAATAGTTTTTTTTTTTTTTTTTTTTTTACCTATCGGATGCAGCAATGCAATGTTTTTGTTTTTGTTTTTTATAATGGAAAAAAGGTTGGACATTCTTGAAACCTATGTCAATTAAATTTTATTAAGGGACTCAAGGTTGTCTGTGGTTACTTCTTCACTCCCAGTTTTTGGTTCGTTTAGTTGGTCATCTTTTCAATATTCATTCAAGATGTTCCATGAGTCTTATCCATTAGCTCTCTCTCAATACTTCATATGCTTTTTGGTAGTTCAATTAATACAAATGTAGCATATTTTCTAAATGTATTATGTAGTTTGTATATCAAATATGAATGCAAAATATTAAATAAGTCCAAAAATGTAGTAAGAATTACATTATTTAACTTTGTAATATATGACAGAAGTAGGAAGTACAATAAAATGAAGTACAATAACTATTTATAAAGTAAAGTACTCATCTGTTTTACATAATTTTTTTATATTATAAAAAATGTTTTATTAAAATGAAATGTAATTATTATGCTATCCAAGTAAATGACCCTGAGACTAATTAAATTATAAAACTTAGTGTTTACACAATTAATTTGTTCAATATAACCCCAAAAAATGAAACTTAATATATTAATTTAAATTGATGTATCTTCAACATGGGCCTAAAATGGCTCGGTCTTTTCCGTTCGTTAACACCTCCGAGGTCAAAGGGTCAAACACTGTCCCGAGCGGGCTCCGCCAATCAGACGCCGTAGAACGCAGACGTTGGTACCACGGTCCGCCAATCACAGCGAAGGAAGGGGGCGGGACATGCACTCAGCCTCCTATGACGCGCGAGGGCCATTGAAATACGTGCTCCTATTGAAACAGAACATCTAGGTTGCACTCGCGTCGACTCACAAGTGGCAACCAGCAAAACCGACCGACTGGTGAACGCAACCAAAAACTAGGGCTGCTCTTCATTTTGCGGAAGCAGACTCGGCCGTTGCCTCTCCGTATTCCTCCGCCCCGGTGTTACCCGTACAGGTGACAGCCTCAATCCGCCTCCCCTCCCCTCCCTCCCTCCCTCCCTCTCCCCTCTCGGAGATGCTTCTGTCTGCGGATGACAGCAGACCAAGAGGACGGAGACAAGCGCCCGTGTGCAGCTCTTTAGCGAGTAGTGAGGCGCATCTCTTTTAGAGAAGGGTGCTGTATTGCTCCGCGCCGGGGGGGCTAGTGACAGAAGCGCTTCCGCAACGGTGCGCTTCGTTTTTAAGCCAGGGAAGCTTAAACTGTCCGGCCGGGAACATCGGCGTCTTTCTTTCGGGTAAACGGGCGCTCAACATCTCCCTCGGGTGCGATGACCGACTCGGTCGTGGACAGCAAGGCGGAGGTGAAACAGGCCACCAAATATGTCAAAGAGACCGAGAACGTCGCGGAGAAATACTCCGCGATGACGGTCAGCAAGAACAGCAGCGACGTGAACATGAACGTCGGGGAGATGCCGTCCGCCGCCTTCACCGCGGTGCCCACGCTGAAGTCCGTCAAGAAGGTAAGAGACATCGGGATGCTCGCCATCACTCAGGGCCACCGGGCCGAGAGCCCGCGCGCACTGGGCTGCAGGCGCACGCGAGGAGGGGACCTCTGGATTGTCCTGCAGAGAGGTACTATGGTGTACCCGGGCCAGTAAATGTACTGTAGGCTGCACGCGCACGCGAGGAGTATACCTCAGCATTGTCCTGCAGAGAGGTATTATAGTGTACCCGGGCCAGTAAATGTACTGTAGGCTGCACGCGAGGAGGTTACCTCAGCATTGTCCTGCAGAGAGGTACTATGGTGTACCCGGGCCAGTAAAGGTACCGTGTTGGTTAGTCACGCGTTCATAAGCGAGGCACGGAGGTTAATGGAGCTCCGGTGCGTCGTTGCGTGTGATGCTGCAGCGTCACACTCTCCATCCCCGAGCCGAGAGCTCTGCGACGGGGGGGGGGGAATTATATTTACCATTTTATGTTGTTCCTATCCGAGAAGTCAGGCCACCAAGAAAAGCCGTCACGTGTGGTATTTATGTAATCGTTGCTTTTAGGATGTTATTACTAATGTCAAAATAGGGGGCTTTCATCGAGATTGGATTATTGTTAAAAACCTGCCTTCATGCAGCCTTCCTGTTTATTTAAGTCACAGTGTCTACACATCATGTCACATCCTGTAGGCGGGGAACAACTAAAAGCCAAGTTGAGCTCTTAACTCTGTGATTAAAGGCTTCTGAAAAGTGAAGTAATTCATGGCCTAACATACCTGAGCTTAGACGGGGGGTCCGCACGCCACACATGAGGTGTTTACTGAGGGCTGCCTCTGCTCGCTGGAGGATTTCAATCGGCCATGAATTGCCATCACAGAACTTTTAATTATTTTAGGTAGGTGTATAAGTCAGGGACATTTCATTTGTAAAAATGAATCACGTCTATAGTGTGTGTGCCTGTGCGTGTGCGTGTGCATGTGTGTGTGTGTGTGTGTGTGTGGGCAGTACGATGATTAGTAATATGAACAGCGTGATAGAAATGTATTAGCGGCACGAGGCCCTGTGAGAAAATGCCCTGAACATCTTGGCTGTTACAGAGCGGCTCAGAACAATCATCAGAATTAAAGAGTCTCTCTGGATGGCTGCTCATTAAAGATCCACCACGATGTCTCACAGGCAGCAGATTAACATGGAGCAGACAGTGGATTAAAGTGGATTTTTTCATTTTCATACCATGCTGTTGTTAAGTTTGCCATCTCAATAGAGGAGCATTTTTCTATCCCTCAAGGTGACCTTTAACTTGTGACACCCGTCCTCCTTACCGACACACTTATGCAATATTACGCCATGTGTCGATATTATGCCCCACACCTATACTGACATTCATTTGTTTGTGTTTTTATTCATATAGATATTTACATTTATTGTAATTACATTAAGGCTGTACAACATGTATTGCTATGTTTACTATCACTACAATCTTGATACTGGATATACCACACACACAGTTGCTGTTTGAATTAATTGCGTATAAATCAGTCACAAGCATTGCACAATATGGTAAAGATAAATCTGAGTATCACAATGACATGTACCCAGCACAGGAAAATGACAGTGGCAGAGGAAGTTAATGAATCACGAGCAGACAGTCCCTTTTAAGCTGAGTAACAAACAATGAGGCCCGCAGACGAGCTTTTCTCCTGTGTGCTTTATTCCTGTTTAACCATAGTTATCTGGTATGGTCCCTGTTAAATAAACTAACAAACAAACAAACACAGCCGTAAAAATCATCGCCTTAGATTTGAGTGAACCTCAACAAAACCTACAAAATGTGAGCTTCACCAAACTGTCTTTCCTGAGTTATGATGTAATCTGAGAGGTACCATTAATTATTACAAGTCCAGTAGTGTTCATTCAAAATGATATGTTTCGTGGAGCTGCATTTAGGATTTGATTGCTTCAAACTTGAAGTACAGGCCGAATGTCCAAGAGGTGGACAAAATAATCAGCATAATGAAAATATCTATATTCCCAGCAGCGGGGCTTAGAGACTTCAGAACATTAGCTCGGCCCCCCGTCTGACGAGGCAATAACGTGTGGACCGCGAGTCGCCTCGGGGAGCCCGATTGAAAACATATTGGATGGTAGGAATGTGCACCGCGCTTATGAAAACAAAGCAGTGTGTTATGAATAAATGTGAGAGCCTGGTGTCAAATGGAGCCACCTGTTTGCACGGAAACAATGAGTAAATAAAACAAATACGGAAAAGGATTGAACAAAAAAAAAGAAGATAAAACTAATTGAAATCCTAGAAAATATACAGGAAGAAGAAGCGTTCGATGTCTGATGGAGTCCGGAGGCCTTGTCACATAATCTACTGAGAGGGGCCACGAACAGAGAGTCAATGCTACAAAATGAAGTGTGTGTGTGTGTGTGTGTGTTTGTGTGTGTGGGTGGGTGAGTCAAAGAACACCACTACTCTGCCTCCTCTCTCTCTCTCTCTCTCTCTCTCCCTCCCCCTCTCTCGCCCTCCCTTCCTCCCTCTCTCCATCCAGCAGTTACACAATACGCCCCCCCTGGGAACTGGACTTACTCACAGTGAATTTCTTCATGCATCATCATCCTTTCTATCTGATCCCTGTGGGCTGTTTTACATAGGTACAAAAAAAGAAAATAAAAAGGATTGTACCTCATTTTTTCTATCTCATCTTGTTAGTCTGCCAACATTATGGCAGAGTTTTGTGAAGGTCTAATAAAAAATGTTCTTTTCCCCCCCCGGCCGGTTTAAATATAAAGTACAGTAAATCATGTGGCTTCCATCTAGCTATATGATTAAAAAAAAACAACTAACAACGGTTTCTTTCTGGTGTTCATTGAAACTCCTCCTGCCTTCAGTCCACACAAGTATCGTACTGTGTGATACATATTAACACGGAGGGAAAAGTCACCATAAGATGAGAAATATAACACATCCATACTGACTTGTTTCATCATTTCCCGGCCATGTTCTTATTTTGCCTTTTGGTATTTAAAAAGGATCCCTCGAGTTCAACGACAGTATTTATTATCAGCATTCTTTCTATTTTCTCATTTTACAATTTGAGATGTCCTCGGGCCCGTTGCTAAGGTACGGTTGTGGGTTACCTGTTATACATATTCACTGAAGATTCAGGTGTAATCGTAATAGGTAGAAGTTATAGTTCCTGCGAAAGGTCACATAGTTCTGAAGGGAGGATTAGCATTGTGTGTGTGTTTTTTTTTCACAACACTGCGTAATCCGTCATGCATGCGCTGATCTTAACAGGCGCCTTTGCAGAACAAATGAAGAGCTACATGTGTCTGAGGACCTTCTCACCCGTAACACACCCCGCTGCTTTACTGCCTGTACGCCATTTGTCCTCAGTTAAATCTGAGGAAAGTACTTCAGGCCTCCCGACTTTGACTTTGACTTCCACAAAGATCTGTGTGGATTAGCCTGCGTGTCTTCTCTGTTAGATGGCGCTGTAGAGCACGAGTGGTGTCTGGCTAAGTAGTTAATGTCACCTTATGCCAGGCCCATATTGAACCCTTTACACTGCCGACTGACAGTCACACCACAGCTTAAGTCTGTGACCTGGCCTGCTATCTAAAAGAGAAAGAGTATTTTTAGCCATAGGATGGGACTGGATGGGCCGCTTATTGATGCAGCTGAAGGCTAATGGAAACAGGGTTTAATTCCTCCTGTCAATCCCCTTTCATTTAGCAGTCTGAATCAGGAGTGCAGTCTGAAAGTAAAAGCTGCAGCAGATGTGGGTTTTTTTTTCTGTGTGTATGTGATTTTTATTGTCTTTTCCTATTTATTTTTTTTGTGCCTATGTACAAATCTGAATCTTCTGACATTTGCTTTCTCAGCACTTAAAAAGTATAAATCATAAAATACAACATACTGACTTTAGCAGCTGGTTGTCAAGGGCAGATAGAGAGAGCAGGGAGAGAGGGGGAGAGGGAGAGGGAGAGAGGGAGGGAGAGAGAGAGGGAGAGAGAGAGGGAGAGAGGGAGAGAGGGAGAGAGGGAGAGAGGGAGAGAGAGAGAGAGAGAGAGAGAGAGAGAGAGAGAGAGAGAGAGAGAGAGAGACTCAGTTGGAATCAACCTCCCCTTTCTCTCTAGGCCTCTCTCTCTCCCTCTCTCTCTCTCCCTCTCTCTCTCTCCCTCTCCCTCTCTCTCCCTCTCCAGGTTGGCCATTAGAAATCACGATAATAGGTGGGAACCTCCCCCCGGCTCTGCCTGGGAGTGTTCTGGGATAATAGCATCAGGGACACCTAGTCCCATCACACAGAGGACACACAGGCACAGCAAGGCAGGCTAGGAAACTGGAGAGTGACTGGCAGCCATGGCACACAAACATGGGCACGGGAGAGAAAGGGTGAGTCGCTCCTAATGCATCACCGGGATCTCACCCAGCACACTTATTCTTAATGATACTGCATATCACCCACACAGATGTGCCACATTTACTTTTGTCATGTCATGAGTTTTCCTGTTCTTGCAGTTTTGTAAAATGATTCTTTATCTTATGCAACAATGCAGATCACACAGAAGTGGTTGTCTTTTAATTGCCACCCAATATTTCAGCTGAAATGCAGGTAGAAGTACAATCTTCTCCTCAAAAGGCCAAGGATATTCATAGAGCTCACTTCTGGTATAGTTTACTGTGTAAGAGTACCAAAAACAGAATGCTGTCTTAAGTAACACTTCATCATTAATCAGATTAACCTTTTGTTTTCACTAATGCTTTAACCCACAAGAGAAGGAGTCTCTGAATTTGATGTCTATGAATAAGGGGGGAGGAATGATACATTTAAGAGACTGTGCAAAAACTAATGCAAAGCGAATTTAAAATAACTATTTGACAAGTGTCTGAGACAGAGCACCATCTCAATTGTGAAAACAGACGTGCAGAGATCTCAGTTCAAACTTTTCTCACAAGCTTCTAGAGTTTCGTTATTACTGACACACTAGATGTTGAAGGTATCATTGCTCATAGGAAACGGGGGCTTTGAGATAGAAACACTCAGTAAATAAAGTTACTACTGTATTAGCCATTAATGCTACAGTTACTCTCATTTTGAACGAAAGGCATATCCGTCGCTATCTTGACGTTTTAGGTGAAAACGTACCCATTTTGTCTCGTAAGGCAGAAGGAGTGTGTGTGAAGAAAGGTGTGTGTGTGAAGCTATTTTTCTTAGCGATCATAAATGATGTTGGTGCTGGCCACATGAACTCCATTTAATCCTCCTCGGCTTCCGCTCACGTCTGTGTGGTGACTACCAGGTAACTGAGTCATGCATGCTCGTGCCCCCCCAGCTGTGAGCTCACACTCCTCTCAGTGTTATGTTTGTCAGAGCAAATCACATCTTGACATTTAACATTGCCTAAATGTCATAATCATTAACACTAAGCTTCCACTATAAGTCACGGCCGTGGTCTGATGGTCGTATGTGCAGTGCACATCTTACTCAAATGTTACCCAACTCACTGTTGTTAGTCTGGCATTTGTGTGTCCCCGGATTCATCCTCTGTGTGTTGTGTCAACATCAGCTGGCCTGCACGTTAGTTTGAAGTCCAAACACATTTTATGGACATTTAAAATAAGAGAACAAGGAAATCCCACATGAAAGATAATTGAATGGAGTTATCACTGAGGAGAACAAAGCTGTGAAGAAATGTAAAGACTTTGACTCTAACCTCTAACCTCTAACCTCTAACCTCTAACACTACCATTAAAGAAACATAATTGTTCCGTCAATGATCAGGAATTAGAAAAGTCAGGCCCTTTGAATGGGTTTCAGATGCTTGGAACATCCTCCATCCATTAAAGCACATGTAAACCATCAATATATATACATGAAATATTATGACAACAACAAGACATTATCACTCAGCGGCCATGACGAGGAAAGAATGAAGGAAAACAGAAAGAAAATCTAGAAAAGAATGCGCATGTTAAAAGTCCGGCCCTCGTCATTGCGTGACATTATACGATGTTGTGACACGATACGGTGTTGACAGAAAGTTTGAGCTTGGCAACACGTCACAGGCTTTTAGCAACTTCAAGGTAACATTAATGAAACCTTTTATACGTGCGAGACAATGTTGCTCAACATGCAGGAGTGGCTGTGTGGCCGGCGGCGGTCAGAAAGCAGCTGTGCGTCAGTGTTTCCCAGATGTGATGTTAGAAGTCAAAGCTAAAACCAAAGGACATTTTTTGGAGGTTCAGACCTGAAACCCACCTGCAGACTTCCTATTTCAGTAAAACGCTGAGTACGTCATCTACCTCTGTCTCACAGGCCTTTTTATTTACAGGGACAGGTGCGAGCAAAGCAGACCACCTGGGCTTCTACGCGTGTGGAAATAAAGTATCTCTGCATTTAGTTTGGGATTGGTTCTGTCGGCTCTACATTCGTAGTTATTGTCAGGATCAATGTAGTTGGTTAGTTCTATTGGACTGTCACTCTTTACTCTCCTAAGTGACCCACTTTACTAAAGGACCCGAGGGTTAGGGCTAGGTTAGGTTTGCAGGATTGACAACTGACTTGCTGGTGCAGCCAGACTGTGACAGTTTCAGGATGTTAAAAGCCAGATTCACAAAGCCACTGGTTTTTATCGAACAGCTGAATGATAAGACTTTTTAAAATTGCACTTACTTCTGTGGTTTGGTCGAGTAACTCCAGAGACTGGACTTTAAGTCTGTTGAAGGCCGGTCAAGAAAGCAGCCACGCGAGCCGTGAGCTGATCCTCTGTGTTTCCAGGTCTTTGATCTCGGGCCCTTTGAAGGGTCGGGGTGACACCACGAACCACACCAACAACTGAAGCCTGTGTTTTAGAACAAAGCGTAAATCACAGAGCAGGAGGTCAGCATCTAAAAATAGGCAACAGCTCCCTTCTTCCTGATCCACCTGTGATTTACTGTAACACACTCAGGTGACTTACCTTTAAAAAAAGAGACTGTTTTAAAGGTAAAATCAGCAAAATGAGTCCAAATATAAACCAGCGTGAAATAACCTGAAGCATATAACTGAGTGTGTTCAGGTGTGATGATGATGCTCCTTTCTTTTGCTCCCATGATTTTATTTTTTACACTTTTTTTACTTTTTTTTTTTTTTGTCCTAACGCTAAATCAGTAATATCTGGATTTCGTTTTGCCTTTTTATGTTTACGCTGTGCACCGTTTTTTTTCCCGGTCCTCTCCAGATCCAGTTTGCGAACACTGAGGACAAACAGGAGTTCAGCAAGTACCCCACCAAAGCTGGGCGCCGCTCCCTCTCTCGCTCCATCTCCCAGTCCTCCACCGACAGCTACAGCTCAGGTGCTGCACGCCGGAAAGTTTCATCTCTATTCCCACTTCCGTGAGACGTTAAATCCCCCCGCTGTATTTCTACAGGCCGACAGTGATCGTAAACGATTGCTGTTGATATTGAAGATTGTTGCAAATGTTATAGTTTGTTTTGTAAATGTGATTGAACTGATTATACGTGTCTATCTTCTAAGTCCTTATATAATATACACCCATATTATCTAAAAAACACAGTTAAGAGATATGTATCAAGATCGCTTTTTATATTATATGTTTATGTTTGAAATATTGCTATCGGCCATTAAAAAAAAAAAAATAGATATATATATATATATACATACATACATACATACATACATACATACATACATACATACATACACACACACATATACAGAAAATGCACTTGCGAGCTCCACCTTACACATAATGGATTTGAAGTATATATTTCATAATTGTCTCTTTTGATTTTCCACAATAAGTGACCTTTGGTGTTCTCCATTTCCCAGCTGCGTCTTACACCGACAGCTCCGATGATGAGACCTCCCCCCGGGACAAAGCCCAGGTCAACACCCACGGCAGCAGTGACTTCTGTGTGAAGAACATCAAGCAGGCCGAATTTGGCCGCCGTGAGATAGAGATCGCAGAGCAAGGTAAATCTGATCTGACGGGGGTTTCAAAGGGTTTTTATTCATATCAACATTTTTAGCTGAGAATCTCTGTAGTGTTTCTTATGGAATCCCGTTCCCTCATGTGCACGCTGTAGCAATCTTAAAAGTTGGTTTCACCTTCTTTTTAATTTTATTTGACATAGTCGGATAAGAGACGAGCTATCATCACCATTCATACAAAGAGAGCTTTGTGCTACCTGTAATGACTCCCAGATATGTATCACATGGCATCTGTTTCGCTGCTGAGACACTATTTGATAACAGTCCTCTCCTCCTGATTTCAAAATAGTTTATGACCCAAGGCTGAGGCAGAGTCAATATTATTCTTGGAGCGTGATCGGCGCTCTTTCTCTCCGTTCTATTCCTCACTTCTTACTCATTTTCTTCTCTTACCTCTTCCCCCGTCTCATCTGTTTGGTTTCTTGTGTACTCCAAGGCTGTAAGTCTGTCTCCCCGGTTGTTTACATTGCCCGTGTGAGTGATATGTAGGCGTGTGCGTACTGGACGACTGTTCTCCAGGCTTAAAGCCAGGGTGGCAACAGCTGTTGATGACATTATTGTTTCATCAGTCTCCATTTTATAGCCGGTCACTGCAAATCCACATCGTAGAAAAAAAGGGGCTTGTTTTTACATTCAAAATGTTCCCATCGTTCTTTTCTCTCCCAAAACAAAACCTGACCTTTGCGTCCTCTCAGCTTGCACTAACTTGTGCTCAATCTGTTCCTCCCCAGACATGTCAGCCCTGATCTCCTTGAGGAAGAGAGCCCAGGGGGAGAAGCCATTGGCCGGGGCCAAGATCGTGGGCTGTACCCACATCACTGCTCAGACTGCAGTATGTCCTCTCATTCTGTCCGCTGCAGACCACCGTGCTCCTCTCCTTTACCTCTGCCTCCGCTTCATGTCGCTGTATATTTTCTCGGCCCCTCTCAGGTCCTGATTGAGACTCTGGTAGCCCTCGGGGCCCAGTGTCGCTGGACTGCCTGCAACATCTACTCCACTCAGAACGAAGTGGCTGCTGCTCTCGCTGAGACCGGTAACAGTCTCTCCTCTCTGCCATCACATCTGAAACCTTTTCCTGCAACTTGGTTTTGCAGCTAAATCTCATCAGAGTCAGCTGAAGAAGAACACATCACTATTATCAGTTATTATTAAGCATAGTCATAGATTAACAAGTATAACATATATATTTCTATTAAAAACTATTAATAGCACGGTGGCTATGGCTAGGTCTACACATTAACTATAATGGGTGTCTACAATGCCTTAAAAAATGTTGTGGCATGTACTTTTGATTTTCTGTGAAATATCTTGTGTTATAGTAAATCACGAATCCGGTGCATGTGTAATATTCCCCCGATAGACCTGTTGCTCCTGCAGCTGCCCCCCCTCCCCCTCCCCCACTGCTGCCTCTCTCTGCTAGTAGGTGTGTCTGTCTTGTCTCCTGCAGGAGTGCCTGTGTTTGCATGGAAGGGCGAGTCAGAGGACGACTTCTGGTGGTGCATCGATCGCTGCGTCAACACGGAAGGCTGGCAAGCTAACATGGTACCGACCTGCCGACCCCACGATGAGCTCCACACTAATCTCAGACTGTTACCCGTTCGGTCCCCGGGTTCCACCGTAGGTCGCGTGGTGGTTATCGTTCATGCCGTTAACCCCGCTGCGTTCTTTTCTTAGATCTTGGATGATGGTGGAGACTTAACCCACTGGGTGTACAAGAAGTACCCGAGTGTCTTTAAGAAGGTTCGGGGCATCGTGGAGGAGAGTGTGACTGGAGTGCACAGGTGGGATGGGGCTTAGATTGGATGACTTTGGGGGTTTTAAAGGAAGGAAGGAGATATTTGTGTACACCATTGTTTCGGCCACCATGTGAGACTCAGGGACTTCCACACTTTACTCTATTTGATGAGTAAAGTGTGGAAGGTGGCCAAAGCTATAACTGTCGTAATAATAGAATTGATCTTTTAGCCACCAATAAGTTGTGGCACAGCTCATGGCAGCTCGTAATGGACGATAAATCATCAATATGTTTTGAGTTATTAGTATTGATCAAACCCCAGGAGTTATTTTATGGTCATTTTCTGTCCCCTTAACCCCATTAAACACGTCATAAATAAGGATGTGATATTGAGAGCTTCCATTTCAAACAAAGATGGATCATGTTAGCTTTCATTCCATTTAGTAGTATTTTTCCAACCTCTATCATAACATATACATCCGGATTACTGTCAGATGGTTTGACCATGTGACTGCTGTCCTCTTCTGTCAGTGCAGTTTGTGTTCAGCATATTTTTTCAAGAATTTCAACTCCACTATACAATATCATTTAGCAGCGTTGGAGTTCTGATTATTGTTATATGTTTATATATATATATATATATAAACAGTGCAACAAAAGTGAGTATTCACTATAAAAGTATCCAATATATCCAATAACATATATATATATATATATATATATATATATATATATATATATATATATATATATATATATATATATATATATATATATATATATATATATATATATATTTATATTTATATATATATATATTTATATTTATATTATATATATACATATACATATATATATATATATATATATATATATAAATATATATATATATTTATATTTATATTTATATATATATATATATTTATATTTATATATATATATATATATATATATATATTATTGGATATATCTAATCCATTATTAGATATATCCAATATATATAAAATATGCTATAAAAAAAATATGCTATAAAAGTATTAGCTGTATTTTTATAGCTAATACTCACTTTTGTTGCACTGTTTTTGAAAAACAGTGCAACACCAACATATATATCCACCAACATTTTTATATATATATATATGTATATGTATATATTATTGGATAAATTGGATCATTTTATAGCTAATACTCACTTTTGTTTCACTGTTTTTAAACGATTAAAGTTAAGCTGCTTCTTTTCCTCAAGGTCTTTACATTATTTTTGTCCTTCATATGGAGCTGAGCAGGAAGAGTCCTGATGAATGACACATACTGTGTCAGCACAAACAGTATCAAAAGCAGTTATATAAGTCATAGTAGTATTAATACGTACTGACACTGTAGATTGAAAAGGTCACTGGCCTGATTTGAGAAACACGACTGCAGGTCACGGTGGTCGTGCATTTACGACTATGAATGGAATTAATTATCCAGAAGCCCCGGAGAGCGTAAGGACCCACTCAGCTCAGTGTGTGTTGTGTGTTGTGTGTTGTGTGTTGTGTGTTGTGTGCCGTGTGCCGTGTGCCATGTGTGCCTGAACATGTTTCCTCATGTGTCCTCTCAGATTGTACCAGTTGTCTAAGGCCGGCAAGCTGTGTGTCCCGGCCATGAATGTGAACGACTCCGTCACCAAGCAGAAATTCGACAACCTGTACTGCTGCCGTGAATCCATCCTGGATGGGTGAGGAGAATTAGATCATCCAGAAAGCTAGGCATTATTTGCAAACTTCTGTTTTCCGTGTTTGAGTCGTGCATATGGATAAAAGTGTGTGTCATCTTGTCACTGCCAGTTTGAAGAGGACCACAGATATAATGTTTGGAGGGAAGCAAGTTGTTGTTTGTGGTTATGGAGAGGTAAATCATTCTCTGATTTCAGATTTCTTTTGAAAATCTCACTTTTGATGGAACGACTGAATTTCCACCGGTGCAGCAGACCTCTGAACATGAATTGTAGAGTTCTGTTTCCAACTATTGCCTTTGTCCTGTGGCGTGCAGGTCGGGAAAGGCTGCTGCACCGCTCTGAAGGCCCTCGGAGCCATTGTGTGCATCACGGAGATCGACCCCATCTGTGCCCTGCAGGCGTGGTGAGTCACTAACGTCACCATTCAGCACTGTCTCCATGGCTCCATGTCTCCATGGCTCCATGTCTCCATGTCTCCATGTCTCCATGGCTCCATGGCTCCATGTCTCCATGGCTCCATGTCTCCATGGCTCCATGGCTCCATGTCTCCATGTCTCCATGTCTCCATGGCTCCATGTCGGGCATCAGATCAGCTGTGATTCCAAAAAGACATTTTATTAGCATCATGTGTTTTAAGTAGTGTTAACAGTGTTTGTGCAGCTTAAACTAACGATATTATCTCCGTGTATCCACACAGCATGGACGGCTTCCGAGTGGTCAAGCTGAGTGAGGTCATCCGGCAGATGGACGTGGTGATAACTTGCACTGGTACTGTGCCCCATGTAGTGACATCCATTACTTCTGCTTTGAAAATCACAGTGTTTCCAGCAAACTAAAGTGTGCGCCCCATTTAAATATCCCAGTTTAGGCTTCTGGGTAAAAAGCAGACTTTACATCTGAATGCTAAAATGCTTTTTGAGTCTGTAATCCCGATCCCAATTTAGATGTAGCTGTAAATCCATTCTTATAACAGAAACTGGTGCAATCGTGACTCACTCTCCCTAGTGTTCTCCCAGTGACTCTGTTTACACATCACATTATGGTTTTTTCCTTCTAGGTAACAAGAATGTCGTCACCAGAGAACAGCTCGACCGAATGAAGAATGGCTGCATCGTCTGCAATATGGGACACTCCAACACTGAGATCGATGTGGTAACGTGGCTTCTTAATTGTACGAGTGTTGTGTAAAGCTGCAGACCGGTGGGAGCTTCAATGCAACACAATTCAAATATGTTGCGCAACTTCTCTCCAGGAAACTGTTTAATTCTCCTTACCAAGGAGCTTTTGGCTTTCTCGCTGTCATCAATGTGGCGTCTGAGGCCGTTTCCGGTTTCCTTATCCACCGTATTGATCAGTCATGTGATCTGGAGATAATAACCACAAGTTATCGTCATCCTTTGCAAAATACCATATTCGCTCTTACATTCAAAACAAACGTGCATCTGTATTTGTTTTCAGCCTCATTTTCCAAAAACATATTGTTAAAATATATCTTCCATCTCTTAATATTTTGTCACGTCAGTCTGCGGCTGATCTCAACACAGTCACCCCTTATGTACATCATGAACAAAATCCTGTTCTTTGAGACCAAATATAATCCATTAAACGGCATCATGTCTAATTCCTCGTAATACCCTCTCAGGTTTTAGGCGCCAAATTAGGAGATCCACACGTTGACCAACATGCCTTTTTAATTCCTATATATTTTAGACTGGATGATTCATTTTCATAAATTGTGACAGAAGTATCTTTTTTTAAAAAAAAAAAAAATGTTTATGTTCTGCTGTACTTGAACACGTTAACAAACAGATGACACCCTTTGTGTTGCATGAAATTAGCTGACCTTTGTTCTTCCACCTGTATGTTATTCCTACGTGTAACACAGTCAGAAGGACTGACGTGTCTTTTATGTGCTCAGGCGAGTCTGCGCAGCCCCGAGCTGACGTGGGAGAGGGTCCGCTCCCAGGTGGACCACATCATCTGGCCCGACGGGAAGAGGGTTGTTCTGCTCGCGGAGGTAAATGCTCCTCTACAGGGCACAAATCTGAAGATTAGTTTTGCCACATCTCTCTTTTCATCCCTATAAGCTAACAGAAACATTTCTATCGTGAAATATGTTGGGCGTTTAAATATTGATATGCAGAATCTCATCGGTCGTCTGGCATGCGGTTTAATGAATTCCCTCAGTCAGGTTAACCTAGAGTAACATTTAACTACTCTAAGTCAGCCAACAGCTCGGTGTTCATACAGCAGCTGCATACTCGTGTCCCTTATTGTGCCACTTTCTTTGTGTCAGCTTCTACATGGCAGTTCATGCGTGTTACTCTTGTTATTTCTCAGGGCCGCCTCTTGAACCTGAGCTGCTCCACAGTGCCTACGTTTGTGTTGTCCATCACTGCTACAACTCAGGTTGGTAGTTTGGCCCCTCTCCCTGCGGAGCCCTTCACTGACACTCTAGACGTGTAGCTTCCTGAAACTCGTGGTGAGTCTTTAACAACCGCTGTGTGCTCGGCAGGCCCTGGCCCTGATTGAGTTGTTCAATGCTCCGGAGGGCCGTTACAAACAGGACGTCTACCTCCTGCCCAAGAAGATGGGTGAGAAAGAAATCTGCTTTGTGTTTATATTTTTTGATTTATATATTTAGAATAAGAATAATCATTATTTGTTGCTCATTGTTGCCACCTTGTGACTTGACCTAAAACTTACACGATCCAGTGAGCCAAAAAAAACGACGTACACAAGAATAAATAACTTTCCAGACATTTTAGATTCCAATCTGTCTCTTTTGCCTCCAGATGAGTACGTGGCCAGTTTGCACCTCCCAAACTTTGATGCCCACCTGACAGAGCTCTCTGACGAGCAGGCCAAGTACATGGGTCTCAACAAGAACGGCCCCTTCAAACCTAATTATTACAGGTATATTTCACCATATATATATATATATCTATCTCATAATATATAACATATCTTTCGCTGCTGTTGGTTGCATCTCATGTATTTTTAAATGTGCAATAACACTGTACTTTGTTCACAGGTATTAATGACAGCGTCTGAAGCTGTGATCCTCAACACACAATTGTCCTGGGATAAACAGAGATATCTATTTTATTTTGTAAATTGCTACAAAATGGAGGAATTATTTTAAGTATGCTGAATGTAACTTATTAATAGCACTTCGGACGTAGTGTTAAATATGAAGAATAAGACGTGTAGGAAACATACAATGTATAATCAACTAACATTTTACATGTCTTGTCCCGTGTTTAAGAGAAAAGCCTGCTTGCATGCTTCCATGTGTATGTGCTTATTTAGTTGCTACGGCTTCTGTTGCTAGATCACCAAGTTGTTGATTTGTTTGTTTACCCTATTTATGCACAGTGCCAAATGATGGCTGTAAGAACGGAACAGATACCATGTATGTTTTGTCTGTCGATGACATTAAGATTTTATTAGTACATTCCACGAGCCGGGGTTCGGGCTGAGCCACAATAAACTCTGTATTCCAATGTACATTATTTTAGAAATGCTTGTTTTACATTTGTTAAATGATCTCATTGAATGGTATCTGCATACATGCCCTAAAAGGTATCATCCAGTCACACTTTTTTTTTTTAATTATTATTTCAGTACAGTGAATATAAATATAAAACTTGTTGTTTATTATAAACATGTAATAGTCTGAATAAAACCAAAGGGATGTTGTATGTGCTGACAGATGAATATGTTCTGTTATGTTAAAGATAACAAGCTGTGTGCGTTCTTAAAAAGGAAGAACTGAAAAGTTTGAGTAAAAACTATAATTTTCTTTATTTAATACCAAGTTTCCATTGGCGTGCAGCGAGGTCGGTTATAAAGTGTTTTGACTGGATACTACCTTTTAAGGCCATGGTATGAATGTGCCTTTTTAAATCATTTACAACACGTGATAAATATCAGCACTGACCTTAATTAAATGAACATTCCTTTTTTGTAAAACCACATCTATTAGTGGTGCGTTCAATGTCTTCCTTTCACTGCTTCTGGTATTAAAAATAACTCCCAACGTTTGAGCTGTGTTGAGAAAATATATTAGATTTTTATGTTTTGCCATATGATTGTTGCTGTCTTAATTTGATCCAATGGGGTCACCTAAAGTAAAATTTTATGTCATCAAAAAGCATAAGTGTATAAAATGTATGTAAAAGAATGCATTAAATCAGCAATAAAACAACTTCTTTTAACAGAGAAAAGTAACTTTAAACATGTCAAAATGTTTTTTAACTAAGAAAACTGAACAGAAAGGCCTCTGTAGGTCAGTGGGTGGGTAGTTACAGTGCATGTGTCCATTTCTGAGGGGATAAAGTTTGTATTAAAGACTGCTAACACTTCTACCCCTCCCTCAATGTGCCTTCCTGCTACATTCTCTACATTGTGTTCCCTCGCCGTCAGCCCTGCTGGCCGAGCGTCAGACGGCTGTCCCGCTCTAGAATAGTCCCCGTCTCTCTCGCACCAGGCCAGCTGCATTAGTTGCTAATATTAACAGTCGAGTCACTGAGCCCAGAGGGGCGGTGGGGGGGGGGGGGTCTGGGTCTGGGAGCTTCTGGAAACCTGGTTACAACCATAAAAGCAAAGTGCCTGAGTCGGTTCAGGCATTATAGTTTAAGAAGAACCACACAGAGGCAACAAGCTGCCACGAGGAAACTCTGAGATCCTTCAACATCTTTGAGCCACAGAGAGCTCGTCGCTGAAAGTAAGTAGCAATTGATTTTTTTTCCCATTTTTGGTCAATTAATTTTAATATAAACATCAGTGCAGACTTGCTGTTATGACAGTATCTGATATATGGTATCCTCAGGCATTATTTTAATCCATTTGTTACATTAAAAATAACACTCAAACTCACCATTACGAATGCATCAAAGTCTTTATGAATGGTCGTATGAACTTAATTTCACAGTGCACTAGAGAAACAATTGAATTTGAGTATGTATTTATAATAAAGGTGTTAGAATGTGATTTGGGACATTTTCAAAAAATCTAATGTTATTATATATTTAATGAAATTGAAATAATAATAATTTTATTCTTACATTTAAATAACTCATGTAATAAGTTAATATTTATATATATTTATATATTTATGTTATATTTTCGTAGTAGAGCAATTTATTAGATTATAATGAGGATGTTTTTCAGTCAGTGTTTCCTTAATTGTAACTGCAAATTTAACATTAGTCTCTGTCTGATTATTATTAGATCACTGACAGAAATGATCTAGTAATTTTAAATTCGTGCTTTCATGTGTAGTACTACAAATTAAAAAAATTGTATGTTTTCTAATTTTTCTAGGAACTCTAAAGCAACAAGCAAAATGTCTTCAGCTAAGGGACTATCTATCGGCATCGATCTGGGCACCACCTATTCTTGTGTCGGGGTTTTCCAGCATGGCAAAGTGGAGATCATTGCCAACGACCAGGGCAACAGGACCACTCCCAGCTACGTTGCCTTCACAGACACCGAGAGGCTCATTGGAGACGCTGCCAAGAACCAGGTCGCCATGAACCCCACCAACACCATCTTCGACGCCAAGCGGCTCATCGGGAGGAAGTGTAGCGACGCCGTCGTCCAGTCGGACATGAAACTCTGGCCTTTCCAGGTGATCAGCGATAACGGAAAGCCCAAAGTCCAGGTGGAGTACAAAGGGGAGACCAAGGCCTTCTACCCGGAGGAAATCTCCTCCATGGTCCTGGTTAAGATGAAAGAGATCGCCGAGGCCTACCTGGGAAAGAACGTGTCAAATGCGGTCATCACAGTTCCAGCGTATTTCAATGACTCTCAGAGGCAAGCCACCAAAGACGCCGGCGTGATCTCAGGACTGAACGTCCTCAGGATCATCAACGAGCCCACAGCGGCCGCCATCGCCTACGGCCTGGATAAAGGTAAGAGAGGAGAGAGCAACGTGCTCATCTTTGATCTCGGCGGAGGCACCTTCGACGTATCCATCCTGACCATCGAGGACGGCATCTTTGAGGTGAAAGCCACCGCGGGAGACACGCACCTCGGCGGGGAGGACTTTGACAACCGGATGGTCAACCACTTCGTAGAGGAATTCAAAAGAAAACATAAGAAGGACATCAGCCAGAATAAAAGAGCGGTGAGGAGACTGCGTACGGCTTGTGAGCGAGCGAAGAGGACCCTGTCCTCCAGCACCCAGGCCAGCATTGAGATCGACTCTCTGTTTGAGGGCATCGACTTCTACACCTCCATCACGAGGGCCCGCTTTGAGGAGCTCAACTCGGAGCTCTTCAGGGGAACGCTGGAGCCAGTTGAGAAGGCCCTGCAAGATGCCAAGTTGGACAAATCCAAGATCCATGAAATCGTCCTGGTTGGTGGCTCCACAAGAATTCCCAAAATCCAGAAGCTGTTGCAGGACTGTTTTAATGGCAGAGAACTGAACAAGAGCATCAACCCGGATGAAGCTGTGGCGTACGGCGCTGCAGTCCAGGCTGCTATCCTCATGGGGGACACCTCAGAGAACGTCCAAGACCTGCTGCTGCTGGACGTGGCTCCCCTGTCTCTGGGCATCGAGACCGCAGGTGGGGTTATGACGCCTCTAATCAAACGAAACACCACCATCCCCTCCAAGCAGACCCAGATCTTCTCCACATATTCGGACAATCAGCCGGGTGTGCTGATTCAGGTGTACGAGGGCGAGAGAGCCATGACCAAGGACAACAACCTCTTGGGCAAGTTTGAGCTCGCAGGTATCCCTCCTGCCCCCCGAGGAGTGCCACAGGTGGAGGTCACGTTCGACATCGACGCCAACGGCATTCTGAACGTGTCCGCCGTCGACAAAAGCACCGGCAAGGAAAACAAAATCACCATCACCAACGACAAGGGGCGCCTCAGCAAAGAGGAGATCGAGCGGATGGTGCAGGACTCCGAAAAGTACAAGGCCGAGGACGACGTGCAGAGGGAGAGGATCGCGGTCAAGAACTCCCTCGAGTCCTACGCCTACCACATGAAGAGCAGCGTGGAGGACGAGAACATGAAAGGGAAAATCAGCGAGGAGGATAAAAAGATGGTCGTTGACAAGTGCAACCAGGCCATCTCCTGGCTGGAGAACAACCAGCTGGCGGAGAAAGACGAGTACGAGCATCAGCAGAAGGAACTGGAGAAGGCGTGCAAGCCGGTTGTGACCAAGCTGTACCAGGGAGCAGCACCGCCGGGGAGCTGCGGCAGCCACGCAGGAGGCCCCTGCAAGGGCCCCACTGTCGAGGAAGTGGACTAAAGCAGGGATTTCAACAGTATGTTCACAGAAATGCTTCGGCTGTTTCACTGTTGTTTGGTTGCAAAGATTATGTGATGTTCCACCTTTATTTTACTGACTTGTGATAAGAATACTTAGTGATATAACTCACTTTAATTTGTTCTTGTGACGCACAGTTTACAGATGTTGTTTTGCACATGTTTGACCTATAAAGACTCTAAAACTTGAATAAGTGTTTGAAACTAACTGCTAATTAGACTACCATTTTATTTATCTTCACTTCTCACAAGGAGATCTGGTTCTTATCAAACTCAGCCTGCAGACTGGTTTGGGCTACTGGTTGCAATAATATATTCTGAGCTTGGAAAGTTTGCTTTTGGATATTTTAACAGGTTTTGATAAAGGGAATGTTTTTAAAGAGGAGGCTTTCCCCATGCTTTTATTCCTACCCATTCTTTTGGTCTTCCCTTTTCTTGTGTTGGAATATGATTTATAGTTTACAAATACACACAAAACAATTAAAAGTAGCAAGCTGTTTTTAAAACACAACATTTTGTGTCGTCTTCCTTAGTTTTACTTTTACTTATTCACTTGTATGCTCATTTATTACCTATTTGTACTCCACTGCATTTCAGAGGGAATAATTGAACCTACTTTTTACTCCACTATTCCACATTTAATTGGCAGCTGTACAGTCAAGCTGTTACTTTGCAAATGAAAGGCTCTGCACACCCACACAGGTGTTTTCAATAATCCGGTAGATTAGACCTCAGGTATAATTTGGGTGGAGCTATACTGGGAATTAAATGATGCCACAAACCCAACAGAGGGAATGTCAATAAAGAGTTGTTTGTAAGGTCCTGAGAAGAGGCGTCTTAAGTGAAAACACCTGTGTTGGTGTAGAGGAGCTTAAAGTTTTACATTACATTACATTTAGCAGACGCTTTTATCCAAAGCGACTTACAATAAGTGCATTCAACCAAGGGAGTTCAAACCCAGAACGACAAAAATCAAGAAAGTACAATTCCTGAAGAAAGCCAAACTACCAAGTGCTATGAATACGTGCCATGTAAGTGCTACTAGAGAACTAAGAGAGGTACATTTTTTAAAAAATTTTTATTCCAGGTATAGTCGGAAGATATGGTGGTTGCAGATCAATAGCTAATATGTCAGAAATAGCACCAGGTTCCACTCTGCAATTAATTATTTTACTTTTGATAGGTAGGCCTATTTTGAGTATTATGAGCATTGCTATCATAATAATGTTGGACTCACGATGCACAATTAAAAAAAAAAGAAATATATCCAGAGATCGTCTTTATACAACTTTAATAGCCTAAGTTCCTCCCAAACATCTGTAAACAGACTTTGAAGATTAAAATCAGTCGAGTTCACCTTTTAGTAATACGTTAAACGCATTAGGCTACTTTCACTTGTATTTTATTCCTGTGGTATTTATACTTTTACCTAACTAAATCAACTGGATACTCTCTCCACCACTTTTATCTACAAATAATTGGCCCAATTCTCGACTCCTGAATGGTTCAGTCGGTCTCGCTGCTTGTGTTGTTCACTGAAGGATCCACTAGGGGGCGGCGTTGGCTCGTGTCAGCATCATCATGAGCTTTCTTAACACACTGGAGGCCTCAAAGCTACCTGTTGGATCTCACTTTTTTATTAGTTGCTCAATAATAACAACAATAATTATAATAATCTTGGACTTCTCATGGAAATCACACCCGGGTCTTTCAGTCGAACTGCAGCTGAAAGTCGAGGCTAACATTAATCCTGATAGAAAGAGTGATGACATGGCTTAATTTAAGAGGTATAGTCTGTAGCTGTCATGCGGTGAAACATCAGCCAATGTCCTGGACGGTAAAGGCCTATTGAGCCTACATAGTGGGAGCCTAATAGTAGCTAACAATAAGCCCCTTTGTTCCCATGCTGGAGTGGACATATCACTAACACCTGTAAACCACCCATGCCATTGGTCTTCTGTACCATATGAATTACAATTACAATTACAATTACTTACAATTTTAAGATTTTTTTCTTTTTATACCCCACTAGGCAAAATATGATAGTCTCCAAGAAGAGGTTACTTGAGGGTTGATCACGTCTCTCTCTCTCTCTCTCTCTCACAAACGCACACACTTCATCAGCCCTTCCTCCGGTCTGATTAGAGGGAGTGGTTCAATAATGCGCCAACCTCCGGCAGCAGCCAAAGGGTTAAACCGTCGAGCCTGTTGTTGAACGCGCCGTCCATCCAACCGGGCTGTGTCGAGGGAAGATCGGCTACTTGTGAAGAAAAGCAACAGATCCCCATCAGCTGGGAAACAACCTCACATCTGGCACGCGAGCCGCACTGGGAGAGCTGGTGGAAATATCTCGGCGCGCGATTAAATGCGCGACTGGATCATTTGTCGGGCTTCATCATCTCGCATGGAGGAGAGAAAAGTTGTCAGGAATAATTGTGGATTTTGGCGTTTGCAGGATGTGGATACGATTTGTCTGACAAGAGGTGAGAAGTGACACATTACTTCAGACTGAGCGCTTCATCCTACAGGCACGTACTGTACCGCTGCTGTGCGTAATTGGTAAATTATCTTTGTCGCCGCAATCTTGTTTTTTTGTTTTTTTTTATGAGCGGGAAATAAGTTGAACATCTGGAAGTATTAATCGAAGTCACGCTGTGTAATCTATTCGACGAAAAACATTGAAAAAACAACACCTCCAGTGATCCTGACGCGTTTTATTCCGACACCAGACGGAGTTTTGTAACAGGTGGTTTTTGTTGTGCGTCTCACTTCTGCCGCTGTCTGGATTATTAGGCTGTTATTTTTGGGGGGATATGCTAAATGAGACGCACAGGTCCGGCAGCATAAGGACTGGGCTGTGAAATGAGGGCGCACGTTGCCTTTATTTTCTGATTCTTTTTGGACCACCGCGTTTACCGGAGGGGAGCAGCCAGGAGGTCCCCGCGTCTCGATGATCAGCTCGGTGTGCGTGTCGTCTTACCGGGGCCGCAAGTCGGGCAACAAGCCTCCGTCCAAAACATGTCTGAAGGAGGAGATGTGCAGAGGGGAAGACTCGGACAAGATTATCATCAACGTGGGCGGAACCCGACACGAGACCTACAAGAGCACCCTAAGGACCCTGCCGGGGACGCGCCTGGCGTGGCTGGCGGACCCGGACCCGCAGGTCAGCGCGGACCCGGACGCCGCGCCCCCGAGCGCCGAGCTCTTCTTCGACAGGCACCCGGGCATCTTCGCCTACGTGCTCAACTACTACCGGACCGGCAAGCTGCACTGCCCGGCCGACGTCTGCGGGCCGCTGTTCGAGGAGGAGCTGGCGTACTGGGGCATCGACGAGACCGACGTGGAGCCGTGCTGCTGGATGACCTACCGGCAGCACCGGGACGCGGAGGAGGC
The DNA here is from genome assembly GCA_016806645.1 of Ophiodon elongatus. Classification (NCBI taxonomy): domain Eukaryota; kingdom Metazoa; phylum Chordata; class Actinopteri; order Perciformes; family Hexagrammidae; genus Ophiodon; species Ophiodon elongatus. Next base: position 1,693,395 of record JACSYO010000285.1, on the reverse strand, counting down.
CCTGGAGACGTTTGAGCCGCCGGACCCGGAAGCCGAGGAAGACCGAGAGATGCCGAGGCGGTTCGGCATCGAGGACTGTCCCGACAGGTCGAGGGGCTGCTGCGAAGTCTGGCAGCCGAAGGTCTGGGCTTTGTTCGAAGACCCGTACTCGTCCAGAGCGGCCAGGGTGAGTCCACCAGACTGTATCCGCTTTACCGGGCCTTTACCGGGCAGAGAATAGGCGCGCGCGCGTTGTCCTCATCAACAGGTGGTCCTAGAAGTCCAGCCAACGTTACACGTCCACCCTCAAGTCTTTTAAAGTGGATGAATATCTGCGTTTTTACCATCCACCTCTTATAATTAAGATTTCTCCACACATGTTCGTTTTCGTCCAACTTATATAGTTTGTCGTCTGCAGGGTCAGCAGCTCAATTCAATTATCTTTATCTCTCCAGGATAATTCACTCAATATGAATTCTGCTTACCGAGTCCTGCTGTAAAATCAAGACAGGACACAATAAAACAATGAAACAAATGATATAATAGCATCTCTCAGTCTGCCAGCCGAGTGCACTTGTTTCCCTTCACTCCTCAGTGGCCTGAATGTTACTGCCTGGCTATTTAGTTGTAAAACCCTCCAACCTAATGACTCAACTTAATCAAGTGAGTATAGAAAACATATTAATAGCTAAATTTTTGAACCTGGCAACTCCAATATCCAATATCCATGTGACTGTGACTTTTAATTTGTATACAGGCTGGATTTATTTGAGTTTGAAAAAACTCTGGGAAGTCTTCGGCCGGTGGAGTTGAGACTCGATGTGGTTCTTTTGAAGGGAAAAGGTTTTCTTTATAGGGCACTTCTGTTTTCTGGCCACATTCCCATCATCACATCGGTTTCATTGACTGTTTCCAGGAACAGACGTGGCTTCGCCTACTCATCAACTAGGGATGGAACCTGAACATCTGTTCACATGTTTGACCCGCTCACGTTTTTAAACAACAGTCCAACAGAAAATCACACAAATAACAAACATTTAGTAAAAACACAAACGCTGGAGTGCATTTCTGATGACGGGAAAAGTGATAAAACAAACAACAAATGACCAAACTATTCTCATTTAGTTCTCTTCTGATATATTAAGATTGGAACACAAAAGCACTATATGGCAAAACAGTCGTACACCCGCGTCCACATACTTTCGTCTGGACAAGGGAAGTCATGAGTTATTCCGGTTGCGTAATAACCGTCCTGCTGAACTCAACCCCACCCAACAGCCTTGGGGTGACCCGGAGTGCCGCCTGTTCTCCCTGAGCACCACGGTGGACCTCAGTGATGCACTCGTTGTTGAATGGGAGCAAATCCCTGCACACTGGTTTCAAAATGTTGTTGGAAAGTCACAGAAAAGGAGCACCAATAGATTTGACCATGTTCTTGGCCCACGTCTTCTGAAACATGTAATCCGTCCAGAAATATGTTAATGAGCAACAAAAAAAAGTATGAAACAGCAGGAAATAACAGCTGTTTGTTGAGCTGTTAAAAAGGGCTTTGGACCTCCAGGACCCCAAACAGAACATTCAGGTTAATGTAGTTCATCTTTGTGTTCGTTCAGCTCCTCATCCGTCGCTCCACCAATTTGTTTTTTAATATTTAGAAGGCATGACGAATGTGTTTATTCAGCTCCCAGTTAAAGTTGGTGATTATTTATTTTTAAAATGCGGCACGCGGCCGGCAGTCTCTCTCTCCCGGCGACTAAATGTTGCTTTCAGTCATGTGAATAGACGTTTTTTTTTTCTTTCAGTTTTTCTTCTTAAATATATGTTATGAAATTGTACCAGAATGCTGAAAATAGAGGAAATGCTGTTTCATGACAAAAAAAAACCCACAGTGCTGCTGGAGTGTTCCCACACATCCTGTTCAAGGGTTGCTCTCGAAGCTTCTCCAATCACGAGTGTTTGAAAGGCTGCAGGAGTGCAGTAAAGTAAAGTAAATCATGTTGTATATTAAACAGAAGAAGGGGGTTGAAAATACACAAATAATCCATTTATTACAACATTAAGATTCGCATGTGCGATTAGAGAAACACCACTGTCCTATTTTTAGTGTCTTTTTGCTCATTTGTGAAGACTATTTTATTAAAAAGGTCAATTCACACCTTAAGTGTTTGACATGCATTTATGATTTTAAGTTATACACTTCCCCTAAAGATCAATCTCAGTTTATATTTTCATCGCAGTGAAGCAGGTGCACTTCTGTTTAGTTTATCTATAAAATAAATGTTTCTATGTTGTAAATTAAAATTATTTTGCTCTTAATTTCTCCCACAGGGAATAACAGCCATTTTCTAAGCATTTGAAAGTATGCTCTGCCTAATGGCTTAGCAACAAAAGCAGCAGAGCGCTTAATGAAGTAAACACGAAGGCAAGTATCGAGTGTCACTAGCAGGAGTTGTCAGGCAAAGAGCCAGGAGCTTTCATCGTTCAGAAAAAAAAAAGAAAAATGCTTTTAGTCCAGAAAGAGAGCGGCTGATGCTCGATCTAATTTCTGTTTGAATGCTCTATTCAGAAGCTGTGTTGCAAAAGTTCTCATCGCACGCCAGTCACAATACAAATAGTGTTTATTTTAGCTTCCAGTCCAGGTGGCATACAGGCTGTCGCTGTAGAGCGGCCGACGTCTCTGAGTCACAGCTGCCATCTGAAGATGACCGCGCTCATCACGTCTGTCTCTCGCCACTAAACATTTGTAAATGAATCAATCAGGATTTTCTCTGTAGATGTGAATCTGGAACTATGTAACGAGAACGAGCGAAGGACGGCTCCACATCGAGCCGCTCGTAATGTTCTTTGTCCATTTCCTCTCCGGCTGATTCGTGCACGTATGCTTGCTCTGCGTGCATTCTGAGAGGAGTGCATTTTTGACTCACGTTACCTTTATGGCCTTTTTATTTTCAAAGAGCCTCCGAGCTCCGCTCGGTTAATGTGATTCTTGAAAGCCGGGGGGGAAGTTAATCATTTCAGCCACATCCTCCTCACTATCAACTATGACTGGAGGTGCAGCTCTGGGGGAAGTCTGCACATAAAGACTGTTCTGATGATGGCATTACTCAGAAATCAAAGACATATAGGATCATATACAGCATGTAGCAGAGCAGTAATGGTCTTAAGATTAAAGTGCTGACTCTCAGCTTTAATTTGAGTGAAATGTCTCAACGATGAATTTCCAAATGCCAGATATTCACGTTACCCGCGGGGTGAAAGACTTTGCTGATCTGCTGACTTTTCATTGAGCGCCATCGTCAGGTCACACTTAATGTTTCCAATACGTCTTTTATGATCAAATATCTGCAAAACGAATGATATTCCCACCAACCTCTTTGTGTCAGCACGCTGACTATGACAAACGTCACACCTGCTCAATCGAGCATCATCGTAAACGCTACACGGTCCTTCAATTATAGGGGACAGAAAGTTTAAATAACCTTAAGTTAACATAATTAATATTGAATATTGAAGTTTATGACTCAAACACGTCAGCAGACTTGTGTCTTCCCTGTCTGCATATTTTGAAACAGGATCAATCTGAGGGTGAAAGTATTAAAATGGATACAATCTCTACACTGTTTACCAAACATGGATGTGAACACTCTCAAATACTCTTCAAGCTGAAAGTCAGAACATTAAGCTTTTAGTGATTTATTTTACTTTTAAACCAAACTACTGGAGAATAGAGCCAAAACACTCGCATAGTAATAGTGTAGAGATAAACATGTTACTTCAGTTTAAAACCTGCAGCGCTCCGTGACACTGGAAGAGTACCAGGCTTTGTGATCTCAGATTAGTTGCATGTGACAATTAGACTTGACATTCACACTAAACTCCAGACCAGATAACTTTATTAAATCTTCCCATATGCAACATTTCATAAATTCCACAGCGCCGCTGCCTGTAATTGATCGTCGCTGCGGTAATGGGCTGCAGGTTGTTATCGGTGGTGAGATATTAAAACTGCCTTTCCCACAGAAGAGAGCAACGCATTTCATCCCACAGAGAGAGAGAAATCAATCTGTCTTTGTTGTGAGAGCGAGAGATTAACTGATGTGGGATTGTTTAGGTCTGATGCATATTATCTGGAGTCTACACTTCCAATAACCAATCAATTTGACAATAGAAGATGCCGTTGTGTTTTTGTGTGTTAAGATTTTACACTTACATTTCTTATTTAATGACATTCAGATTCAGTAACTGGATTAGTCAAATAGACCTTGGCATGAATTTTGTTTTTCTATTTTCTTTTATTATCAAATTAGATGTTTAAAAGACATTCATCCTTGTTTAAAGTTGCAATATACAATGCTCAGAGCAGTAATATAACAGCAAACGAGTGTTTGCGATGTTAAGATACAGTGAAGTATGCGTGTGTTGTAATCTGAGTTTGTTTTTAGCAACTTTAATTACGTATAGATTAGTTGTAGATATACAGATTTAAATAATGTTGTATGAGCCACGATTTTACACTTAAATATTAACATTGGGTGGAAAGCCCAACTGTAATAAGAAATGAATATTGCCTTTTCACCCTTTGCCTTCAGGGAATCACGTCAATGTGTTCACGTCTCTGTCACCGCGTCCTCATCAGAACCTCATTTCTTCTTTCTTGCTGAATATCAAACCCGTTCTCGCTCGTCCCCTTTCGTCTCCGTGTGACACCCAGTCGATAAATAATAAAGGAGCCTTCTGGGCTCGGCATTCGCAGCACTGACACCTTTCTCTGTGATTGGAGCACAGGATTTGATTTTCCAACACATCATCAGAGCGGCGCCGCCTCGTTGGGAAACCGTTATAACAGAATATTCAGTGAAAGAGGGACGTAATCCTGTGAGATTACGGCGGCTGTTTATTCTGTCAGTTCTAAGCTGTTAGCTGAAAATAGATTGGATATGTTTTATTGTGAGTTCAGTGAAAGTATACACGGAGTTGCAGACTTCTTTTTTTTGTAGAGAAAATAAAATCAATAAATACATATAGCTAAAAAAAATGTGATCTTACAGAAACCAAACCAAAGAGTTCCTCTTTTTTTTTGAAGTCCTTCAGTTAAAAAGCCTGAGTATTTGTCCTTGATTACACAATTATTTTGAGATTGAGCAATCCCAAAAAATATCCAAGTAACAGCTTATTCAACAGTGTAGCAGATTGGCCAGATTAAATATTGTTTTTTATCAGATTTCAAACCTCAGAAGGATCGTAGACAGTGTATTATATTATTGTACCTTTGAGAAGGAGCGATTTGTCAAATGAGTGAGAAGTCAGGTTCGCGTATGCTCAGTTGTCATGGAGACGGCTCAGTTGTTGTCTACGGTATGGAATTAAAGTTACGTTCCTGCAGACGGTCGTAGCCCCTGTCCCTGATCCAACATGGTCTCTGACGTTGCATGTGGATCTTTCTCCTCTCGTCCACTAACTCCTTTGCCCTCTTATTTGTTCTACGCTGATCACAGACAGCTGATGTTGTCTCTCTCTGTTTCCTAGATGTTGCATGTGATGTCAAACACAAGGCCGGTCTTCCTCTCTGGGGGAGTCCTGTGTTGAGAGCGTACCAGTAGAGGTCTAGTTTATTCCCGGTGATGTGGTCTTCTTGTCCCTGTTGGACTGGAGTTACCCATCTCTCTGTCCTCCTCCTTGTTAATGAGATGCTCAGCTCTGTGTAGGAAGCTCTTCACCGCTGATCTTTCATGTTGTAAGTGGTGGTTTTGGGATTTGCCATGTCGCTGCTGCAGGTTATTGATGGATGATGACGGCTGACTAAAGCTGAAAATGACTTAAAGCTCTTCAATGTTAGCGAGTCAAAACTTAAACTTGAGTTCTACCGTCTCCAATATTGTTTCTTGTTATATATCGCAGTTTAGATCATCCCTATTGCTTCTGGTTTCATAAAATATGAAACGCGTGACAGTGAATAACTTCTCGACCGATACCCTGGAGAAGCCCGGCTGAGTAGCGGACATCAAATGCTCCGCCATCTTCAGGCGGACTGATCCTGAATCAGTGTGACATGAATTCTAAGAAAGCATCATAAGTGGCTGCTGTCATCGGCTTCGCAGCTGCTGACGGGCTCGTTGTTGTGGTTGCTGCGTGTAGCGTGTCAGTGTGAGTCACGGAGCGCGGTGCTGAACAGCTGGAGGTGATGGCCGTGATGGGACTCCCCAGCTGCTGCACCCCGGTGGTCCCATCTGGGGCCGTGCGGCTCCCCCCTCGGGGGAACACGGGCTCTCTCTGCACACTGACGCCTGACGACCTTGGATCAATGTCTTTTTGCCACCAGTGATCGGCATCACATATACTCAGAGGCTTTACTGTACTCTCCTCCTGTGGGTACAGCGTTCGTATATTTGTAACAAAAAGTTGTGGAAGAAGTCAACGTTGTCCTTCGTAGTGATGGACTCACAAATAATTATCATAAACTCTGCTGTTCATGAGCTCTTCGGGGCTTTATAGTGTATTTTGACGCATTATTCAGCTGTCCGGCTGGTCTCACTGCTCTCTTAGCGTTGTTTTCAGTGAAAATGTTCTAGAAATCCACCGTAGCAGTCAGACACAGTTAGAAACTAGTTGGTAAATATAGTGAAACATTTAGGAGTGAATACTGGACTTACATACACACAGAGACCAACACAGTTCTAAACGTATGCTCTATTTTACGCTGTGACTTCTGGGTGTGTAAATAGAAATCTTTTTGGGTTTATGCAGGTTGGCCTGAAAAATCAGTCACTGCAGGTTTAAGTTAAAGTAGAAATCCTGTGGTGTAAACATTACAAGAGGAAGTCCGGCATTCAAAATATTAGTAAGTAAAAGTTGAGCAAAATGTACTTGAAGCATGGAAATTAAAATAAGTTCTGCATAGAAATGAGCTTGTACTATAATTATTGATACATTCATTTCTAAGTAGAATTTTATGGTTGCAATTGGAGTTAGTGGAACTATCTACTACCAGTCCCTTTTCCTGGAGCTGTCAATCAGATATCATGGTCTTCATCAGCAAATGTAGATTGTTCATCTCAGCCATTAAAATAGTGAATGAAGTGAAATGTAATGGCAATTAAATCTGATCACCAGGCTTACTAAGAGCTGGAACTGTAAAACAAATGTAGTAGAATGCACATTTAAATAAGTGCCACGGACATGTAGCATGAAATGGAAAAGCTCAAATGTTATTTGTATTGTAAGGAAATCTAAAATCTAACTATCACCAGGAGATATGTTACCATTACATCAAACAGACCATAAAGGTAGAAAGGAACCGGAGGTAGATACATAACAAATATGTTACATAGACACGGTTATATACACACAGTGCTTGTCTCAGCTTTAACCTTCAGGAAGATTGTAGAAGCTACATTTACATTCCCAGGAAATTAAAAGCAAAAAGCTGCATGTTAACATTCATCATAACATCAGCAGGAAACATAGAAACACTCTGGTGGCAGAGAGAGATTATGGCAACCACTCGCACACAGGCCGTGTTTAAAGTTTCCACCATTCAGCTGTAGACATGGTATCGTGCTCTCACTTTGTCTCAGACCTTAAATTAACCACACAGACGCATTGAAATGCTGCAATATTTATTGAACAAGACAAACACTCGCAGACATGGACACATGCAAATTAATAAGAATACAAACAGCCGGAGGGACAAATGCTTCACTACAAAATACTGTCAGAAAAAGAAGTGGCACCCACCTACACACACACACACACACACACACACACGCAGAGAGAGAGGTTGGAGGTCGAGCCGTGTGGTGTTATTGTGAAGATTTTCTTGTTCAGCCTTTTATGAGCAGAGTAAATTGTCCTTGCGTGTGCCAGGACCTCCAGCCTCTTCCCTGCCGCGGTGCCCCTGGCTGCAAATATCCATCTGTTTAGTTATTGGATAAACCTTTTTTTTTTCTCCATTTGAACAAACTGAACACTGTTAAGGCCCGTTGGGTTCATCACAAGCAACAGGACTCCGTTTTTATTTTGCTGGCTGCTGATTTATTGTCGTACCGAAGGAGCCTTTTTTTTTGTGTGTGTGACGTGTTTTTGTCAAAGCCAGAAAAGTGTGAAAATGTGTTTGGCTGCAAGATGATGTTTATTTATACCCGTCAAAAATAATGAATGTCGCTTGATGAGACGGAAACAGAAATTGAGGAAACAGCTGGACAGTTTTTAGAAATTTACACAATGGACATATTTATTGAGGCTTTTTGTTTTCCAACAAACAAAACCTCCTGCGTTTGCAAGTGTGAAAGTGTCCAGGCTTCAACCTGCTGGGTGTTTGGTGGGTGGAAGCTGGATCTGGGTGGACTTCATGGAGGTCCCGCATGTTGCTTGGCGTAGCTCGTTGCTGGCAGGTGAATAGAAGTGTCTGCTTCCACCACTGTCACAGAGGACTGCAGTGCATTGAGGGAAGATTACAAATATATCTAATCAGTCAACATGCCACGTTGATGATGGCTACTTTTGTTTAATTGGGAAAAAGAGTTGTGTTTGACCAACAAAACTGTATAAAAGTATTTTGTACATATTGGCACTGATTAATAAATGTCCAGTCCCTTATTGCTCATGAGCTTGCATAGATCACTCATCACTAACTCCTTCTCTAACGCTTCTTCTTTGCATGTTAACACTGAGCTCCACTGTTCAGGTTATTACTCAGGTCTATTGTGCAACAAGTAAAGAAGCCATAGTGGGACTTAGGAGTCCAGAGAGGACTGATGAGAAGCTTGAGTAATATTTTTAATAATTTATTTAGTTAAATGTCTTGCTGAGGTGCTTCACCAGAGGCTGAACCCTCTCATTGGGTGGAGCCCACCTTTATTATCTGGCACTGACTGTATATATGGCTCTTTTGTCTAGTTTTCCACAAAAGGGCACAATGAAAACATATTGTGTGTGTTTGTTTGTGTGTGTTAGACAAACTGCCAGTGCATGTAAATTAATACTTTAATTCGTTTTCGGGAGAATAAAGGCTCTTAAAAGAAATTCAGTGTTACTGAAGCGCGTACAATTTCCAGACTGCCCAGACGTTGTTCACTGGCTTTAAAATAGTAGAGAAGTGGAGCAAAATCCCTCTACATGGTTACAATCCTCAACTTCAGCCTCTGTGATGTGCTGAATAAGTAACAACTAATCCAGCTGTGTGCTTCTGTCTCTGTCTGCTTGTTGTGATATTCCCCGTGACTCAGCGCCACAGCTGGTTGGCTTAGCGACGCTCAGGGAAACCGTGTCCGTGCGACAGGGCGAACTCTGAGCTCCTCCCGGGGCAGAGTCGGGGCTCCGCGGCCTTCCTTCCTGTCTTGCAGCTCAGTCCTCAGCATCGTGGGGGGGATCAGAGCCGTGAGCGCCTCCGAGCTCCGCAGGGACAAAGTTGATCGGTCGTCATGGTAGAAAAGCTGCACATCATCTGGGTGCACAATAGAGATGCGATCAGACGTGCAGCATACTGTGTGCAGCATTGCTGTTTTTGAACATAGGCTGCTATTTTTTTTCAACTCCATAAGCTGTCCCATTCGTATTGATTTTATTTGTTCCACCGTGAGTTAGTATCTCCATTGGACATCACATGCTTTATTTGTTTTCTCTAATTCTCTCTCAGAAACACAAACCACTATAAAGCGGATTGATATGTGAGAGGGCCCTGGAGGAGAAAGGTAGCTGAGTGCATGCACGGTACCGGTACATATTTATCCAGCTGAGAGATTATAAAGGTTGGAGAGGCATTGCAATTTGACAAGGCTTTAGTAAACAGTAAAGACATAACTGGTATTAGTTGGCACACAATAGTAACACAAACACAGACAGGCATGGCCATTGTGCTGGTTCAGGAGGATGCCATGCAGCCACATTGTTCAATTTACTTTCCATCAGTTGTAAAAAGCAGTTTGACATTTCGCCATTTTGTTTGATTTTGTACTTTGAGAGAGATCGTTTGTGTTTTTATATCGTAATTATTCGAGGGAGCACTGATAGCAGTGTGAGATATGTCTGATAAACCTGTCAACAGGACAGGTGACTCTTTCATGACTCGGCTGATTGTCCAGAGTCTCTTTTCCCGAGCCGTTCTGTGTCGGCAGACTCTGCTCGTCCCTTCACTTCCTTTTCCTCCACTTGTGGTTGGAAGACGACACAAGCCGCGACCAGATGAACCAAAAACCTCTTTTTCAGAACAAAATCAAACCACGGGGTTATTTTCTGTGTGATATATACGTGAAACACAATTCACACAGAAGCACAATGGACTGTAAGTGGTCTAGTGAGTCAGTGTTGGCACCATGTGAGCGCCTCCTGCTGTCCTAGACTGGCACGGCCCATTTTATGGGAATCAGGTTTTCTCTCAGCATGATTCAGGCTCTGTGTTCATGGCAGTAATTGGTTTGAGATTGGTCCGTCTTCTCAAAAGAAAATTGTCTTGGCTCCCAAGTCCTTTAAAAAAATGAAAAATGAAAAAGAAATGCTCTCACTAATCTTAAAACTAGTGTGGTAGTGGACAATCACAAGAATGAATTCATTCTTGGCAGGTAATAGGATGTCATGAGGAGGCGTAGTGGAAGCAGAGCAGGAAAGAAGTTGATTATGTTTGATGTTGTATTTTTTGGAAGGGGGAGTGAAAGGGGGGCGGGGGGGGGCAGTTGGGCAGCATAGTTGCTATAAAATGAAGATATCATGGTTGCCTTTTATGGTCTTAATTATCAATGACACTCATTTGTTTTGGTTTCAGGGAGCAAACATTTGTAGTGTATTTTTGCATCTTTTCATTCATTGTGAACTCTCACTTTTCTTTTTGCCACGCCAGAGGCTCAGCGTAGGGATGGCTTTGTCAGTCGACCAGCTCATTGGTCCAGACTATTTCATTGGTTGCCATGGACCTTGTTTTTAGAGATTCATTTCCTCCTCAGTATGAATTAGCTTTGGTTGACACCAGATTTCTCATTTAGCGCAATCATTATGTCAATGTTTTTATTTGTCCAACACTTTGGTCTACGAACACCTTCCAAACTAATCACAGTCCTATCAGCCTCAGCTGGGCTTAATGTGTAGTGCTAACTAGCAGATATTAGCATGCTAACTAGTAGATGTTAGCATGCTAACAAGCTAAACTGAAATGGTGAACATTGTCTGCTGAACCTTAGCATTTAGCTCAATACAGTGCCGTGCAGTACAGCCTCACAGATGTTCGGTAGATTATTTTCCTTGGGGAATACTGATATCTGCTGGTATTTGTCACGGTTGGTGGGTAAAGGTTTTCCGTAGTAGTCTCGGTAGCCTTCCACCTCTGTATAATTTGAATATGGTATATTTGTATTGAAGTCCTGCTGGTTTCTGCACACAGTCAGCATAGTGAAAGATATCGGGGCTCAATTTCTACACTTCATATGAAGCTATTCTTAAATGTTCTCATATCAGTGTTTAGTCTTTGCTTACTGTCAATCATCTCACACTCACTGCCTCCGCCAGAAAACAACCCCTCAAAACATGCTGCTTTCATATCAATGTCTTTTTTATCGGTGATACTGTAATGTTTTGATAAAAAGAAGTCTTATAATATAATTACACAAGGCTTGGATAGAAAAATGGTTTTCTGGAGTCAAACACTATGCAGGCAAAGGTTTTAAGCCTTTGCACAAAACAATACTTGATATAATAAACACATCGCGTATTAATTTATTGGAAGGCATGACATTTTATTAATTGTTTATTTTATCCGTCTTTTCCAGGGAGTGGCGTTTGCCTCTCTCTTTTTCATCCTGGTGTCCATCACCACCTTCTGCATGGAGACCCACGAAGCCTTCAATGAACTGACGAACCGGACGGAGCTGGTTGTCGTGGGCAACGTCACGGAGAAAGTGTGGAGGCAGGAGATGGTCACCAAGCCCATCCTCACCTTTGTGGAGGGCATCTGTGTGGTCTGGTTCACATTTGAATTCCTGGTGCGGATCATCTGCTGCCCAAACAAGGTGGTCTTCATCAAGAACACGCTCAACATCATTGACTTTGTGGCCATTCTGCCATTCTACCTTGAGATGGGCCTGAAGGGTCTGTCATCCAAAGCTGCCAACAACGTGCTGGGCTTCCTCCGTGTGGTGCGGTTTGTTCGGATCCTCCGGATCTTCAAGCTGACGCGGCACTTTGTAGGCCTGCGCGTGCTCGGCCACACGCTGAGGGCCAGTGTCAATGAATTCCTCCTTCTCATCATCTTCTTGGCACTGGGTGTACTCATCTTCGCCACCATGATATACTACGCCGAGCGCATCGGAGCCAACCCCAATGACCCCACGGGCTCAAATCACACGCACTTCAAGAACATCCCCATCAGTTTCTGGTGGGCGGTGGTCACCATGACGACGCTGGGCTATGGAGACATGTTCCCAAAGACATGGCTGGGCATGATAGTGGGGGCGCTGTGCGCGCTGGCCGGGGTGTTGACCATTGCCATGCCGGTCCCCGTCATCGTCAATAACTTTGGGATGTACTACTCGCTGGCTATGGCCAAACAGAAGCTGCCGAAAAAGAAGAAGAAGCACAACCCGAACCCGGACGCTCCGGCCGACTCAGTCTCGTTTGGGAAGTCGGAAACAAACTCGCACAGAGACAGCACTCAGAGCGACACGTGCCCGCTGGCTGCTGAGGAGAGCGTCAGCAGGAACCGCTCAGGTCAGGCTGCAATGCAATGTTAAAGGGTCAGTTCACCCAAATTATAGAAGAAAAAAAAAATTCTCGCTTGCCTATTGTGGTATCTAGCCATGCTGTAGTTTTTATTTTGTTTTAATTCTCAGTTTACGGATGCCGTCCAATACAAAGAAGATATTTGTGGTGCTCACATCATTGAAAAATTACCTTTTTAATTTAAACTGTAAAAGTTACTTACTTACTCAGAATAATCCATTTATTGGAGATACTTTGTATCATGTAAATATTCTCTTCTCAAATTTGTATCCATGTTTTCTTTGGTTAATCCAGAGGATTGGGGACATTGTTGCTGGAGAGAGATGTTGGAAATGTTTTTGATTTTGTATTCATAATTTATATTATATATATTACATAATAATTATATATACAAAATTACATTCCCCTTAATGGTATTAAAGCAGAAATTGGGGTAAATAAAACCAAAAACTAAGACTAAATACCACCATAGAGGTAAGTTAGAACATATTTTCTTTGTAATTTGGATGAAGTGACTCTTCGCCGATGTTACTGTTTATTGAATTTATTCATCAGGTTTTTAAATTAGAAGATTTATGCTGTTTGTTCAATTAATTACAAATATTTGAGAGGTCTTGAGCTAATTCTAACATAGCAGCCACTGCATTTCTAATCTCCATGAGGCTTTTCAGAGTTTGTCTGACAGATGAAATGTGCTTATTCATCGAGACAGTAACACACCAAGATCAAATTACTCCTCATAACATCTCAGACAAATTGAATTTCATCACAGAAAAATACAGATTTTATGCAATATACCTCCGCCTTTTGTCTGGGCACTCAGGGCAGTCTCAGTAAAAGCTTTGGCATTTACATCTCTCTGTGTTTTTGTCTTCCTGTCAGACTCCAAACAGAACGGGGATGCAAATGTGGCCCTTTCAGAGGAGGAAGGCTGCAGCCTGACCCAGCCGCTGTCCCCCAGTGAAAAGTGGTCCCTGCGGTGCTCTCGTGGGCGAGACAAGACTAAGAAGGAGGCCACCTGCTTCCTCCTAACCCCTGGAGACCCCAACGTCCATACTGGTAAGTTACATACATAAAAGTACACACCTGGATATACACATTTATCTGCACTGTGCTTTTCAATTCCAAATTAAAATTTGGATCTATTGGTATTTCATCAGCTGATTTGTGTTTCCTCCACTTGTGCTCTCTAGGAATTGAACAGTTTACTCAAGAACATCCTGTTAGTTAGTTAGTTAGTTAGTTAGTTAGTTAGATCCTGACAAATTACAGGTACTTATGGGGAGATGTTAACTTTTTGGGAAATCTGCTTTTTTGGATACCATTCTCCCGTCTGTTCTCCAAACATGAACCTACAGCCAGGACACAGTGAACCTAGCTTTGACCTGAAGCAGGAAGAAACAGCTAGCCTGGCTCTGTCCAAAGGTATCAATAAATCTGCCTACCAGCTCCTCTAAAGTTCACTAATTAAAAGTTGTCTATGCAATATTCAGAGCATTAATATAGCAGCAAATAACCATTTGCTATGTAAAGTGGAGTAATGTATTCCGTAGCAGAGAATGAAGTCGCTCTCCATCTGTGTGTGTTGTAATCCGAGCTCCTGCTGGCTTTATTGACATAGCCAAGCCGGCTTCGCGAGCTTTTTGTGCATCTGAGCGTTCCCCACTTGTTAGCTTACGGCCGCCGCTCTGCACTGCGCTCACACGGCTGTTACAGCTAGTGACGACCCAACAGACGACTGAAGCAAAGCACCCTCCTTCTGATTCCCCCTCAGGTAAACACTGTTAGCTCTGTTAGCACGGTTAGCTATGTGCTACCGGTTCAGCCTCGGCCATATTGAGAGCCGTGTGGAGGCAATGGATGTGCTCTGAATTTCAAATTTAGCACCTTTAACATATTATATCTTGTTTGTTTGATTATTACAAATATCGAAGTGCAAAAATTACACATTTGTAGCTTTTACACTTTGCTACCAAACAACCTGTTGTGGCTAAATGTAAGAAAAACCCTATATACTCGAGCATATGCTTTCAAGTTCATGTACAAGTATTTCTAATACAAGTTGGATTAAATCACTCATCCTGTAGACATTCATACACCTTTGACCTCCGACTCTCAGTGATTACTTATATAACACCAATATTATTTAATTTTGTCTGAAACAGGTAACATGTGTACTAAAAAAAAGGTGAAGCTCCCTTAAGTCTCTCAATTGGGATCCTCTGTCAGCCTGCCGTCTCTCTCTGCTTGAATAGCTGCTGGATCTCACACCCGAGCTTCCTAAAGTCCCCAAAAGCCCCGTGTGAGAAGAAGGTCTATACTTCGCAGTTATGGATTAACTCCTGACATCCTGAGCACACATCCCACCCAGTCAACATCCTGACTCTCGTCCGCAAACGACGCAACGACGCTGAAGGTGTTTTCCTGCAAGACTGCACTTTACCGAGATGCATTTTTCTACCAAAGGTCATTAGCACATCACTGTGGAGGAAAAAAAACAACGCATAAATGGGGCACTTACTGTAGCTTGGCTCCTATGAGATAATATACTCCTCCCCCTTTTTTTGACAACCCATTACAAGGAAATTGTATTTGAACATGTTAGTTGAAAGCCCCGTCAACCGCTGAATGTGTTGAGTGTTGTGGATTAGTGTCGGTTAATGGTATGTTGTCACATGTAGATGAAAAAAAAACAAAAAAACTCCTCAGTTATATCAGATTTCTGATAAATGAGAAGAAGGGATGTTCGTCGACATGTTATGATGCTCGGGGGAGGAAGTCATTTGTCAATATAAAATTCACAGCCTCACAGTCACAGAGAAACACAAATCACCACCAGCCTGCTTTCATGCTGACTTCTCTAATAATACGCTGAAGTATCTGGTCAGCTCAAGCTTTCTTCTGATCGCGGAGACAAAAACGATTGGAAGCTAAGCAAAGCCAGAGCACCTCAAAACTAATCTTTGAGAGAGAGAGAGAGAGAGAGAGAGAGAGAGAGAGAGAGAGAGAGAGAGAGAGGAGGGGGTAATTCAATCCTGAGCCCATGGTGAGTATGTGGATAATGACATCCCGGTCTATTACAGGGGAATATCGCACACACACAACACATTTTAGTGCACATTACCTGCAAGAAGGGCTCAAGTAGACGTTCACTGTTTCCTAACAGTGTTAAAACCGTTGTGTCAGAGTTCGAAATGAAAAACTCCTCGTTTCTATCCAAACGTGGAAAAGGTTGCCTTTTGTGAATGCAGCCATTTTGAGCTGGTTGGATGGAGATGGATCATGACACTCTGCTCTTCAGAGCTCTGCCCATAAGGGACTGGTGTTAGCTTAATTCCAGCGTTACAGGATATAATTTATAGATCATATTTCACCAGAGCAGTATGGCAGGAAGCAGAGAGAAGGACAGATGGATGCAGCAGGTCTGAAGATGCTCCGATGGTTATCGGTGACAGGAAATGGTCGCTCGCCTCGCAGTGGGAACAAAATGCTGGAGAATTTGAAGTGATTACGGCCGTCACAGGGAATCATGCGCCATTGTTGCGACACTCGCTGCCACAATTTATACGTGCAAACACTGTCCTGTTGGGAAGTGCCAACCACCAGCTAGTCTCCTTATGATGAGTGCATAATGGTGTGGCATAAAAGCTAAAAGGAAGCAGCAGAGCAGAGAAAAGGCTCCTGAGCTCTGACGGGCCGCCATGTTCCCGAGTGACTCCTCTGGATGATTGATCCTAATAAGTTTCCATTAACAACATGGTTGGTCATAGCAAAAGCCTCCTGCTGGCCTCTAATGTTCAGATCTGTAGCATGTCTCTGTCTGTGGAGTAAAGGTAAAATAATACTCCTTAAACAGGACATTTTAAACAACAATTTGGATTTTTAATTCATATTTTTTCTTTGTCATTTATCAAGCGAAAATATAAAACATTTTCTGGTTTCTTCTTCTCAAATTTTAGGATTTTTCATAATTGTAAATTGAATTTCTTTGGCTTTTGAACTGTTGGTAAGATGAAATGGGCTTTTTGAAAATGTCCCCTTGGGCTCAGGAAACCTGTTGTGGGCATTTTTCACTATTTTATGACATTTTATAGATGAAAAGCATTGATTTGGGTTTTCAAAAAAAATAAAGGATTGGCTGATAATGAGAATATTCATTAGTTTACAGGCACCAGGTTACCAGCATGAACAGGGTCGGCTTTTATTCTGCAGAGATATTTAATTACACTACGACAAAACTATGCTCCAGGTCCATTTTCTAGGCCTTTTATGCTCAAAATCATAAATCAGCGTGTGTCATTGCGTTTCTTAACAGAGATCTGTAAAGACATCCTCGCTGCCACTGGAAACTACGCTCAGCCGGAGGTCACCACGCTGACCTGATGATGATTGGCTACGAAAAGGAGAAAAGAGCACGAGCTCTCGGCGGAGCACACGCTGTGCGGAGCTCCTTTTTCCACCCGGATGAACTGCAGAGTGGATTCTCCTCATTCAAGACTTTTTATTTGATTATTTTTTTTGTCCCTGTCATTCATTCAAAAACCCTTCAGTAGAAAACCATTTGCATTGGAGATTTACCATACGTGTACACCCATCTGCATGTTACAGAGCATTTTGCACGTGTTGCATGATCTACCATTATACAATGTAGTGGCTGCCATTTAATGTCCATCGTGTAGTGGACGGGTCTAAAAGGCCATGAAAACACATTTTCTCATGAATTTTCTCACATGAACACACATGGAATAGTTTTGGTTATTTCACATCAAAGTTCTGTGTATATTTTTCTTGTTGCTTTTTTTAAATTTTTTTAATTTTATTTTTTACAAGTTTCAAGTGGGCGAGGCTCAATTGGAAAAAATATGATGTCATGTATGTCAGTGCACCAATCAGGATTTAGCAACATTTGAAGTGGATGACAGTTGGTGGGATGTTTGGTCGCTGTCAATCAAGTCTAGTCTTACCCACACAGTGCTGATGAAGCAGATCAATAGTTTTCAATCGTGAACTTTTAATGCATATTATGAACTTTAGTTTCTATTATTGGTCAACTTTGACTGTTGCTTATTTAGTCATGAATAGTCAATGTTGTAGAGGAAGACTTTTCATGGGTTTTAATCTATGCTAAGTCTCTTTTAACCATATGGGAAAAAAAATTCTAATGACATTTGTTAGCGTGATTTTCTTTATCTTTCACCTTTTGGATTACTACAGTATATACAGAAGTGTCAGTTTTAGAACTATAAACAACATAAAACTTAATCGTCATTTGGATTAATGTCTTTTAGTCTATAAATGTTAACTGTCAAGTAAGAAAACCCCGAACACTTGTGAATATGGGTTTGTACAGCAAAACTGTTACTGTGAACTAGGATTAGATGAGAATTTTAATTCACCGTTCGATCCCGAACAAAACGTGAACCAGAATTCTCCGTTGGTCATCCGGTCGCTGCCTTCTGTCGTGCCACTGCTTTTTAACACTGACCACAGGGACACAGCAGGTCCCCAGGGTGGTATGAATGCTGCTCATGCAACACATTGTTTGTAAATCCTTGTACAATAAGAGTTTAAACAAATGAAAGAAAAAAAAAATCAATGGAGCAGGATTGTTTGTCTATTACATTAGCTGTAAACAATTGAGGCTTCACCGCTGGTTGAGTAAGGACCAAATATAGATTAGATTAGATTACATGGTAGATTTTTAGTACTATCATTAGTATAAAAAAAAATACAAACATACATATTACATACAGTGCAATGCCATCAGTTCCACTTGTGGCTCATGTTGAGTAATGGAGCTTAAATGTGTGCGGTAATGTAATTTGTACCTTAACACCCTGTTACTTGTTTCCGCAGAGGGAGAAGCGGCAGGAGTGTGATTTCTTTCACTTGTGACTTATAATATATTCCTCATGGTCTACCATAGTGGCCTTATGTTTAATAAACAAAGGGAAAGTTCATTTCATCTTCATTAGACTCCAGCTCCGTTTCTATGCTGACCCAGAGGTCTGTAATTATGTATAAGCACAGTTGTACGTATGTAGCAGTCGAATATTCTGGATCATTCCTTTAACTCTTTTCTCTTCTGTATATGTCATGTTTATGCGCCATGAAATGGCCGTTAGCCAATAAGGAAGCATTATTATTTAGATAATTAACCTTTTTTTGCCTAATTTCCTGTTTTCCCTGTTGTAAACTCGAATGTGATGGAGAAGCACACTCCGTGTCACATCTCCACATCATGGATTGTATAGGTGTGATGGAATTTACCCCAGTCCTGTCAGATGTGTGCGTGTGATGTATCATATAGGCATGTGTTGTTTTTTTATATGCAGAAATGGAAATAAAATCCCCCCCTTCCCTCCTCTGATGTTAAAAATAAGATCTTGTCGTTTTCTGCACATTTGTGTTTTCATTCACAGCTTGCATTATGAAATCTACATTTCCTCCCCATTAGCTGCCCAGTGTGCGTCTGTATGTCTCTCTGCTGCTGTGTCACCTACTGTACGGCTATTTATAGGGCTGACACGAGCGTATAGTCTGGTGGCTTGGTGGCTTGTCTGGTGTAACAGCAGTCGCAGCCTCCTGCTCTCCTGTGCCTCCGTGATTATGTACCAGAGGTGTAGATGGCATACAGAACACATCACCATGGAGATTTGAGATGACAGGCAACGCTAATTACTGCTCGGCTGCCTTCGTTTCCCCCTCCTGTCTTTCACAGGCAAAGAAACACCACTCTCTCTCTCTCTCTCTCTCTCTCATGCACACACATACATACTCAGCTCTGCGTGATCATCATGACTGTTGTTCCCTATCAAGAACGTTTTGATGTTTAGGGATGTATTGTGCGGTGCTCTGTGGCGATGAAGGGAGAGGGGTGGGGGGCAAGATGTCATGAGTGAGTCTAAGCCATCAAGGCTGCATGAATATGAAAGCAGACGGCGTGCGTCTGTACAAAAGCAGACACGGTCATTTAACAAAGCTAAATGTGGACTGAGATACTAATTGGTTAAATAGAAGCAGAGAGATGCTCTTGCTCTGTCTCAAACACAGTATTTGGCTGCACTGATACTAAGTGATGTTAACTTGAGTAACGATGTAAACATGTTGAGAGAAATATTCAGCTCATCTCCACAAATTGGCAAGTTATTGGAGTCCGTACGTGTGACGACATCTCAAGACCATCTGCTTGGAGTTGTGGATTATATGTTGTGAAACGTTGAACATAGTGGATTTTTCTTGAGCAAGATGCATTCAATCACAGACTCATTTCCTCACTCTCCTCTAGAGGTGGCAGTTTGGGTTTTCTTTCGTTGGGCTGAAATACCTGCTTTCCCCCGTAACACAATAAAGGCGAAAGGAATTTTAAATTGTTCACAGTTTTTCTTTACAGGTACGGGTCCACATTACTCAAAGCAATCCACCAAACAGACTTCATGGGGACTACACTGAAGTAGAATTTTGGGCACATAAACAAAATTCCATTCCACTCTTTTGCTTTGGGCTAGAAAAAGAGACGCAGACAAATAAAACCAATTTATTTTAGCATGGCTAGATACCATCAAAGGTAAGTGTGAGAAAAACATTTTTTTTTTACCGACCCTAGAATCCACTAATAAATTGATTGACTTTTCCTTTGCATAATTAATGAAATCAGATTTAATTTCAGTGTTTCCATCCAGTCTACATCATTTCCTGCTGGCATCAAATCAACAATCTAAAAACTGCCCGGTTTTCATAACACTTGTTGGATGTGTTTCTGCTTCAGGTTTCCCATTTCTATATTTCAAATAAAGCAGCAACACCTGTAAGAAAGATGTGAAGTTTTCCACACGGCGGACTTTGGGTGATGATCGAAGAACGAATGAAAGTGTTTTACAGCTCAGTGCGTCATCAAACTGTCCTTTTTGCTTTGTTGCTATTTGACTGACATGAGCATACATCACAGGTATCATCACAACCACCTGGTTTTAACCACTGAGGCCACCTCACCGCTGCAACAGACACACTGTCGATAACACACGACAGTAATGGTCTTCAGAGGGGAATACCACACTCTTTAAACTTGCACATCTCAGAGGTGATAATTGCCCAGCCGGATCCTTTGGTTTGGTTGAATGCCCTATTTTAATGACCATCAACACAAAGCAGCCATCGTGCTAGTAACTGATAGTTTTCCACACTTGAATAACTCCATTAGTGAAGCAGCGTCTCCCGCTCAGGAGAGATGATTGACAGATTTGTGAGGCTGTGATTCACGGGACAAAGTGAGCTCGTGCGGAAGAGAAAGAGTCGGAGCTGGACGTTGAGAGAGAGAGAGAATGCATCCTCTTTGATAACTCCCTTTCATTTCCCCCCTCATTCCTTGTTTTCTTTTTTTCCTCCTCTGTTGAAGGTTGTCATGACAATATTGAACACAGTTTCCATGGAGAAAGGCTGGGCCCGAGCCATTTCACCAGTTCATTGATTGGTGCGACGCTGCAGGAAAGGGACCATTTTGTCGTCTTATATTGTGAAATAACAAACTTTCACACATGTATCACTTTATGAGGATGTAATTCATAGGGTGGCCCATAACAGGCATGAGAGATAAGGAGCTTCTGTTTAATATATTAATTTTGCAT
Source organism: Ophiodon elongatus (assembly GCA_016806645.1). Taxonomy (NCBI): domain Eukaryota; kingdom Metazoa; phylum Chordata; class Actinopteri; order Perciformes; family Hexagrammidae; genus Ophiodon; species Ophiodon elongatus. The sequence goes on along the minus strand of JACSYO010000285.1, from coordinate 1,672,090 downwards.
CATTATTAGATTGTTGTGGCCTGAAAATCCTATGTGCAAGGTGAGACTTTCTTCTCTCCACTGTCCGAGTCTGACAGTATTCCCCGCTTGGAGAGCCGACCTTTATTAGCCTTCAGAGCTGGAGTGGATGTGGAGCTCAAGAGACGCTGTGTCATGTTTCTGGACTGAGCTCACATTTCATGAATAATTACGGTTTATGACAACTTACTTCTATAGTTTTGGCTTTCGTTCCTTCCTGCAGTAACTATATTGTACTTATGAAGTTTATAGAAGAGATCTTGTAATTCAACAATCTTGCTAAAAATAAATCTGACTGGCTGAGAATCGTGAGTCAGATGATTATACAGAGAAAACAAAGACAAACCATAGATTATCATCCAAGCTTTCCATAAAGATAAAAATACATCCATCACAGTTAAAACCTTCCATGTTCAACTTTTGACCTGACGTGCATGCAAACAGAAAACACTATCATCATAACCATTTGAAATTATGGGAAAAGAATTATGAAAATGAAAGACGAGCTGCAATAAACCAGAAGTATCCCCTAAACAAGAACCAAAATGTTTGCAACTAAAATGTTGCCGGGGCACCAAATATCAACATTTTCCACAGCTGCCGTTCTGCCCGAGTGCCTCATGATCATGACCGTCCTATAAGGTAAAAAGCCCACTGACCATAACAACAAAACCCCAAATAATAAGTGAGAGCAATCTGTGAGCGTGGATGGAGACGCAATGATCTGTGAAGAGCCGGAGGATTGTTTCTCAGTCAACTGTCCTGAAGGGAGTTTCCTCTCACCACAGAAGCATCATGTGTTCAGCACAAGGCCAGTCTCCTGTGGCCCACTAATGGACAACACTCCCAGCTCTCCTGTGCCCAAGTGTGTGTGTGTGTGTGTGTGTGTGTGTGTGTGTCAACATTGACCCTTCACATAATGATCACGGCACCAACATCACGCACTGTGATCAGAAACGATCTTTAATCCCGGCTACTTGATTTTCTAGTCCGGTTAAGGCTCAATTAATTTTTAGCCGAAGATGTAATATGAGATGACTGACCAGTACTGACACTACAAAGTAATGATGAAGTTTACTGCATGCAGCTCCGAGAGAAGGCCGAGAGGAGCAGTCATCAGGACATAATGGGGAAGTCAGTCACAACCAGATTGTGACTGAAATGATACAAGAAAGGTTTGATCAGTAATGTTTTAAAGCTGCTGAATCATGATATGATTTGTTTTTGTTTTTAAGACTGAATATCAATGCCTGGCTGTTTTCTGTTTCCATTTCACATTTTGTGCATCTGCATCTTAATGAGTGAACGAGGTGCAGCTCAGAGGCCAATGGAAAGACCAGGCAGCAGAGCCGCTTCATCATCGGCTCAATTGGCCTCGACTGAGGGAGGAAAATATGATAAGTTGTGGTGGAAATGTTATTGTTATCCGTCTTGTTGTAAGTCTCTTTAAACTGAATTAAGGAATACTGAGAAAACAGAACTTGTCTTTGTTAGTTTTATTATTTGCAGCAGCAAAGGTTCATTGTACAGAGTGCCGGCAGTCTGCATGAACAACAACAACTCAACGCAACATAACAGATTTATGAGAAGTACAGTAGAACATTTTTCCCATCACAGTGTCTGGATATGGGATGACGAATCAATCTGTGTTTCCTAAGCACTATTGTATGGTACCTTTTCCTCATGATCAAAATTTTATTGAAAAAATAATAAAAAATTAAAAAATAATAATAATGTTCTCTCATGTCTGTTAACAGTCGGTTAGCTTAGCTGGAGTCGTGTCCTCACCCTAAAGGCCGAAGCCACCACTGGGGCAAGGACTCAAAAACTCAAGACAGGACACTTCTAAAAAAAAAACACGGTCTTTACTGAGCAGAGGTTTAGTAAACAGGCAAGCAGTCAGTTCAGGCAAACACATCCTAAACAAAACCTTTCTGATATTTAAACATCTTATGTCAGAATATACTGTAGATTTTAACATTCAATATCAGATGAACCATATGTTTTACACATTTTGTGAGATGACAATCTATATATAAAATAAGAATAACATACATTGGTATTTCACATAACAGAAACGTGTGAGCTAAATAAAAATCTGACCCATGTGAAATTCATCTTTTACCTCTGAAGTGTGCTGATTGTTGAACGTTTGGGTCGTGTTCCTTCCCTGGAAGTCACAACAATCAACCTTCACCAAGTGACCCAGCTGATTGGATTTGTGCCAGCTATCAAAAAAAAAAAAAGAAAAACAAATCTGCTGCTTCTGAGAAGCTGACCCCTCTTACGCAGATATCTCCCAGTGGATTGAGTATGTAAACAGTTCGACAATAATGGGGTGCTTTTCCAAGAAACATTTATGTATCCTAAACAAACTTACCAACAATATCATCATTCAGAGTGACGAGTAACTCGCTGACTGATAATGTTTGGGTGACATTTCAACTGTGGCTACATATCTTTGTTCTGAATATGGAAATCCACTAAACAGCAGGAAAGTTTAGGAAACGTTGAATGGTTTCTGGACGGACTCTTTTGAAGCTCTTTACTACCATTTAGTCACTTCATGTTACTCGTGGATGAGATTCCTCTCACATGGGAGGGATGTCTTGTGTAAGAGCTCGGCCATTATGTCTAAAGACAGGCGGAACGATAACACAGCCATTAGCAGCGTATGTGCATTTGCACTCTGAAATACTGGGTCCATTTAGATACCCATACAGTCACTTCCCAACCCTTTGAGAGGGAATAATTAAAAACATGGGTAAGTGGATATATGATTATTCCTCGCTCCTTTCCTCTTCCCTCAAAAACACTTTGTCATTTGCTGTAAAGGCCTCTGTTAAAATATAACAGACTCTATCTTGTCTTGACAGTAACAATACCTCGCAAAAACTTTGACCATACAGGATGTCATTACTTATGCATAATGAAGTCTTTATCATTCAAAAATCAATGAGGAGTTAGAGAATAAGAACGTGCCCTCTTTCTCAGCAGCGGTCTAATCAGTGCCTGCTGCTCTTTGGCCATCATTTCAGAGCTGCACTCCAAAAGGATGGTTGAATGGGTGCAATCATCCCTCTTGACTCGGCCAGCACACACTAAATGGCTAATGCATTAGTGATGAAGCCTCCCCCAGGTAGGTGTGGCATCATTTAGACGCCACCGTTATTCATCATCGAATTATTGCGCTACCTTCCCTTCCTCCGTACAAATGTACAGTTTGTTAAATATTTAATATTGCTGTCTATTTACTAATTGCAGCCTTTGATTGCATTTGGGTGGATTATCTGACTTCAAACTGTGTTTCAGGAGGCTTCAGACTTGGACTTTAAGGGCCTGTTAGCCATGCTAGCAGCTCAGTGAGGCTGTACTCAGGCATAGCAGTGCTCTGAGCTAAGTGCTTACATCATTATGCCAACGATGCTCGCAATGACATGCGGATGTTTAGCAGGTGTAATGTTTTACTGGGTTCACTGTAGTTTAGCGTGTTGCCATGCTAAGATTAGCTAATTAGCACTAAACATAAAATACAGCTGAGGCTGATGGGACATTCGTTTTTTAGGTATAAAGTCATAAATAAAAATTTTGACCGAATGATGAAAAGTCAGAGAGTCACCTAAGTTATCCTCTGGATATGTGTTCCAAATTTCATGCTGAGCAATTCAGTAGTTCTTGTCACATTTTACTCAAAGCCACAAATGTCAACCCCATGGTGGCGGTAGAGGAAAGGTTAAGGGATTTCCGAATATAATTAGGATGCATCTTTTGGGAAACAAAGTAGAACATGGATCACTAGGGCACTTACACGATATGGCACGCTTACTCTCTGGAGGCACCTGCTTTAAAGACCTCATCACTAGGAAACCTGATGAGAGCGAGTGCAAGGGACCACAAGCCGGCCACAACAAACAGGTCTTCCGGTAATATCTATGTGTGCTAACATTAGCCACCATTAGCTTCTGGTCCGCCAGACCAATTAGCAGACAAAACTCTCAAGTTGTGACATGGTGACACCTCTTAACAATAGTACACAGCAGAAATGTGCAGGCCTTGCACACCTATGCAGCTTGAATAACTATTAGCTCTGTAGAAAAAAACAACAACACAGCTATCACTTATTTTAGTATCGCTGCTAATTCAAACAAAAAACTTAAACAAGACTAGACATGCAAGTTGACCTAAAAAAACCATGTCTGTACATCAGTCATCACCATCTGTGTTATTTATTCATTAATGGTGATTTCCCTTCCTTCATTCACACCAACCTGCCTGGTGTGAGCAGACGTGTCTGCGAGGCAGCTTCAACAGATGGATTCGCCGTAGACCTGAAACCATAGCAACCTATGAGGATCTCTGTAGGAGCAACTTCAATCAATGCAGTAATAAATTCAACAAATCAGCCCCCTCAACCATCTGAAGACTCACAAAAGGGAAACCACCCCACACCTCTGCCACTGTCGGACAATAGTCTTCCAGCTGTGGTGATCAGTCACAGAAATGGAAAAACATAAATTCTTTATGGATGGTTCATGTTTTACATACCTGAAGTCATCATTCAGCTGCAGGTCTGTGTGTATATCAGTATTTTTACAGCACAACCACAATCCCATTTCATGCAGTAAAATTCTATTTCACACATTTTTTGAAGAGGTGCCCTCCAGAAAACAAGACGTAAAGATCGCTCAAGTGGGAAATACAGCATCTGCCTTTGAAATTGATGTGAGCCAACAATGTCACACCATGTGTTAGTATGTTGTATTTTCAATTAAGGGAGATCAATATCACAAAATGGATTCACAAGATTCCCGTCAAGCGTTGCTGGAGAAGAATCTAAAAGAATGAACCCGTCGTCTGCTGCCGGATCTCATCCCAGAAAGCCAAGTCGATATTTCCATCTGCTCCTCTCTCTTTACTCTTGATGAGCATGTTTTGTTGTTGGTGGAACCTTTTTCACTTTGTCTCTTACCAGCAACAGTTTACGTCAGAAGTTGTAATGTTTTGCTGTAAAACAGGTTAAATAACACACCACAAACTTGTGCCTTGCAGCCAAAACATTGCTAAAAACCCACAAGTCATTCATTTAGATTCTAGTGGAGATCTCAGCTTCTAATAAGATGATGAATATGTCGGCTAAATCTTGGGGGGGAAAATGACGCAGAAGTTATTTCCATTTGATGTAAGCAATTAGGAAACATGGAGTCTTGTGTTTGAATATTTCACTCAGTGTAAACATTATATAGCTTCAATTAAAATATTCAGTGAGCAGCCACAGGGCTCTGTTCCCCAATTAAAAAGCAACATTTGCCACAAAAAAAGGGTTCAATATTCGATTTGTACACCATGCAGAGCTTTTTCTGTTTCAGGGGTTCTTTGGTTGGCCAGCCAAGAAGAGAGAAAACTCTTTTATTTTACATTTCTTTTAGTTTCTTTTTAAAACTATCTCTGTATGAAGATTTAATATAATTTATGTGCATGAAATAAATTAGGCTCAAACTTGTCAGTTAAATATCAATCATATATCAGTTGTATGCCAGTTAAGGCTAATTGTTAGCTAGCAAATTACATTAAACTCCTTACTCACGTTTTTGTCAACAGAAAATTTAAAGTTCCCTTTGATGTTATTGTAATTTAAATGAAACAAGTATCAGGGTTTAGTAATGTAGAAATTACTCAGCAAGTATACCGTCTCTCTATTTTTATTAAATATATAACAAAGCAGCTTGCTAACGTCAACATTTGCTAACATTTGCCATTAGCCGGTAAGACAGCAAAGCTGTAGGCTATCCTCATTACATGTTACATACATAACAATATAGACAAAACATTTAACGTTTCCTTCTTTCTTAGATTACCAGAGGAATGGTGTCCCTTTACTACTCCTGCTTTGATAAATAACCCTGTAAAATGAGTCTTAATTTAAGCATTAAAAGGGTGCCATGTATGAACCAACATATAAAACCCCAAAAGGTTCAATGTAGAGCGACATTACATCTAAAAATTATTTTTAATTCTTATTGCCTCAGCTTCACAACAAGTGTTTTCCAGATATATTCCACGATTGAAGCAGTCAGATGGTGTTTGTCGTTGGACTGGTTTGTGATTATTGTATTCCTCTGATGGATCCTGTAACTTCTGCTCTCCCCGTCTCTTCCTGGTGAATTTTAAACATCTTCCGGTTTACCTGTGACGTTCCAACCTCACAGATAAAGCTTTTATTTAAAGACGTATGGAACCACTTGCCGTGTGTATTTGAACATTATTGCTAAAAAAAAGGACACAAGCTGAGCATTTTCTCTGTAATGTAGGGTTGTTTTGTTTTAATTTCCTATGTTTACATACTGATGCCAAGAGGGTTTTATATCCTATAAACTTGTTGAAAACACAATTCTCTATCTTTATTGTCTGTCCAGAGACATTTCTGGCTCTTCTTTAATGCAGCACAAACTCCAGTCAAGTGAAACATGAAAGATTCTTCTCTTCACAGTTCACGGGAACGCTGCCGCTGCGAAAGGTAGCCGGTTTTCAGCGGGTGTCTGGGGCCGCAGTTGCCTCAACCAACTAATTGGGATCCAGGAAGACAAGGTGCATTGTGGTTAGTCTTTATATTTAACCTTACTGTGGCTATATTATAATGTAAAGATCACTATACTGCTACTGTATAATTATTTGATCACATAAAAAAAAGATAAATTTGGATGTTTCTTTAAATTGTTTCGTGCTTCCTGCTTCCTGCGTCAGATAATTGACCTCTACAGCTCTCGCAGCAGTCCACGCAGTCCGGCTCACAACTTGTTGCTCATCCAACAGGAAAAAACAAATGGAGCGGAAAAAGACGCCTCTCTTGACCTGCTCCACCTGTTTCTCTGAGTCCGAGTCGTCTCTCAGCTGATTATGACTGCTATCTACAGTACGCCCCTCACCACACATCTACAGGTTCTGGTTCAGGTTACTTTTATTTGTACCCGTAGGTAGAGTTGTTTTGCAAAAGAAAGAAAGGCATCCATCTTGACACACATTACAATCGACACAGACAATAATACATAAATAGATAAAAGCACATAAAACTAAAATCAGTGCACCGTTACAATTACAATTTGTTTGCCTGAGTGATGGCTGCTGGAACAAAGCTGTTTTTATACCGCTTTGTTCCAGCAGCCATCACTCAGGCAAACAAATTGTTCTGCACCGTGGGACTAAATACCTCCGTCCAGAAGGAAGAAGATGAAATTCCCTGTACATCATATTTTCAAATAGCTTGCCAAGTTCAGCAATTCCCCAAATACTGAAATGGATTTGACCCTGACTATAGGCCTACACTCAGGAACAACATCTCCATCTTAGTGTAATATAAATGGTTAAAAAACTGTCTCTGTCTGGTGGTATCTGATCTCTGTGAGGCTCTCTCAGTCATTCAGCACAGAGGTGCTTTGAGCTCAATGCTAACATCAGCGTGCTAACAATAACTATGCTAATATTAGCATGCTAACAATAACAATGCTAACATCAGCGTGCTAACAATAACAATGCTAACATCAGCGTGCTAACAATAACAATGCTAACATGTTGACGCTAGGAGCGTGTATAATGTTTTTTCTATGTTTGCGATGTTAATTTAGCGTGTTAGCATGCTAACGTCTATGGAAATTCTCAGTCCATTTCATATTCAGAAGTTTCACCTCCAATCAAAAAGCCTTCATGCGATGCTAAACATTTTCTCAATAACACGAGGGCAGCCATTAGCAATTACTTTCATTATCCACGAATCCATCTGTTTTTTTTTTTATTAACCAATTAATTGTTTTACTTTCTAAGCGACAAAGAGGACATTTTCAAATGGTTTGTTTCAGTCTAAAATATATTTACATAAAAATGACATGAAACACATAAAATCTGCCTGTCTTCACATTTGAGAGGCCCCAACCAGAGAATGTTCGCTCTCTTTTCTTGATTAAAGAAACTGAAACAATTAAAATTGATGCCAATTTATTTTTTATGTTAGCATCCCTAGAGGTGCATGGCTAAAAAACAAATTAGTTTTCTTAAAAGTGAGATGCTTTATATTCACAAGATTACAAACTCACATTTTGGAGCCTTTGCAGTTGAGCAGACAATTTAAGGATTAAAACTACAAATGTGTTTTGTTCACATCTCTCCAACCTGCTGCCTTGCTACCTTGTGATGTAAAAAAACAACGTATTTAGCTGAGATCTGTGTTAAAATAGCAACACGTGGCCTCCCTCACAGGGAATGATGTGAGAGCTCAGCGTTGTTTGCAGTGAGACTAGCTGGTCAAACAGTAATGAGCTGTCGTGGCTCGGGTCAGTCCTCCGAGCAGGCCTCACAGAGGACCATCTGGCCTCTACTGTGGAGGCTGACAGCAGCTGAAAGAGCCATGTGAGAATATGACTGATGGATCTCTGCCCACGCAATCCCAATCTGCCAGGAAAATGCCGCTCAAAATGTGAATAATGTCCTCCGACCCAATCTTTTCCTGGATCAGGTGGCGGGGCAGTGGGAAAATGGGAAACGGCCTCTTGGCTGCATGTGCTGTTTTTAGATAAACATCTGTCAGGGATCCTGCAGGTGGGATTGCCATTAATGCTTGTGCATGTACTCTGTCTGTGTGTGTGTGTGTGTGTGTGTGTGTGTGTGTGTGTGTGTGTGTGTGTGTGTGCGTGTGTGTATTATTAAGTCACCTCAACCTTTTTGTGTATCTCATGTGTTAAACTGTGGTGGGAAATTATTTGTTTACAGGATACAGATAGTGAGATGTTCTTCTTCTTGCACCGGACAGCCGAGTCAAAAGAGGATGTGTGACGCAGCCTGGGAGACAAATAGCTCGACATTTACACACAACAATCTGTGAGGCCCAAACCAACGCAGCAGCATCGGTCTCTGCTTGATTGGAACTGTGAGTACATGCTGTCCGATATCAATTTAAGTAACATCACTCCGTAGACACCAAAATGGCATGTGGGAGTGCGGCAGCATCTTATCAAATCCACTGATCAGCTGAAATTAAGCTACAATTAGACTGATCTCTGTTGTTTTTCAAGTTAGAGCATATAAAAACAAGAGAAACTTGATATTTTAATTCCATTGTGACCACACCAGGGTCTCTTGCATGACCCTGATGTGAATCTGCACCATCTGACTGCACTTATGAGCCACCGTGAGCAGCTGCATAGAGCGCCATCAGGTGATGGATGTCTTGGCTCTAAAGAATGATGATGTGTCCCTGTCGACAGTCCATAATAAGTCTGCGTTGCGATGGATGGATGATGTGTCAGTGCTGTAGAGCCTGGATCTGTGTTGCACAGCTCACGGCGGTTTGGTAGGCTGAACAGGACACAGTGCAAACCGCCGTGGGCTGCCAGACCAACTGTCTGCCACAGAGCGGGGCGTGAGACGAGCAAATTAGGCAATTTAGTTGTGGGAAGATGTAAAAAAAGAAGCCGCATGAGTGAAGTCCTCCAGAGGTGGGGGCTGAAAGTGCAACTAACAAAATATCTTCTTTGGTTTTTGAATGCCAATTCAGCAATTGATTGTTGCTTTATCATCAAGAGTGAGCTAATAAACATGAAACTGACATTCAGACATGCGCCTCTCTTCAAAATGAGATATTGTCAATTTGTAAAAAAGTACTTCTTCTAAAAATGTGTCAACGGGATAGTTTTTTGTGTCTCTTTCACTTACAATCCTTTTGTCACTAACCTCCTTTTAACATATAGTAACTGTCCACTGGTAAGAAACACATTAAATTAAAATTACTATACCGAATTAAGGAGTTTTACTCGGGTCTGGTTAAAATCAATCCACATTGCGATTTTGGTTAGTTAAAAATTAATAGAGCTCACGGTCAAATACTATATTACCTCCTGCCTCTCTTATTGAGTCTAGGCCAGACAATATGCAGTAATGCAGTTTTAAGAATTTATCGTGTCTAAAATCTTGAAACCACAAACGTAATGTCTGTGTTAAGTCATGTCAGTACAAACAAAACATTGTCCTGAAAAACACATCTTTGCATTTGGACTTTCATATAAATCATAATAAATCAAACTAAATGAGACAAACAACATGGTCTGTTTGATAAAACTGTTTATTTTAATTTCCTGTTCGCTCCATCATGTTCCACACTCTTAAACCAAAGAACTTCAGTGTCTTTCTCGTTAGATATTTCCTTCTGATCGTGTTGTCTGGAAGCTGCTGCCGTTCCAGTGAGAAACACGGAGGAGAGGTCGCTTACATTAGTGGTCCCAGTTCACTGCAACAACAGGATTTAATCTACTGAATTAGATCAGCAGCACACAACACTGAGAGGAGAAAAAAGAACACATTTAAACACCAAAAAACTACACGTACACACACACACACACACACACACACACACACACACACACACACACACACACACACGCACCCATATACAAATATTCACACACACAAGCAGTCGCTCAGCTATTTTGATTGAGAACAACCACACACGAACACCAGACACCAACAGACACCAAAGTAACATTACAAAAATCAAAAAATATCTCAAAATATACAATTATTATTTACAGCTCAAGTATACACCCTGTCACTCTTACTGTAGATACTCCGTGTGAATTTATCAGAATGTACATCAATATGTACAGATTAAATACATCGTCATAAATACTATAAATATAACTATGGGCTTGGTCACATAAAGACTATTTGCACGGTTAAATAAATACACTATTACTCTGTTTTTATTGTTTTAATCACAGTAATTCAACTGAGTAAACCTCTAGAAGTTGCTTTAAATTACATAATGCAACACCGCTGACACACGGACAAGACAACGAGACCCTGGAGTCTTTGTTTTCAATATTAAATATAAAATATCAATACTAAATGCCAATATATTATCACTGAGCAAATTTGAACTAACATGAGAAGACATTTCTCCACTGTGCAGAGTATTTCAACAGTGTTTTTAAACGTAAGAGGCAAAGACCTGCTGTGCCTGGAGAGGTGGGAACTCCTCGGTAAAATGTGGAAAACTGTGCATCATATATTGAAATAAGCCGGGGGTTTAAACATGAGGATGCTTGTTTCTGAGAGACTATATAAACTCTGTTGATTGTGCTCTCTCCTAACCCTCTCATGTAATCATTGTGCGGATCAGCTGCAGAACAAACCAATGGTGCAGTTTAGTTTCTTGTGAAGATTGAAGTGCATTTAAGTGACCCCCGGGAGGATGCAGGAATCAGACCAAAACTAACATGATCTGCAAGTTATATCATCAGGTTCATCCACACTGGCTCTATTTTAACTCGTTGACTGGTGCTTGCTCACCAAGCAATGAAACTCCTTTGTGCTCACTTTCCTGTGCTTCCATAAATGTGCTCTAACTCTAAGTCAAAGCCAGCAGGTGAGTACAGATGAGGGCCTTCACCTGGACTCACCTGAGGTCATGTGTCGCTTATGTCACAAGCCAACTGACCAAAAACATCTGGTTTCTTGTACATGTTAACACAGTAGTTTTTTTTCCACACTCACTTTTAGCAACTGAACGGGTTATTATCCAGCTGGGGCATGTTTACGTGTTCATTTATCTTGGTAAGTGCAACCACTTTTCCTGTTATTTAGACTAGTCTGGAAAGATCCCCTTGTTTCACTTATCGTGATGTATTACTGCTCTTCACTCTGTAATGCAGACTTTCTCTACTTTACTTATTATTACAAAATATGTGACAACAGAACCTTGAAGAACATACCAGGATATGAGAGACAGGGGAGGGAAATAGATAATGGTGTTTGGGAATTATACTATTAATTACTTGAGTATATACAAAAGTATACACCAAGCAATCATCACAGCTACTGTAGGCTGAAACCTGAGCTGATGTAAGAGCCATGAAAGAGGTCACATGACCACAGATGAGAACAACATAGGTGTTGTCTTACATTACGTATGATAGGGAGGACCCCGCAGTGCCAGCCAATGGCGTGGAAGCACCGATCAACACTGGTGTGATAACAAGGCAAAATTCATTAATTAACCCGCTTTTAACATCATAAGCTGAAACATTACTATTTGATGAATGCTCAAATTTTAGAGACATAAAGATCTGCCGTACTAACACGCAAGAAACGATGTAAGATGTTTTTGCAAAGTGGCTTGGGATACATTTGTGTATTTGTGCCTTTTATGGATATTCAGCCCTCTATCTCTCTTCATATGAATATTAGCTGCTAACCAATACATATTCTGTGACAGTCACGACAAAGCTTTTGGTTAAAACTGTACTTAACAAACGACTCCAGGGTCTCTACCTAATTAAAGTGCTCAAGTGAATGAGACGAGACGTTGGTCCAAACTCGCTACACAATCGAGAAAACAAACTGCCAAAAGCAAAAACAGACAACAGGGACGCTGTTCAGCCACCAAACAATGTGACTGACTGTTCTTCACACCACATCTGTTCAGTCTCAAGTATTGGTGTCGTCTCAGGGAGGGGCCACGAGACAGAGTCACCGTCTCCTCCGCTGGCCAGCAGAGACACCCAGTGGTGAAATCTGTGTACTACCACTTAGTCCAAACCTTTATATCACTGCACATTTTCCACATTATACCCCTAAACATACATCGTCATACAAGATTATACATTTAAAAAAAAAAAGTTTTCACACCTCAGTTCACAAAAATACATCAAAGTGTAAATCGTAGTGCTTATGGAATGATGTCCTTAGTGGTCATAATTTGAGGAATGTACAGCAATTAAACCCAAACATGGTATTGTAGGGGTGACAAATCCAAAGCGTGGCACGGAACTGTAACAACATTAGAGATATATTGTTGTAGGACCTTAACAGTAAAACGTCTCATCTGTATACTGCCGAACAAACAGCCGTGCAGGTGTAGCAGACAAAGCAAGGTGTCCGCTCTCTTCCTCCTCCTCCTCCACATCAGAAGAGGATCTGTATCTATGGTGCGTTGCCACGGCTTCCCCTGGGTAACGCAGCTCTATTTTTAAAGCTGCAGGGTCACCAGGAGCTCTCCTTCAGCGGCAGACGACACACACTAACGCACACTGGCACGTGCACAACTGTACGTATACAGCGACAGAGCTCTGCCTCTCTAACACACAGACAGACCAGCGTAAGCCTCTCTGCTTATCTCTGCACGTGCACTACCACCTCTGCCCTTCGAAGGCATTGATTCAAATGGAATCGCTTGATTAAAAGCATTGATTCAAATGGAAAAGCTTTGTCTAGACCGGCTACAGCTGGAACAGCACAGAGACGACGTGTGCAGCGACGGCTCCAAAGCCTTTGTTTGTCGAGGAGAAAGGTTGTTTCAAAAGAAAAGTGCTGCTCTGCGTTAAGGCTCAGAGATGCTCTAAAACAATAGCAGGAGACTGTGCTCCGGTGTTCACCGAGAAGATATGAAGAGGTGAAAGGTTTCCCCTCATTTTGCACTACTGTGGTGTATATACACGATTTACGGTGACATCTCAGACTATTGCACAACACATATGTACAGTATTCTACATTGGTGGGAACAGTGGGGATAGAAGGAGATCCACAGTTTTAAGAAGACCCTACTTTGACTGCTTATTATTGCTGATGCATGATAGGCACAATAAAGATGTAATGTGCTTGAAACACTGTTCACACTATCAGAATCACGTACTACATACTGTTACGGATGCATTTGTAATCATTTTGTTTTCTAGATGTGAAATTTTCTCACACGGTGATACAGATCATGAAAATATTTTTCTTGTCTGAGTCTCCTTCCATCCTAACCCCACAAGGAACAATCTTCTACAACTGAACCAGAAAGAGATCTCCTAGATCTAGGAACATCCAACTGTCTCAAAAATAACCTTATCCAAACTGGTGAACACACGGTTCGGCACAACGTAAAGCATTTTAGCGCTGCACACACCTTAACCTCGGCCATAGCTTATTACAAAACAGCCTGTATTGAAGCCCTCAGTGGAGCTTTCATTGCTCCCTCTGTTATTGTCTCTGTCCCTCTCTCTCTGCCCCTTTAATACATTGACAGATGGGAAAAAGTTGTCAGATCTGGTGGGACTCACGTTCCCACGATCCCTTCATTTCAACTGGGATTTGGCAGCACAGATCCTATGGCGGGGAAGAAGGGTAGGAGCATAGGGGCAGAAAAAGGGGGGATAGAGGGACTCAGCTCTGGGGGTTAAGGTGTGAAGAACGCTGCAACAACCGACATGGGATTTTCTCTCCCTATTGACTTCCTCTGTTCCTCCCTTACATCCCTCTGTCTCCCTCTCTCCAAGCAGGGCTGGGGTTTAACAGACGGGAGGATCTATGCGCTCAGTGGATCATAGCTCAGACTCGGGCGAGCCGATGTTCTGGTAGCCCGTCTTGGTGCTGGTGCCATAGTTGGTGTTGGTCATCTCCTGGGTGCCGCCGGGGCCCAGGTAGGCGCGGTGGGCGGGCATCGGGGAAGGAGCCTCGCTGGGGTTCTTGTTTAGGATGAAGCGCTGCTCGTCCTGCTCTTCCAGGTTGGAGATGTCCTTCATCATGCCTTTACGGTAGGAGACGGACAGCTTGTTGGAGCCGTCCGAGATAAGGTTGAAGTGGCGGACGATGAAGACGATGGGTAAAGGCAGCATAGCCGCTACAATGAGGGAGTAGGCCATGGCTGTAGCCCAGGGAGGGTAGCTGTGGAAACTCTCTGCGCCCTGGCAAACAAAGAGTGCAGACAGAAGAGCATGACGAAACAGACAAAGAGGTATAAAGACAAGGGAAAGAGGAGAAGGACATTTATGGAATAATCATGCAAGTCTCCTTTCCCACTCTCCTCCTTACTACGTGTAAACACACATGAACACTGACCTCAGCCTCCACCCAGGCGCTGTATCCTGCAGGATTGACGGCCATCTCGATGACGGTGGCGATGATGAGAACCACCAGGATGGCTGGCGACACGTACCTCCACATGTAGTAATAGAAGGAGTACGGCCTGAAACCAAGCATGTCCTCCAGGTCCTGCATGAACCTGCGAGGAAGTGAAAGGAAGAAAGAACGAGTTTCTAAGTGTCCCAGTTGGCCATGACAATGATCAATGCACAATACCAGGCCTTAACCCTGAACCCTCAGGGACTTAATGGGAGAGCGCTCCTTAAAGTCCGTGAGGGTTTAGTTCTGTCCCACTGTCACATCGTCGAATGTTTGAGGGCTCTCTTGCAGACATTTTAAGCCCTTTATGAACCCTTTCCGTAAGTCTGCATTTCTGCAGACTTTGTTTAAGGGAATTACCCACAATTCATAGCAATGTGACGTTAAACACAGGTATACCAATGGAAGCATGGAGAAAGTAAAAAAAGGTAAAGAAAGAGGACAGCACATGGGTGTTCAGCCTGGCAAATAAGTGTTACTAAGAAACATTAAGGAATATGAAATGGAACATCTTTTTTTTTCTTTCTTTAAAAATACATTTACCACCTTGATAATACACTTGGATTAAAGTACTGTTATTTGTTTGTTTACCATAATTTTATTGTCAATTTTAATATTTTTCTATTTTTAAATGACGTCTTGTGTTATTGCACTGTGTTTTTGCTTATTGTTATGCACCCTTCACCAACTCAAATTCCTTGTATGTGTAACATACTCGGCAATAAACAGCTGATTAAAATGAATTCCATCCAAGTACGGCTACATATCCAGTTGAGTCACCTCTTGGTGCCGTAGATCCAGGCCACGGAGATGTTCTCCAGGATCACGACCACAGTGAGAGGCAAACCAGCTGAGTAGTCGTCAAACATGGTGACAAAGTAGTTCCCTGAACGCTGCACAAACAGCAGGCCTAGCAGGAAGGCTACGATGCAGCAACCCACTGAGAAAAGAAGAAGGAACATCCAGTGAGAATCACAAGCACTTTAATCTTCTGTAAAAACATATTTAAGTTCGATAACAGTCGACTCACCACACAGGATCTCTTTGCGGATCTTGAAAGCATCCAGAATGGGAGTGGTGATGCCGGTCATTGTGCCGATCATGCTTCCCAGACCCAGGTTGATCAGCATGAAGAAGAACATGACAGACCAGAAGGGACTGGCAGGGAAATGTGTCATGGCCTCTGTGAAGGCGATGAACGCCAGACCAGTGCCCTGAACCGACTGGAGGACAAGAGAGGGAGGTGGAGGTCAAAGGTGGCTAGAGATGACTAATGTGCTGAATGGAAATGAGTGATCCGAGGTGGAAAATCAACCGCTTAACTTCCTTTTCTAGATTTATTAATTAGTGCAGCCCCTTAAAGGTCCAGAGACACTTTAAGTGAGGCGGTTAGCACAGTGGACGAGGGTTAAAATTCCAACAGCACAGGCCAAAAACAAGAAAAGTATGAATGACGATGCCCTAACAATATTCCTGTGACCTCTAAATGATCTTTGTATATGAAGGTTCTCTGAAAAGTGAAATGGATGATGATCATAGTGTTAAAAAGAAAACAAATGATTCTGCATTTTGTGGTGAATGTGTGGTTGCAATAACAGACTTGTTAGAGGAAAGTGGGGCTGCAACTAACGATTATTTTCATTATCGATTAAAAACAGCAAAACATGGTAATTATAATTCCCCTGAGTCCAAAATGATTGATGCCTGTTTTATTTGACCTAAGACATAAGACATTTAATTTACAATGTCAAAGAAAAACATAACATTTTAAAATTTTTGCTTAAAAAACTAAAAACAATGAATCGATTGCCAAATTGATCGACTGCTTTGCTCAGCATCCTGGTATTTTTAACCTCCCCCTTGTCTTTTTTTTTTAAATATTAGAACACCTTGTCGCGTATCATCACTCAAACACAAACAAAATCTGGATATCTAAATAAGATTATTCTCAAATACTCAACAATCACATTCCTTTCAGCTAGTGAAGTCTCCTCTCCTGACCTTGTTCAGTTCGTCCTCCAGTAAACAGGCGTCCAGGCCCATCTGCCCGAAACTGTCCTCCTTCACCGCCTTAATGACGCCGTACATCTCCGTGTAGTCCTGGGAGGACAGTTGGGAGAAGTTGATGTGAGGAGGGATGAGCTCTCTGCTCAGCACACCCGTGTTTAGGAAGCCCAGAATCTTCTCTGCATTACTGCACCACAGGAAACAGGAGATGTGGAGAAGGACGAGTTAGTGAGTAAAGGTTATTTAAAAAAAAAGAAAAGATTGGCCAGATAGCACTCGGTACAGTACGACACACTCACTCGACGACACACTTCTCGTTCATGACGTTCGCCTTGAACCCCAGGACGGCAAACACGACTAAAGTGGCCAAGATGGAGGTAACAAAGTTGATGGTGGAGACCAGCGCTGCATCAAAGTGGCAGTTATTGTCTCGCTTGTTGTAGCTGGAGAAAGCAATGACGCCTCCGAAGCCCAGGCCGAGGGCGAAGAAGACCTGCGTGGCTGCTTCTCTCCACACCTGCGGCTCCAACATCTTCTCCAACTAGAGACAAGAGAGAGAAAGAAAATGTCATATTTAATCTTTTTTTAATAACCTTGAACCTTAATGTTAGATCCTCAAGAAGCTTTGTGACCATGTTTAAATCATATTCTGCTTCCTTCAACACTTGATTGCTCTGATATAACAAATATGTTTTGTCCATTATTTTATATTATGTCATCCCCCTGTGAATCAGCATATTTTGTATCTTTGGAACCTTTGGGGGTTTTTCTCCGGGTTCTCCGGGTTCCTCCCACAGTCCAAAGACATGCAGCTTTAATTGTTTAATTGATGACTCTAAATTGAAGGTGTGATTGTGACTGGCTGTCTGTCTTTAGGTGCCCTGCGGTACCCTGGGCCTTCGCCCAATGCCAACTGGGATCGGCTCCGGCCGCCCAGCGACCCTGAATAGGAAAAGATAATAAAGATAATGGCTGGAAGGAACCTTTAGGATTGGAAATTTAATTAAAAGTTATGTGGGTTTGAACATTATTTTTTCATGTTTGTAGCAACAGACAGACGTCTGAGTTTGTGGAATCTGAAAGTGCAACTACTACAAACAACATCTTATCTGGTTTTATCTGTAATTCAAAGTATGTTTTTAATAATTCCGAATGCAAGAGTAACAATGAAATCCATATGTTTACTCCTGTTGCAATATCCTGCACTGGCGTGTGATGTCAGCAGATAGCCCAACTACAAAATGAATATTGCATGATCATATAGCACAAACAGCAAAGTGCAGGTTAAAATTTTCCATGTACTTACACATATTCACCACTAGAGGGGGACATCAACCCAACACGTGACAATGTGGATATTAATGACATTTATGCATGAGGGGATTTGACCATCAACCACTCACAGCTGAGCAGCTTGCATAGACAAAGTGTCACTCGTGTTACATATCTGTTTGGCTGACAGTCTGTGAGTAAGTGTTCAGCAGCGAGCTGAAGGCTACATTTTCCCCTCCAGCACATCACAATTGCATTGTGGACAACCTCAGCAAACTACTACGTATTATGTCATTTTTATTGTGAAAATCCCAATTCTGCCAAAGCAGCCCTGATTTAGAGTTGCCAATGTATTGTTTGTTTTATTCGTCTCACCTTAGGGGTGAACATGTGAGCGATGCCGTCCACCGCTCCCTTCAGCATCAAACCTCGCACCAGGAAACAGAAAAGCACCACGTACGGGAAGAGAGAGCTGAAGTACATCACCTGAGAGAGAGAGAGAGAGAGAGAGAGAGAGAGAGAGAGAGAGAGAGTCAAGTCCGTTACACAGTGTTGCCATGGACACGCTTTTCTGAGGCCTCACAGATGGAGAAAAACTGCAGCCATAAATGCATGCACACACGAATGCACGCACACACGCACGCACGCACACACACACTAACTGCTTTGTGTTTCGTTGGCCCTGAATCTGTGAAATCTTACTAAATGTGGAGAGGACTCCTTGAGGTTTGAAGAGAGGAGTCAAAAATCCTTCCTACAGTATTTCTGGGAACCATTGCAGTAAACTGACGACGATAATTGGATTACTACGTTTAGTGTGTAAAACACCGGGTCATACCGTGGCGATCCATTTATTTTCCTATTGAAAAAGTGCTCTGGATGTTGCTCTGTGGTGTGTGACTCACTCTCTGGATAGAGATTACAGGATGTTGTTGCAGTTGTTGCCAAACTAAGCATTTTCCATCTGCATCCTGAATCGGTCTTTGCTTGGTTCGGTTTAAGCTTATTAGTGTTTGCATGTGTGTCTCTTCCATAATAGAGATGAGATCCAAAAATAGACAAGTGTTTTCAAGAGGCTTTATAGAATCTCACCTTTCACTGAAAATCATTGGCAAAGTGAACAAAACACTCACTGATATGAATGATTCATTGTTCAAACAATGCATCTTTATATGTCCTAATCTCTGAAGGCTCTGCCCCTGCTGTGAAGCCATGGAGACCCCGTACCTTCCCAGAGGACTGAATGCCCTTGATGACGGCCAGGCAGACCAAGATCCAAGCCACCAGCAGGGAGAGGGTCATCTTCCAGTTCAGGCCGCCCGTGTCGTCGATCGAGCTGGTGATGTTGAGAGTCTGGCGGTACCAGAAGTAAGTGGTGGCCGAGCTCTTCTCACACTCCGGCACCACGACTACAACAGCAACGGCGATAAGGAGGGAATCGGCATTAACAGTGGAGATGTATCAAATACACAATGGAAGGCCGATCCGAAGATTTACAGAAAACTTAAAATTTCTAAAGATGTTTAATAGTAAGGTACACATCAGTCAGAGAGGTTCCTAATTCATTCATGCATTGATTTATTATTACTGATGCATTCATGTGTAAGATTTATCTTAATGTTGACATTTAGCCAATTGCTGTGTGCTTAAATAGTCATATTTCTAAACATATATCTTACACTGCAAACACCTCCATCCAAACAAGTAATTTATATCTAATTTATATCTGTTATTAAGCCTCATTTTCACAAAACAAACTTCTAAAACAAAGTGTCATTTTTCTGATTAAATGCAGCATTATTCCTTGTTATTTCATACTGACACTGATTTCTAGAAAAAAGTTAATTTCAATAATTGACAAACAAATTACCTACTGATATGGAGATGTTTCAGTGTTATGTTTTGAATGTAAGATTTAAGAGGTGGAGTTGCATTTCTTTCTTTATAAAGGTTTTTGCAAAGCCAATTTCTGTTTCCATCCATGTGTACTACCTTGCAGTTTGCCTCTGCTGACAAATTGCTGTGTTTCTGTTGTCCACCTGTTGTCCGATGGAATATTGTGAAACCATTGTAAGGAATATGTATCGGGTCACATGAGTGCGTGTGCATGTTTGTCTCTGTGCACAAGCACAGGACACTGAACAAAACATGGCTTCGTAGTGCTACTAGTCAAACTCCACAGAGTTCCTTTAATCTGCAAAGTAACACGTGCCTGTAGCTGTCAGACAAATGTAGTGGAGTATAAAGAACAACAGTACAACGCAAATAGAAAAATACTCAAGTAAAAGTACTTCATAATTGTACTTGAGCAAATGTACTTACTGTGCTTCTACTACTGCACATAGCTTAACTGAGTCCTGTAAGACGCTCCACAGCATCCCTGCAGCATTCATAATCATAAGCAGAGTGGACTTCCTGCCCTCTAATGTTAAGCTGATGCCCTTTACTCTGCCAGAACCCGCATGTGCCTCCACCACAGGCTGCTAGCTGCCAGCCATCGGAGGTACTGACACTGTCGGCCGGATCATACCATCTGACAGGCCTCGCCAGTGGAGCTGCTCTGTAGGATGGCGTGCAGAGCCATCCCGCCTTTCTTTTCTGTTTGCATGCAGACGCACTGCTGCTTCACCGCAGAGCCACAGCGAGGCAAGCTGTCTCAATGCAAAGACACGTTCTGCAGCTTTAAGCTCCGCCCTGCGTAGCCTGCGTGCGTCCGCTGAGGTACTTGGCTGAATATGGAATTGTCTCGCAGGCATTAGTTTTTCCTCTATGTGGTGTCAAGGTCTGCGCAATAAAAAAGCTCTTTTGTACGGGCGCTTGTCGTGTGCCGCACACCTCTGTTATAGCTGTGTTGTGCGGTGGCAGTGTGTTGTGCACTCACTGGCTTGGGTTCCATTGATTTGGATGGGGCATTCAGCCCAAGGCAGTGGATACTGGAAAGACTGGACGAAATAGAAGATGCTCCAGCCGATAATCACATTATAGTAGAGGCCCACAAAACCGCAAACCTGCAGGGGGAACGAGAGAAAACGACTATACTTATCACTCCTATAAAAACAATCACCGTCTCGCCACAAAAACAGCACTGTGGATAAACAGTATGCACTTTGTTGAGGTGAACACCTCTTCTTGAGTCAGAGCACAGACGCCGAGCACACAGCTTAAGTGGATGAATTATTGAGCTGTTTGCTCTCAGCAGCCATGGCTGGGGTCCTCGATGAGAAGGTATTTATAGCTGCTGAAGCTCCCTCTGCCACACGCCTAACTGCGCCAGGACAGGCCTCTCCCTTCCCTCTCTTGCATTAGATTGATGAAAACCGCGATCAAGAGGACGGACAAACATAAAAGGCAGACGCAGTCAATCACCGACTGTGGTGGGCCGATGACGCTGATGGGATGGGTGCATGATGGGTCACCACTCCTGCAGATGATGGGGACAGATTATGACTCTTTTTGCATGCTGCTGGCTGTAAAACATCAAGAGGAACTGATCCCAGCAGGCAGAGGGGAGTCCAGTCGACTGCAGCATGTTTGTGGTCTCTGCACACAACATATCTGACTCTGAGTCAGGAAGTGAAAGTGAGAAAATTACCATTTTAGATACAACACTAATCCAATAACATGGAGTTGGTGTTTCAGGATCTTAAATACAGATTGCATTTCTGTTATAAATCACGTGTACAATAATTATTACTCTTTATGGCATTTTATAAAAGGGATCATAAATTCTCACGCATAGGTTTATTAATTGTAAATAATGTATTAATGCTTAACAGATCAGTGTCAGTCATTAACAGTTAGTAAACAATGGCTGACATGTTGTGAGTCCACAAAAGGCCCCTTTGGTTGCTGAGCATCTCCTGACATTGTAGCTCCTTTTATTGTTTTATAGTCTCAATTGCTGAGTGGAAAAAAATATGCCATGTGTTTTTCCAGTAATAATAAGACATCAAATATTAGTTGGTCAGTAATAAATCAGACGTCCTCCAGAAGGTAGGGACTCAAACAGTTTAACGGGACAGGTTCATTTAAAGAGACAGGTGAGTGGAGAGAGTGTTTGTAGTCGACTTGAATTCATTTCACCTACAACATATTCCAGTTGGAAGTTTTCATGGCGGAAAAAAAGCATCAAAATGCATCAGAAACTTCTCTAATCTCTTCTGCAGCTAAATTGACTTCCACACTGAACATTTCCCACAGTGAAGACCACCTGATTACTGGTAATTGGTAATTAACATGAATTCATGCTAACCTCGTGAATGAAACTACCCTTTTTCATCGCAGATCACTTCACATGTTTTGTCACAATCTGGTCACGAAAAAACGTTTTGATTATGAATAAATAACGTCTTATTACTGATCTGCAAATAATTGATAAACTATATTTAGGACTGTCTATAGTTATGACTTTTTATATGTTGATTGGTCGCTCCACTACTTCATTCCTCAGTGAAACATTTTAACTACAGGTGAAAATGTTCCCCAGAGGACGGAGTGCAGTGATCCCTTAGCTTTCTGTGTAGCGCCATGATCAGGCTAATATTTCAGTTGATCCAATACTTTGTTTTTATCACCAAATACATCCAAAATGAATGACCTTCCCACCATCTCTGTAATGCTGATGTGTTATGATGATGGACTGTTTGGTTAAGTAAGACTGGAAGACTGGAAATATAACATTTAAATGGGAATAGATGATGAAGAAAAACTGTTCCAAAACAAGTATCCTCTTCCACTTCTTGTAAAGCTCGACCAGTGTGAGACTTTAATTGGTTAATGGGCTCATGTTTGCTCTTACCATCAGACTGGAAACCCCGATGCCTCCCAGCTGTGGGTAGACGTAGTTCCACACCCCGATGCTGCCACGCCTGATCCTCTGACCCACTGCCAGCTCCAGGAAGAACAGGGGGATGCCGATGAGGAGGAGGAGGATGAAGTAGGGCACCAGGTATGCACCTGAGACAGCGGAGGGACAGAGGAGAGAGTGTACAGAGGCTTTGGTTATCTGAATGGTTGAAATCCACGTGTAGTGAAGGACAAAAGCTCATTGTAAAACAGCAGAAGGGGCATTGTTAAATTCTCTCAGTGACTCTATTCTCTCCATGAGCCATCGCTCTCTTCCTCTCTCACACTTTTCCTCTTTTTTTTTTTTTTTTGCAGAAGGAGTAATTGAAAGGGAGCAGCAGGCACTCAAAGACAGCGAGTCACGTCCAGCCCGTCCTGCCTACGTCAGGACATGAAGGGGCACCATGGTGACAAACCCTCCACAGCCACAGAGGCTGACGGACAGCTGGGAGGAGCAGCTTGTTTCCAGGCCCAAAACAAATGACGCTTGACTTGATCAAAAATACTGATCACGTTGTGAGTGGCTATTAGAGCCAGCAGCAGACAAAGGAAACAAAGACAGGGACACAGTGTTGTGTTACACAGAGGTATTATTATCTGGACCTACTTTTACTGATCTTTGATGTCTATTCTGAGCAGAACACACACAGAACAGAGGAAATGGTTACCGTGAGGATGATGCTGTTATTTTATTAACTACACGTTGACATTTATCATGGCTCTCGCTATGGATTTCTAAGGTTAAACTATATTCTTAATGACAGCATTCATGGTGCAATCATGGAGATATCAATCCAGAAAACAATCAATTTCAAGTTAACTTCAGACTCAAGGATATAGATCTGTACGATTGGAAAAAAAAATAGGTCTATTATAACCTGCGGTGTAGCAGCTGCAGACACTTTGTCTTGTTTTATTTGTTTGTGTTCAGAGCAAATCTGTATATCGTTAGGTGTGGTAGTCATAGTCTGCCAAATTCAACTTCATTTCTGTTTCATTGTTATTTAATTTCCTTCTTGATGGGTTCGAGGATAAATGCCTTCATCGCTCCACTGAGGCAAACTCGGTTGGATAGATGAGGTGCGTAAGTCTGTCAACATCTTTCTTTGTCACCCTGTTTTATTTTGGTTTGGACTATTTAACATTCTTTTGTGACTGATCTTTGCGATTAAAGAAAATAGTGTAAACCTTCACTTGACTGAAAAATTGTGAGAAAGAGACAGAAAAAGACAAGGATGCATGGACGATAGACAGTTTGTCCTCTTCTCTGGAACAAGCCCAGACAAGACAATACAACACCTCCCACGGTGTCAAAATCCAGCAGGGGATACACACTCATTACTGCACACTCTGATTAATAGGATTCAGCTTTGTTATAGCACGCATCTCAAATACCCTCTTTACACACACCTCCTCCTTGAGGTAGAACCAACAATGTCTGAAAGCCTAGGAAATCAGTATTTACTCCTCCACTTCCTCCATCTCAGTCATCGGGGCGTTATCGTCTCGCCATAAAACCAGTAAATCATAATACCAGAGAGTTATGACAGAGAAACCTGCAAGAGCAGCAAATATAGACGAAACAGGAGGATTTGCAGGTTGTGCCCGAGCCCTCAATGCTACCTCGTCTTGATGGGGAAACTATCTAATCTGGTAGCTGCTGACAGCACAGCTCTAAAAACGCTGATGAGACTCTGACTCGGGCGATTAGTTCGCTAATTTGTTGACAGGACGCAATTTGTCAAAGAGGAGGAGGCCGCGGACCTTTTATAGGAGACTGGGGAGAGAGGTGCAGCACGTGGCATGATATGTACTGGAAATAGGTATATACTGAAATCTAAATTAGGATGCAAATCTTCCCCAAAGACTTTGGTTTTATTTGCAATGTGCTTGAAATTAATTAATTGGATAACATCATTTTGTAAAATGATATGACCATAATAATCTCCAAAATACATCATATTGTTATAATGATTCTGGTTTAGCAAAATCCACCAATGATTACCTCGAGTCTTTACGTGGTACGGTAATGTGAACAAACATGTGACATGAGATTTTTTTTTCATCACATCCTGGATTATTTTAGAATAACCGTGTTGCAGTGTGTTAGCATTACCTTTTCTCTTACTCCTCTGAGTAGATGGTTAATGGCTCAGAATCATTTTTCTTGCAATTTTGATCAGTACAACAGTTTATGTGGTTGAAACTGAGAGGCAACGTGATATTGCCTTAAAATGAGCAACTCTTGGTTTACTTGAACAACCAACATCGGTATCAACTAATTTCAACAAATCCGACTTTTA
Source organism: Ophiodon elongatus (assembly GCA_016806645.1). Taxonomy (NCBI): domain Eukaryota; kingdom Metazoa; phylum Chordata; class Actinopteri; order Perciformes; family Hexagrammidae; genus Ophiodon; species Ophiodon elongatus. The sequence continues at coordinate 1,646,720 of JACSYO010000285.1, read as the reverse complement.
AGCCAGACGTAAACATTCATGGCTCAGCCGAAACCTATGGGGTCAGGGGGCTTCCTCCCCGGGGGGATTTCTTCTTTTACCATTTAAGGCAGCTATATGCGCTATTTGTCAAGCCATTTGATAATAAAATACCCCAAAACCTGCACATTATTTTGGAAAAACATGATTGATTGACAGCCTATATCATAATTGTACGTAATTGTTTACCAACAGTCAACAAACCAAATGTTGAAGATGACTAATTTTTGCTCCTGCCACCTAGAAAGACACAACAAATGATGTTCGTCTTATGTTTCTTTTCTTTTTTTTACACTGTGGACGAGAAAAAACAAATCTCATTCCCAAACAAAAGGATCAAATCTAAATTGTTACATGCTATTACGGTAACAACTCCCATCTGGCCACTTATTTTATTGAGGCTTTTACACTAATAAAAAAATAACATCATTGACTCAACACAGCATTTCTTTACTAACAATTACTCAGCACCCTGAGGGGACACGTGTTCACCATGGGTGGCCCAATTAGGAACAAACTTCTAAACCCATGAAGTGTTTCTATACACTTTGCACATTGCGCATTGCCCGTTTCTGTGATTCAGACTTATAAAATGCACCAAAATCACGTCCAGATATACATCCAACCTACCTCCTCCGTTCTTCTGGCACAGGTAGGGAAACCTCCAGACGTTACCCAGGCCCACGGAGAAGCCCACCTGGGCCAGGATGTACTCCAGCTTGTTGTTCCAGGCCGGTCGGCCGTCCTCCGCGTCCGGGTCAGGCGAGGGAATCAGGGCCTTCACCGGAGCAGTGGAGCCGGGACTCAGACCCATACTCATCTGACTGCTCTTATAGTCCATGGGGTGCTCCAGGGACAGCAGGTCAGCCACCGACTCAGTGACCGGCTCGTTGCTGTGCTCCCGCTGGGTCACCTTGGTGTTCTTCGGCATGGCTGCAACACCGGAGCTCCTTCAGGTTGAAGGTAGAGGAGGAGGCAAGCAGCGCCTGAGGTGTCGGACTGGACGGAGATCAGGAGGAAGCAGGGAAATAAAGTTGTGCTTTTTTTTTTTTTTAAATCTGTGAAGAGAAATATTGGAGACAGACAGGAAATGCTGCTTAAAGGTGGTATTTTTTTTCTTGAGCATATGGGGAACTAATTTTTTTGGGGTAAAAAATAAAAAGAATTGGGGTTTTGAACTGCTGGTTAGACAAAACAAGATCTTTTTATATGTCAATTTGGAATTTGCGAAACTGTGATTAGCTTTTTTTCCCACTTTTTTTCTGATTTATTTTATAGACCAAGCAATTAATTGAGAAAATAATTGATAATGAACATAATCGTCTGTCGCAGCCCTCTACACAACATCACAGTTCAGGAGACGGACTCGTGACCGGCGACTTTACCCATTTCAGTTCAGAACCAAGCACGATGCTTCTCCTGTTTGCTAATAAGCACATGGAGTATTTAGAAATGGTCGTAGAACTGCAGCACTCTACTGCCATAAGTGAGGTGTTTCAGTAATCCACTTCATTATGAAGAATGAGACACAAATATGGACAGCAGAGCCCATTATACCAAAGTAGAGTCAAGTGAATAGCATGAACAGCTGTGAAAAGTCTGCATGTGTCTGGTCTCAGGATAACGTAGTGCTGTACAGCTGAAGCCTCGAAGCATGTGTTTCATCGTTTATTAAATTCAGAATTGTTTTCCTCATCACACAGCTTTAACGTCTTGAGGGTAAGTTGTTTCAAGATTTCAAAGGCTGCGGTGAAGAGTCCAAGAGTCCAGTGCTCCTGAAAAGAAACAAGCTGCCTGGAAAGTTAGTCCCTAATCCAACCCACTAATAATCCTGTGTGCATGATAACAACACAGAATAAGACCTGCTGTGTCAGAGTAAATACAGATTCTCCTCTATAAAAGAGGATTTTACTGTCAGTAAGCCACCCAGATAACTTCAGTTAAACGAGACATATTGATTAAAAGAGTACTCCATTAATTTAGCATTACACTCCTATAACATGTCACTCAAGATAGTGGTTTAAAAAGCAAAATCCATTATTCCACAATTTTTCTCCTTTTTAAAACCTGGTGTCTACATTACCCACAATGCAACTTGACCACTGACAGTTCGGGTAGAGAGTCAGGTATGCTAACGAAGGCTATAGCTTCAAGTAGAGCTCACTTCTTTTCGACTTCACTCTCCCATGTTCTTTTCATTTTCAGTGTACGACTCCAACTCACGCGAAGTCCAGTGAAATCGCTTGCGGTAAGTTATTCTCTTTCTGGAGCCACAAGAGTCTTCAAACGTACTTTTTTTTCACATTTACAGGACGCCCAAGCCCTGACAGAAAATCAGTTTCCTTTAAATGAATGGTATTTTCTGGGTGAAAAAGCATCTCGGCTCTTTAATGATGTTACAGGAGGTGGTCTTTAATTCCACCTCTGCTATAAAACACTGTGGGAAAACTCTGTAAACACTGTAGAACTAATCCTTTTAAATTAAAATGGAAATTTGTAGCTGCAAGCATTAAACGCTCAAAATTTCAAGAACATTGACCGTCAAAGACTGGTGTTTGAAAATGACATGAAAACATAGCGAGAAAACTAACTAAAGGTCATCCTAACAGTGCATGAGGAGGAGAATCTGGGTTAAATACCAAAGAAGCAGCTACAGGAGCAGAACATGACAGAAACCAGCCTTTGAAGATTTCGGGTTCAGCTGTCTGACTTTTCACTCTGGGAGCTCAAGAGCAGAGAAACCAGAAGTGTTTGATCTGGAGACAAGGCCATGCACTAATCTAGAAACAGATGCAGCCGATGGGAATCATCAGAGCCGGGCTTTTATTCACAGTGACTTCTCAAAAACGGTTGCCAGCCGGCTGGACTCTGAGCCCTTCCATAGGCCGCACCGGCAGCACCGGCAGCACGCACATCACATTCCTGAACAGTGGCGCTGAGCCCCTGCAGTCACGACACGCAGCAGCTCCGAGGCTGAGAGCTCCACAGATCTATGAACAGTAGTGACCTTTCTCACGGCGGTCTACAGAGTCGTCATCGAACGCTCCCTGAATTTGGTGTGAAGCGCTGCAAACAACATTTTTTGGGCCAAGATGCTGAGTTTAGGGGATTTTAATGGGAAGTGAAGAGTGAAGTGGAGCTCTGACACACAATGTGTTTCCCTACTTTTCTGAATGAATGAAAGTGTTGATATAGCCGTTACTGCTCGTGGGTTAGGACGGTGGTGGCCCGCTACACACAAATGCCCGATAAAATTCTCACTCTGACTTTCTAATCATGTGGAGTGAAAGTTTTCGATGTTGATGCAGAAATACAGCAGCAACTTTCCGGGTTTCACAGTATGTGCTGACACAGATGGCACATACAGAGACAGCAGGACTTCATACAGTGGAAGACGGTTATTATGACTCAAGGATCAATCTGAGGGAAACATGGTGAGTGGTGGAGAAGTGTTTTCTTTTTAATCAGGATACTGAGGAGCAAAGTGCATGATTTTAGGAGTGTTGAGGAACCAAGGAAACATTAATGCAAAGGAAAAGGTGCTGCGGATACTGAAGGATGTATTAACTTCAAAGCAATGGGAGTGTTGGGCCCAGGGCCCTGACACCAGCATGTGCAGTCAAATGAGGCAGATGTGTGAATCAACTGCATGTTCCTGTAACTATATGTTTCATAATTCTCCGTAGATAGTTTGGTGTTGATGACGTAACAGTTCCCTGTTTCTCCTGCAAAGATTCGCTCCACTTTTATCTCGTCTGGTTGCTAAGCAATAGCTCTTCCTGTAAAAATTTTAATCCCATCCCTGCAGCATCGGTGGTCGCCTATCTCTCCCCTCACCATCTCGAATGGACAGACATGATCCCCCCCCCCATCCCCCAGCTGCTGTGGCAGGACTGAGGGGGATGATAGATTGTGGCAAAGCTGGAGGTGGCGGTCTGTTGTGGGATCTATTGCCAGGTCAATCAGGCAGGCAGCCATCACAGGCAGAAAAGTGTGCCATTATAAAATAAAAGGTTCGTACAGAAGCCATTCAGTAATGATGAATTACTTCTCCCCACTGAGATTTGATCCTGAACAACACACGGGGGGTCTGACAGGTACAAAACAGCACCTGCATGGCAATGTGCAGGCATCCTTCATGACACGTTACACACAGGCTCACGTACAGCTTGAGGACTGACTCTGCACGGGGATGCAACCTCGGATGCCTTGTCAAGGTCAAATGCATCACATAATCAAGCGATGCGGAGATGCAAACAACCCCCGATACGAGTCCGCGGGTTTCGTCACGTATACCAGCCGTATTTGGACACCCATGGCGCGGCGTCGTCAAACACGGAGGATTAATGAGCGACGTTCACCGTCAATGTTGAAAATCACCATCTGTCAAGTGAGGAAGGATCATCTCTGTCAAATATATATAGAATGTTTTTTTCGGGAGCAGGGTGGGCGTAAGCTGTCGCTGCTTAGCCGAACGATTCACGACAATACGCTTTATGTGACACAGTGAAGCAAACGCACATCTAAATGGACCCAAAACTGTGCAAATGGTTAAAAAAAAAGCAACGTTATTCTTACCGTTTGCAGTGAGCAGAGCGGGTTGTGACGTCCGAGTCAGCGCGACAGTGCGAATCCAAAGTGAGTGGACGGTCTCTTCATTCAGCCACCGTCTCTGTGTACAACATCTCTGCGCGCACAGAGATGCGAGATCCGCTCCCGGTCACAGGGCGCATGGTGCGCAAGTTAAATCTGACGCAGGAGCTCAACGCCTGCCACAAGTTTGGTTGCTGTAATTACATTAACGCGTGCAGGTTAAGGTTTATTGCAACTGTTCATCTCTTGAACGGTTGTTCTGCAGCTCTGCAAAAAAGAAAAATACCTGCCCGCACCTCTGGTTTCCACGTGCTTATGGCTGTGTTGTGGGATAAAGGAGCTCTCCATAGTATTGAGACATTACCATGGCAAGTCACGACGAAGTCTGACGCAGGTTTGAGTCACCGAACCGTGCGCACGTCAGCAGTTGATCCAAAAAGGGGAAAAAACATCTGCAGTGTTCCCAGGACAATAATAAGATAATCCCACATGTATCATTTAATCATATGCATCAAACGAATTGATTTAATACATGCTACCAGTGCAAAAGCTGTTTGGATTTATAAGGCTTTTTTTGATGATGATGATTTAATTTATCTATTTATCTATTATTATTATTATTATTATTATAACTATAATAATAATAATTTTTATTATTATTATTATTCCGAAGTAGTAGAAGTAGTTGAAGAAATATACAGACCTATCAGTTCATCTTTACATTAATGGAAGCTATACCCTGACACAGTTTACCTCAATTACAGAGGCCGTGCTTGATGTTAATACCTGATATATGTAAGAATCTGCTCTTGATGTAGAGTGAAATAGGTGTGAAAAGACATGTACTTCCTAATGGACGTCTCTCAAGTGAAGATCATTTGTAGCACAGTCATTTTTCTCTCTGACTCCATCAATTTATCTTGCCCGTGGCTCTGTCTGCCAATGCTCCACACTCCATCATTTTTTTTTCTGGCCTAATAGGTGGCTTTTTATTTTTCACAAAATAGACAGAGATTAACAGAGAAGTTTGCATGTTGCTCTCATGCATGTAATTCATTATTCATTATTCAGGCAACTCAGGATTTTGTCAACACTGGGTACCCACCAATTTGAAGTGTCAGGGAGTTGTGAGTATAATCCTTGACAATGCATGGTGCAGTTTGTGTTTCAGCTCATGGTAACATCCTCCCTCTGTCCCCAGAACAAGCCTGGAGCATGGTAAGTAGAAGACAGAAGGTGTGAGTCCAAAGAAGACACAGATATGTTTGGGGGATTATAGTATTTAAAGATGCAATGTGCTATAGATGCTGAAGGATATCCTGCGGGACTTCCTGACTATCGTCATAGCATTTAGAAATGTGTGTGTCAGATTATAGTGAAGGTGTTTGGTGATTGTTGTTCTTGCTGCACATCATCTTCCACTCATGTGACCTGTAACGTGTTAGAGGACATCTTCACCCTGCTGTACGTGCTAACCCTGGGCAATTCTCTGCTTTCATCAAAACACACACACGCACACGCACACGCACACACACACACACACACACACACACACACACACACACACACACCGAGTGGTACTGCATCGGCCGAGAACATGTATACACACTATGCCTCCTGTCTCCTTCAATTCACTCATGTGACTCACTTTCCAAGGGCTGACTGCTGGGATCAGTTGCCATGGCAACCGCTGATCATATGAGGGTTACTCACCCTGTGAGCATTTTCCTTTCTTTTTTTCCCCTCCTCCTCCTCCTCTCTTGCACCTACTGGCATTCTGCAGTACGGCTGTGAATGAGCCACTGAAGTAAAGTAATCCTCCCCCCAACTTATCACGAGGTTGGTTATCCAGCCTGTGGTTCATCCCTTCTGATGTGTGACTCGCCTCATGCAAACACATAGTTTATCACACCTTTAAATTATGCAAGAGGAGACACAATGGGCCGTGCCTCGTTCGGTCACAGCCATAATTCTGCTGTATTGCTCACCTTAAAGCTCTATGAATAAGCACATGGGGGGGAGGGGAGGAGCCATATCTGATAAATGGTGCCACAGGAGAAATTTCATTCCCCGTGCATCATCAAACACAGCGCTCCATCGCTTGACCTTGAGCTGGGTGCTTTTATTTCTATTCGTCTCACACAGAAGACTTGGGGGGAGAAGCTGCAGTGAGGCTTTAATATTTCACCTTGTTAAATTAGAGCTCAGAATACAGGGCTAATGAGCCATCGCACTGGGCCGTGATTTACTGAGCCTTTTATTTATAGTTCTTGGGAGTCTGACTGCTAAAGACCCAGTAAATATAGAAAAGCCAGACTGAACCTCAAGACTGATTGCAGCCATAGGCAAGAATACGATCCAAGAGTCACCCTCAAATATTGATTTTATTCTGGATGTGAAATCTGGCTTTGGAACAGGTGGGAGATAACATGTTTCCCCACCACATTACTCAATGAGAGGTTATTCTTCAGCTTGAAAGCAAATTGTGAAAGGTGGGGATGTTGATATATTCGATAGTATTGTGAGAACCCCATTCACCATCAGTGGAGCACCAGTCCTTATCTCCAACCTCAGGAGAGCCAGGTTGCCAGGTCACAAATTAAACATGCTGACAAACAACGGCGAGCATAATGGGATCGGCGTCTCGGGGGGTGTTTCTGTGCAGCTGACCCTCCAATTCAACTTCCTCTCTCCCTGCTCCTCCCTTTGCCTGCTATCAATGGTGCGGTCCCATGCCCGTCAATGTACTGACACCTTTGCCTATACTCTCCTCTGGGTGCGAGAGTGCTGCCATTGGAAAGAGATGGACAAAGGAGGAGGGAGGGCTGCTTCGGCTACTCCCCTGACTGACTCTCCGCTGCTGTTCTGTGCATGAATAAAGAGGACGAGAAGGCAACTGTAACCACGCCGGCTCGGGTGCAACACTAACAGACGCCTGTCCTCTTTGCAGAAATCGGTCACTTAGCAATCTATAATGTTCCAGGACAGATATCCCATTAGGTAGTCGTCCCCTGCCCTTTGCCTATTTCCATTTAATTGCCCATCCTGTTCGAGTGACAAGAGGCTCATTAGCACTCCGGCAAAGCTTCACATCTCTTCCCGAGATAAAGAAACATACACAAAAGTCACGACCGCGAGACGAAAAGCAGGAGTATTGACACCTGTGATGAATGTGCAGCGGTACAATCGATGGCAGAGATTTGGCCTTGAGACGGTTGTGTAATAAACACAAAATTAATCTGTTGACGCATTATGGGCGTGATGGTACGACACAAAAAAAAAACATGAAGACAACAATAGCATCTAAATTTGAGGCTGTGATTCGGTTGCATGAGTAGGTTTCCTTCCAGAAGAATGACAGTAAAACTGTTGGATGAAAAACAATTCCACAAGGAGAGTGAATTTACTACCTAGGTAGCTTTTATGAGCTCAGAGAAGTGACAGTTGGCCTTTTATGATTATTCACATTATGAGGGTTTCTTTAAATAGAGAATAACTAATGAATTCCTCCATTATTGCCTAGTGCCCTGTTTCTCCCCCTGTGTGTAGACACAAAACAAACAAGCAGAAATAGTAATTACTGTTTGACATAACTTCAGACTAAACCTAATAGGCTATACATTAAAAAAGACCGAAGCCATTTATTAGTTTTTGACTCTTGGATACTGGGACAAACTACTATATCTCTGAACTATCTCCGTAACCAAAACACACACGTCATTTCTTTGTGATCTTCTTTTGATAGGCCTAACTAAAGTAATACTTTTCACTTCCACTCACTGAGCCCTCCTGCAAGTGAGCTGAACAAAACAGGGTAAATATAAATTAATTAAGTTATAAACAATTAAATGACTGAACTTAAGTTTAAGTTAATGTTTTCATGTTTGTTGTTCGGCAGTACACTTGCAATAACTTAGCGTTGGTAAAAACTTTTGTACACCCTTAAATTAACAGGAAGTATTGCAGTAACGTTACAATTTGCTTGCACGAGGCGAACTTAATGTCGGGAGAGTTCCTCCGCGTCATCGTGTCGAGCGAGGAGTAGTTGCTCCGCGAGTCAACGTTGAGAAACAGTAGTTACTAAGTAAAGACGGTTATTGAAGTCGAGTAGTTATCAGACGACAGTAACACGTCATCTGTTTCTCTACAGAGGAAACAAGACCGCGTGCCGGTTTACGTTAACGTTAGTTGACCTTCACGTGCCTCGGTAAGCTAGCGTTAGCTTCTAGGTTCTATTTTGCTAACTAGCTAACAAAGTTTGTTTTGTTGTTTGTTAGCAACGAAGTTATTTCCATTTAAAGCCCACACTAGCATTTCACTGTGGTTTGTGAATGCAGAGTGTCTAAAGGGAAATGCATTTGACGTTTATAGTGTAAGTTTCTTAACAGTATTCACCCCGTTACTAAGAGACAAAATGGGAATATTATTGCATCACTTCTAACGTGCAGTTCTTAATCACTTAACGTTACTTCACATGTTGCTAGTATACATTGTTTCTACGGAAACATAACATGTTCACTGAGAGAGTAAGGTTTGTATTAAGGTGTCAGATATATTTACTTTATTGCTTACTCAGATATTGGCAAAGCTAAAACAGTTTAATTCTATTTTCATGTCTAATATTTGTATTGTGTCAGTATACTAAGGAAAGGAAAGCAGAACGGAGACCATAAGGCGGTTTGTTATTGAGTGAAGAAGATCCAACGATTTAAGTATATGGGGAGCCTCCCAGCTTGATTTCCAGGAACCCGGCTCTACGCTGCCACTGAAACAGTTGGATGAACTATCTGCTTTGTGGTAGGATCATACCAGGATTGGTACCAGCTCATACATACAAAACACTTAGACCACACTGAGTCATCAGACTCAAACAATTTCCCCATGGTCACCAGACACTGAGCTGGAAATCACTTGAACGTGGCTTAAAGGGCCCAGTTTTTATTTATTTGTTTCATGTCCCTGCAAATGTTGCATTTGTTTTGCTATTCATGGGAAAACTAAAGTTTCCATTAACTGAAATCCCTTGTGGTGTTGTGTTTATGGTCATTGCACTCAAACAAACCTAGAGCAAGGTACTCACACAGGAGTGGGCTACAGAAGTATTGCGCGGTGCGTTTCGGAGAAATTATAATATAAAGGCCATATTGTGCGATTGCTTTGCAAAAGGCAGAAACTAATCAGAATGTTAATTACCAAAATCAACGAATCGAGAAATGAAACAAATGCCACAATTCTTGTTTTTATTGTGCAGCGCCTCCACCAGCTGCTTTAACGTGACATTTAAAGGTCATGGCGTAAAGTAAGGCTCAGAGAAATTTAAAGTGATCCCTGTAGGTTTTGGTGATATAGTGTGTACACTGGTCCTCCTGGTGCTTCACCTGGTGGCTGTTCAGACCCTGATGTTCGAGGCTATACAGTGAAACAAATGCGCAAATAGTACAGTAAAGATTTCCTGTTAGTCCATAGATCAAATGTGCTTTCATCCTTATCTGATGCATAAGGAAAACTCATTGGGCCTCGTTGGTTTTACTGGTCATGAGCCAGTTTGCCCTGATAGAACAAATACATGGGATCTGTTGTTCCTCAGGTTTACTTAAATCCTTTAAACTGAACACTGAACAGTGGGGAAACGTTAAGTTAATTTATAGTTATAACAGTTTTTTGCTTTATTATGCAATATGGCTAAACATAGAGCCTGTCATACCTCAGCAGTCCAGTGATATGAGCCATTGTGACTAGAGGAGTGTTTCTAAACACAGTGGCATGATATACCAAAACCCCACGGACCCAGTGAGTGACCTGTGAAAAGTCCATCTCAGACTGTGGCCCCTTCTCTGCCACCTCCCGATGACTAATCTGCAGCGACCGTTGCCAACAGGGCAGAGCGGTGCTCAGAGAAGCAGAGCATACGCCATCTTTTATGTTACGACATAAAAGACTGAGCAAAATGTTTGCACCCTGGCTGTTGTGACCTTGTCAGCTGCATTCTTGTCAAAAAAATCAGCCCTCCCTGGGGACGATCAGAATTGTTCATGTGTATGTGTTGCGGGTGTACAAGTGTATCTGTATGTAATGTACTGTGTTTATACTGTCTTTATCTCTTGGTTAGACAGCCAGATGCTGCAGTGCAATTAGGAATAAAGGATGTAACGTATTTCTTTGTCCTATTTACTGTCCATGACCCCTGCTGTGCTGACAATGCAATGAATGGTTACTGCAATTAAATCTCCCCCATCTCCCATGCCTACAGAGAACGTATGCAGTGAGGCTTATTTATTCATGAGCGAACACCTAATGGACCTATGAGATTTAAAGGCCACTGCTCACTAACATACCACAGCGTGACTCATGTTCCCCTATCTCGAATGCATCAGCCAGCTCTGGAAGGACTTGAGTGCTTAAACATATAGCTATAAGGAAAAGCCAAGATGTCAAACTCCAAAAGTATAGTATTAGATTTGATCTTTTTTCATCCAGCATTTGGAAGAAGAGCGTTAAAAGCATCACTTCTTCAGAAGTCTTTAGGTTTACTCAGTTTCACACTCCCAGCTCTGAGTGTGTTTTGGTTTTGTTTGAGGGGTCTTTGCAGAAGTCCACTTCAAGTTTACAAGTTTCTAAGTAACATGACAGAAATGTAAATCTCTAAATTGTCGCTTACAGTGTACAATATGTATTTAATTGCTGTGTGTGCATCAACTGCATGCACTCGCCCTCTCTGAGAGGTGTTCATTCGACTATATATTTATTACTGAGGTAATAGTGCTGGTGCACTGTACTGCAACATATTGAGATGTGTTTCTAATATATTCTCTGTCTGTAAATGGAGGTAAGTTAAACATTAAAAGTTACAAGCTCAATAATAAACATAGTTAAATTAACTGTTTTGCCATTGTCACTAAAATCATAAAGACCAGTAACTTTAAATATCCATGGGTGAGCTGTTGTATTGGATTGCATTAGATTTTAAAGGTGTCCCTAATAATGTGGCCACTGAGTGTAATGTTATGATGAAAGTTGTGATTCTGGAAGAGCCTCTGTGATATTGTTGCGCCCTCTACTGGTTTGTATTGTAGCAGCACCACATAATGTGAATCTGAAGACCAACCAGGATAAGAGATCATTTCAATACAGTTTGTTTCATTTGGATACCGGCAGTGTGACATGAGAATAGGGGAAGTGCTCAAAGAAAAACTGCACACATTGATATTATATAAAAAAAAGGGATGGGTTAGTTTAGTCTGCTGTTCTACAAGATCAGTAAATAACAAATATTGATTGATTTTCCACAGGTTTGCACAATCAGTCTCGAGTCTCAGAGCGCTTAGCATGCTAATCTTCTTTCCTCCCTCCATCTCCACTCCGGCTGTCGAGGCGGGCTGCGGAGACCTCTGCTGCGGAGGGAGGGCTTCAACGCCATCTGGGCTGCAACAGGGAGCGGCAACCAAGACACATGTCCAACCTTTATGTACCATCAGCAAGACACAAGATGGAGGAGTAGGGGCCTCTTTTAAAATTGAGGATAACAGATGACAAAAAAAAAAAAAGGGAGAGAGAAGAAATCCATTGAAATAACAAAGATATAAGTTTGGGCTTAAGATAAATCAAAGGCATCATCACTAAAAACATTCATAGTTACAACAAAATAGATGCTTAATAGGTTGTTCAAAACCAGCCCAGCTTTGCAGAGCCCCTCGCTCCATGGTCTGTTGTGAATTATTCTGGGATGACTGGCAGCGCGCTGCAGGCCTTTGTTTACTCTATGAACATCCAGAAAAATATGGCTTTCTTCAAGAGTGAGTCTGAAAAGCTCAATAAATAAACAAAAAACAACTACGCTCTTCTCAAATAGAGGGGAATGCAGTGGTTTGTGCCATTCAAATCATGAGATAATAGTTTTATAAGGTGACGGGGTGCATGATGAGCATAAATGGATAAATGTGCATAAAGTGAGACTCAATAAAGGTTTTACATTCGGTTAGTCACTGGATGCAGGTCTGATGTTTTCAGATGAGCGCATTGGCTGATATACCTGCCCTGCTCTCCAACCGGGTTCCCTCTCTTGTTCAGATTCAAGTCTTCACCAGTAACAAGGCCAGCAGTCACTGTGATTAATTCTGTTGTTCAGACGGCCTCATACGGAGTCTGGCCAGCTCCTCGCTCCATCAGCAGACGGCTCTCTCTGTAGACTGCCTCCTCTCTCTCTCCCTCTCCCGGAGATAAACGACCTCATCTCTGCCATCGCTCTGTGGCCGCCATCGATTACGCTCGCTGTCTCGTTCTCTCCTCCCCTCCCCTTCTACCTCTCTCATTTAATCCCTTGTTTTCACCAAACCCCGTTTCACTATCGATTTAAATGCAGGGTGACAAGAGCTTGATGTCTCTTTTTGCAGTGTGCTCTTTTTACACACAGCAGTAGCAAAGCCTGCAGGTTAAAGACAAAGATAATCACCACAGGAGCCATGAAGTATACATTCACATGCTTTTCACAACTGTCTGTTTGATGGGATGGTTCACATGATTAAGTAAGAGTGTCATTCTTGCTGTAAAGATGCTTAACTTTGGGGTCAGCAGCATGTTGCCTGAGTTAAAATCAGCCATCGCAGCTATGAATGCTGGCAACAGTCTGCCATTAAAACCATAAACAACAGAGTAAAGGGTGAAATGACCTGGTCATAAAATCTGGCTAGCCACTGGGTTTGATGTACAGTTCTGGGCTCTATAAAAAACTGCCTTTGCTCTGAGCTCCATGGCCATTAGTGGGAATGATTATCGCCATATATTTCAACCTGTAGTCGCCTACTGAAGTTTTAGGTAATAGCAACTCCAAGGTCTCGCTCATGACAGTAGGGAAAACAAATGATTATTATAAGAGGGTAAAGGTAATAAGCTGTAATTCACGAGGCCCGCAAAAGAGTTTCTGGCTGTAATCAAAGCTGGTTTTCATACACAGAAGGTGCCTGTTTGACAGGCTGTTTTTCTGACTGCATGAAGTTGTTACACCCTGCTCTCCATATATGTGCCAACTTTAAGAGGAAAATTATTTTGAGTAGCATGATTTTGATTATGATTTAATCAATCACCGCAATATCTAAAAGCATATTCAGGCTTCTGGACAATTATTAATTACAAGACCGTGTACTCAGTTACAGAACATAGAGGTGAGACACTGGAGAAAGCATTCAGAGCTTTTACTCAAGCAAAAGTACAACTAACTCAAACGTGCACTTAAGTACAGCACATGATTAAATGGTTACTCTCATCCCGCCACTGGTGAAATGTTCAAAGCTGAATCCCTGATTACATTTTCAATTGAACTTGATTTTCACCCTTTATAAGTATATATAAGTACACAGTTAAGATATAGTTAAAGACACAGACCAGTGGCAAACACTTGTATTAGCTGGCCATTAATCATAAACAGAGGATACAAGTGCAGGACATGAACCTCTGGTTGATATGACTGTTAATCACCACTAGATGGTATCACTAATGTCGCTGTGCTTCAGGAGGTGATGCAGTGATGATGACGAGCCGGCTTGAGGCTTGGAGGTCCAGCCGCGTCAGCCTGTTGCTACAAACACAAGAGGACGGGTCGTCTCCCGACGAAACCAGGATGTCATCATGTACACATAACACACACACGTCAGCTTCCTGTAAAGCTCATTGTGAATCTTCAATTAATGCTCCGTGGGACTGTATGTTTCATTATACAGCAAGTCGACTGACATGAATACACAGTTCTGAATGGGCATACAGTCTGACATCTGATATCAACTGGTATTCCAGCTCTGAAGTTAGCAGGCCAGATAAAACAAACATTGGCTGTAACGATAGATAGCATGAAATTAATTTAAGCACTGGAAGTCATATCACTTGTGTGCAGGAAATATATCCGTAATTCTTAATAAAACAACAGAAAACTGCACAAAACAAACAAAACTTTGCTGAAAGTCTCAAAAATAGAGCCAACAAAGATTTATAGTGGCTTTAGAAGAAAATCACACTTTTGTCAAAACACACAGACTTCAATAAGCACAGTTGCCTGTTTGATACACAAAGGCCGCTGCGCTTTAGTCTTTTTCCTCGGGGTCAAAGGTAAAGCCTGGTGAGGCCATCATGCTCTTGTTAATAAAACAATAAACAGCAGTCTTCTCTCAATAACCCCCCAGTCAGCACCCTCACCAGCAGGGCTGGCTTTCTGAAACCTGCACTTTCATCCCCTTCCTCTTAAGTCAAACAACAACTAGCACACAGGCATGTGCACGGAGGGCCTGCACATACAAATGCAAATACAATCATTTTGAACATCATTCCAACCGCAGGAATATAAGTCTCATTATCACGATGCATGCTAAATCCTGTTTACACATGAGTGCTAAGAGGGAGTTTAATAAGACTTTGTTTACTCTTTGCCCACCATATGTGATGTTCCTGCGTGTTTGAAATCTAAGATCAGTCACAGAGGGGGGCCCCGTGGCTCCCAGGACACCTAATACTCTGCGTGCTCCAGGGCCGGTGAGAAGAAAAAGAGCACAATTGGATTAGATACCAAAATAGGGTCAGTGTTTGTTTTAATCAATCCGGTGACACAGGGAGCTCTTGAAAGCACCGGGCGAAGAGAGCCTGGAGAGAGAGAAAACGAGAGAAAGAGGAAGGGAGAGGGAGTAATGGAGACAGATAGTGAAAGAGAAGGAGAAAGGGAAAAAGAGAGACAGAGAGGGCAGCCGGGGTGATTGGTCCCCAGGCTACGGCTGGATAATGGAGACGAGAGGCTGGAGGGGAAGCTGTCTGGGGGGTGGCTGGCCTTCCAGAGTTCACTGTCAGGTTTCCAAACCAACGGGACGCTGGTCACTTCCACGACCCCGGCATTTGTCAAAATGAGCTTTGACAAAAACGCGGTGAAGCTGGTTTGTTTTCCAACACGACACCAACAGATTATCTGACGCGGACCGTCCACGAAAATGATGTTTTATCTCGTCGAAGATGATTCGTCTCAACAGTTGCCTTGTTGGCTTCGTGTTGACGGGGACTCAAATGAAGTTGTTGGAAAAACATTCGAAATCCGAGGCTGGGAATGTCAACTGTCTCTTCTCGGCCAGTGTATCTGATTACCAAACATCTTCTGTAATCTAAGGCACAGTTCTAAGTTTAGAAAGTGAGAGTGCCGAAGCTTCTGATTGAGGAAGATAGCGCACACTATAGCAGGCAGAGAAAGATCTAGTGTAAGTGCAAGGCTTTGGCTCTTTTTCCATCTAGGTTGTTGCAAGATTACACTCTCTCGCCAAGTCTGTGAATTGTGGCTCTTGGGGAGCGAATCGTGGTCGCAGCTGACTAGACTTTCCATGGCAGGGCTTAAAACCCTTACTGGGGATACACCACTGAATTTCAGATGTCAAAAATGATTTTCCAATTCCTGGGACAAATTCAGTCCGCATTGGGGGGTAACGTTTACTATCGCTTCCCATGGACAGAAACAAAAAGAGCAGTATTCTTCTTGCCCGTAATCTGCGATCTCACATCCCGTCTCCCTGAAACAGGAAAAGACAGAAAGGTCGATGAATTCTAGATCCGAAAGATGTATTTTCTGGTTCATTACCAACCTCAAAGTCCGTCTCCAATTTATGTTCAGTGGAGTAGCTCCAGACTGTGGATCTAAGTGGTATTACAGATTAATGTTCTAGCTGTCTGGCCTTGTGAGTTACTTGCTTGTTTAGTTCCAAAATACCCATCGAGTCCATGACATATATTACATTTTTATAACTAGTGCTATTTCTCTTTCAACGCCGCCCATGTACAGTCCACTGACCTCAGAGAATTATTGCAGTAGGGGAAGTTAATACAAGAGCACCTAGATCAGAATAGTGGGTAAATACAAATCATCACGTTATTCCTGTGTAACGTTGCACAGAATGACGGCTAGTGTGATCTTTTAGTCTCGTATGCAGTTTTTTTTTCTGCTATGAGCTCGTGCACGCTGGAGTGCATCTAGATATACACTGTTTGTGAGTCATAAAGAGGCGCAAGAGCGAGAGTGTCCCAACTCCTGCATATCCATCAGCCTTCTCCGCGGTGTTTGGTAATGGTATCCCCTGGTCGGAAGTGCAAATCCAGCTGCTGCGAAGTGGCCCTAAATTAGATTTTCTGAAACTTGGTGCAGACGTAGTCTCCAGTGTGCCGTTTACTGGAGCTCTCAAACCCCACTCGTCAACTGCAGCTTTCATTATCATTACCTAAATCCCTTAAACTTCGTTGATGCGGTGTCACATACCTCAAATTATCTCCGTTTCGCATCAGCCCCTCGCTGCTGCGTGGCTTCTTCCCTATGAGTCAAAGCAAAAAGTTAGTTTCAGTCTAACTTTAACCTCCAGCGCGGCAATTTATCTCTTTTAAAAAGTGAGACATGTTGAAAACATTACAACTCGTGCTTTTTGCTCTCTGGGCCTAGAGATTACTGTGATGTGCCTGCTGAAAGCTTTTCCAAATCACAGAGAAATCAACTGAGTAAGTTCAGATTTTTGCAGCTGCTTTCTATTCCTCAATGTGCAGAGTAATTCCAAACAGTTTATTTTCTATACAGCCACTTCAGCCCCCAAGGTCATTGGCTTTTTCTCTTTCTAAACAGGCAGAATTCTCACATGTCCTTTCTTGGTGGAACTCCACTCAGTCCAATTTGCTATGCTGGTCTGTTCTTCCCCAGCAGACTTGTGACCGCCTCATTCAGATGTGTCAGAGTTCCTATAATTTACAGACCTCATCTTTCGCCTGAGATCTTCTGATAATGAAAACAACGGGGCCACTTTCAGCTGCATGAGGCCTTTCACACAGATTACATAGATACAGCAGAGCATGCATTGCATTGATTGAAAAAGATGTTCTCCGTGTCTTTTATAATCTTTTAGAGATTGCATGCGGCAACCAAGTGATAAGTCAGTTGTATAAATGTCCGTGCGTATAAAAAACGGTAATTGCAGCTATGTCCTGCACAGTAAAAAAAAACAAAAAAACATTTGAAAGTGGAGGACGAGTCACAGCAGAGACAAAACACGAGCCACCGTGCTAGCTTCAGTGTCTGTGGGTGAAGTGGTGCATTATGGCCAGTGTCTGGGTGGCTGTTTGAGGGGTCGTGCTCTGTGCCCGGGCCCTCGGGGCACCAGTAGCAGGATGGGCCCAAGCATCCGCTGTGACGGTGACCCCCAGCTATCCCTGTGGAGTTTGGCTTGTACAGCTGTATCTGATTGGACAGGAACAAAGAGCTGTGCTGCACCAGGGAGTTTGGCATTCAGCAGATATAAGAACTGGTCCTCTGAGACAAGAATCACTGCTCCTATACTCTCACCAATAGTTCATGAGGGCGTTGATCTGCATTTCTCAGAATGATGGGAACATGTTTTCAGGTGCATGGGTTTAAATATGCAAAATGTGATTATTTATGTTTTGGCAAGGCAGACAGGCAGCATAATATTGCAATATTGTCATTTCACCAACAGTGCTAATGTTAATGCACCTTTTCATATTTATGTTTTGAATATATATCCTGTTCAGGATATATATATAAACGACAATACTATACTATACTATATATATGTATATATATATAATCCTATAATTATATAGTATTATATATATACACATACAGTATATATATATATTATAATAATATATATACTATATATACTATACATATACATATAATACCATAATACTATATATATGTATGTATATATATGTATGTATGTATATATATATATATATATATATACATATATATATATATATGTATATATATATATATATACATACATACATATACTATACATATATATATATATGTATATGTATATGTATATTTATATGTATATTTATATATATATATATGACATATGTGATATATGTGTTATATGAAAAATAACAGTAAGAAAATTGTTTGTTCTGTCTGTCTGTGTCTTTCATATCTTGCCTCATTTGTAAAACCTATTAAATATAATATCTAACAAATCCTTCTGACAGCACTGATAGGAACAGAAAGATTCTGAGCACGTTAAACTGGTTAGCCTTTATTATTTTGCAACTGTCATCCCTTCATTCAGCTGAACTCGCAAGAACAGACGGATTTATTGTGAAGCACTCAGAAATATCGAGTTATTCATCCGCGGACTTTCATAAGTATTTATCGAGAATTTAGCTGACAGGTCTCTTCCAAAAAATGTGAGAAAGCTGGTAAGCTACCGGAGACCTCCTGTGCGTCAGGAGTCTTCTCATTTGATACGCTGGAGACGGAGACGCTGCCAAAGCCGCAGGTCTTGTCTGGAGCCTCCGGATTACATACACTACTCGGTGTGTGTGTGTGTGTGTGTGTGTGTGTGTGTGTGTGTGTGTGTGTGTGTGTCTGTCACAACGCCAGAGCCATCATACACACTGTCACACACATGCATGTAGGCCTATAGGCTGCGACCTTTATAAGACAATCACCAAAATGAGCTGAAGTCCATTTGAAAAGAGGCTGATTGTTAAAACGATCGAGCTGATGTGTATTTAGGTTAACAGTTGTTACTATAAAAAGTTGTTTATGCCTAATCTGTAGGCTTAATGTTCCGTAAAATAAAAAAAAAGTGAGTAAAATGTAGGTTATTTTAAAATATAGGTTATTTTACGACACTTTTAAACAGAGAATGTGTTGTTATATTTTTGCCATGTTGTAGGTAACTGATTCCAGCTTTTGTGAAGACAAGAGCAGACGAATCATTTCACGTATTTTGTATTTCGATCGGCTGTAATTTGTTTAATTTAAATGTATTTCACTGTAGGCAACAACATTTAAGAGTGCATATATCCTCTCAATTCTTCATCCTAAAATAATTAGCCAACAATAATCTTGTTTTTTCTTTTTCGCTTGGAAAAAAACACAATTCAAAGAACGAATAAAAAAGAAATAGCCAATAAAAATGTATTGTTAATCCATCATTCTTACATTATTTATTACATATTATTACAAAATGGAAAGGTGGCCTCAGAAAAGTGTGATATGATATGGGAATTTCCAATCCGGCAGTCAAAAAAAATCAGAAAAGAAACGCGTTGCTTTCAATCACCATGATAAACGATCTTAATTTATCTCCGGAAAATAAAGCCCAAATTCATATATACACTGGAGATATGACAAAAGGGTAGTTTATATCCGGTATATATGCCAGGAAGCAAATGCTCCCACCAAATATTATATTATGTTAACTGATTAATAATGTTAAGTATTAATAGACAAAATTATAACAACGGCAGTTTTATGCACCGTTATTAGTCTAAGCTGTATTCCAGCGTCATTACAACATTTCCACTGCAATGCCACACTTTACAGCAGGATGTTATAACTTGAATGAGTGAGAACATTTTTTATTGGTTATCCTAATGAGATTATTTTTGGATATCCCATAAATAGTTGTATAAATAAACGTTATAACTCATCTAAATCCTCTACCATTAAACCATGAATCACTATTATTTTCTATTGTATTTTCTAATGGATATTTATTTAAAAGTACTTGTCAGTAGTCCACTGACAGCTGGACATCAGATTCTCTTCGAGGATGAACACAGGTGCTTCATGTCTTAACATGGACACTTTTAATAAACTCACCGGAAACCTGTCGTGTCTGTGGGACAGGAAGACCAGAGGAGGTCCCTGTCCTCGAGGAGGTCCCTATCCTCGACCAGAGGAGGTCCCTGTCCTCAAGGAGGTCCCTGTCCTCGACCAGAGGAGGTCCCTGTCCTCGAGGAGGTCCCTGTCCTCGACCAGAGGAGGTCCCTGTCCTCGACCAGAGGAGGTCCCTGTCCTCGAGGAGGTCTCTGTCCTCGACCAGAGGAGGTCCCTGTCCTCGACCAGAGGAGGTCCCTGTCCTCGACCAGAGGAGGTCCCTGTCCTCGAGGAGGTCTCTGTCCTCGACCAGAGGAGGTCCCTGTCCTCGAGGAGGTCCCTGTCCTTGACCAGAGGAGGTCCCTGTCCTTGACCAGAGGAGGTCCCTGTCCTCGAGGAGGTCCCTGTCCTCTGGCTCTGGGAAATGAAAAGCCCATGATATCCAGTGTGCGCTGTTTCCCGCTGCGTGACCACCTCGAACGCAACCCGAGACTCGGGTCACCATCAGTGTTGAAGATTTTATAGCTATTATTTATTCTCCAACTCGTCATTTAAAGTAATATACCCCCGCCCCCCCCTCCCCCTCCCCCTCCCTCAATATATTAAAATGCATTATGTCACAAGCAGGCACGTTAATAAGGGCCGACCTCAACCGTAACCTTGGCCAATCATGGTCAAGGCAAACTTTTTTTGTTGTTGCTTCCACCTCAAGGAAATAGCCATTATTTGCCATTTTTAATCCGACGCTATCTTATTGTGACCTGCGCCGATAAAGAAGAGCTATTTTATATGACTTCACAATCTCAGGTCACCAGACCAGAGAGATACAGCGGGATTGTTGTCGCTCTGCGTAGCTATTATATAGTTCGAACAATGCATTTACATATATTTAGCCGCATATATGCTGACAGTTAGCAAAAGCAACACCCTAACTATAAATTAGTTTTAACGGAAATTGCAGGCTATTTTTTTTAGTCTCCCCCGTTTACGCATGCGTCACCGCCCAATCGGGCCTCCTCGTCCGCGGTGCTCGGTCCGCTTCTCAAACACATTTAGGGATTATTTATTTTTAGCTATGGCGTGTGTCTGCTGCATCGGGGCCTGAGCTGATACCCCCAGATGGTTTCGCTAAGGTGCATGTTTACGGATTCCTGGAGACTGTGAGTAAGGAGCGAGGCTGCACCGGGTCTGTCCTTCATTAAGAGCCAGTCCGAGCAGAGAGGCATTCATCACGACAGACAGAGCTTTCATAGCCCTGTTCCCTCACACACAGGCAGCATGTCTCCGGTGCAGCTACTGTGCATTGCAAGCCTTCTCATTCAGCTCTGGGACTAATATCAAATAGGTTAATTCATATTAAACTGCTAAAATGGCGTAAATTATAAGCTCGCAACGTTATGCTCCCTGTATGACAACCCAGCAGTTCCTATAGAAAATGTTTTTTTTGTTTTTTTTGTGTTAGTACAAAACAGTTTTATAGGTCTGGCACAAAAGCTGCCTCTATATTCAGGTTGGAAAAAGTAAATGTGCAACATAAAAAAATGTGGGTGAATTGGGTCATCTGCTGGGCCTTGTCAGCCTTTTATGGTGTTCTGTCTTGGATTTTAAATATGTGCTCCAAATGTCTAAAACTACAGTGAGACAGCAACACACAGCATGGGCTGCAGCAGAAAAGCATTTGTGATAAATCAACCCATAACTATGTACAAATAATACAAATACAAATCAAATTTAATAAGGCTGCAGCCCTTTGGTCCTTGGATTTAAAGATCACCAGGGGCTTAATTGAGTAACTCAAGCTTAATATGTCACGATCTTCCTCGGCTAGTGAAATTAATCTTCAATGTTTTAATATCTGTCGTGTGGAAAATGATATCTTAATACAGTAACATTTTAACCAAAACATGAATGACGTATATTGTGAGAGATGTTGGTCTTTCTTCGTACCTGGCTCACCTCGTGTGTGTTGCGGCCGTGGATCCGGACTTGCTGCTAACGCTACGTGGGCTCCGGTGGGCTCCATGACGCCTCAGATGAGGTCAGACAGAGGACAGCAACCCCACTTCCCATTTCCCTTTCGAAAACCTCAACCCCCAATCGCTACAGCAGACCAGCTTAAGCTTCCCAGAATGCACCTCTCCAGCCGGCTGACCCGAGGGTCGGCAGCTGTCAATCACATCCTCAGCTGGCTCTTCAGCTTCTGGACATAGACTGGAGATTGTGAGGGAGGCCTCTGAGAGGAGCCCTGGCTCTGCATATGGGATCATCTCTGTGCATTCATGGCGGGTAATTAAATTAGCTATCCTTCTCCTATTCTAATGCAAACCTCAGGTTGAATCACCACCCTGTACGTGAGAGGAAAGGCCCCAGGCAGAGATGGCCAGACAAAGACAGCCAGCATATGAAGTACAGAGTTGTACTTCATTCTAGCTGGCTGTCTGTGTTGCTGTTCCTCTGGTAGGTCGATCTTAATAACTTCTCCATCTACGTGCTGTTGGAGGATCACAGATTGTCCCTTGAAAAGGTCAGGTCTTTGTTTACTCTCTACACACATGACAGATATTATTCACGGTTACAACACGAGCAAATTACCATTTCAACTTTTAAAGAGGAGGATTTTAAGTCAAAAGATTAGTGCCCGATCACTTCATGTGGTTGTGGTTGTGTCGGTGTCACACGCCAACCAGTGTGCCGTTGAGTTGTGTGT
Organism: Ophiodon elongatus; assembly: GCA_016806645.1. Lineage (NCBI taxonomy): Eukaryota > Metazoa > Chordata > Actinopteri > Perciformes > Hexagrammidae > Ophiodon > Ophiodon elongatus. The sequence continues at coordinate 1,623,774 of JACSYO010000285.1, read as the reverse complement.
GTGTGTGTGCGTGTGTGTGTGTGTGTGTGTGTACGAGAGAGGATGTAAGGTGTAACAGGGTGTGACAAAGCCGTGCAGACTGACAGGCAGGTCGAGAGGATGTTGTGGAGGGAGGGAGGGATGGAAGTGGCTCTCTAGCCCGAGGGCCGCTGGGTGCGCGGTGAGAGTGCGGGGTCACCTTTATCCACGCTGTCTGTGCCCAGAGCCGGGAGGCAGCTGGGGGAGACCTGCAACTCCCAACAGGCTGAACTGATTTCCTGTGCAGGGTCATGCCCAGGACAGGCTCGGAGGACAAGGGTTTAGGACCACGGGGAGCATGCGAGTGAAACTGGTCACGGTATGGACGGCAAGTTGATGCTATTTTCTGCCATTTCCCGGCTTTCAACCACCACTTCTTTCCCGTAAGTGGGCAAAGTAAAAACGCACACAAATCTGTGTCTGAGATCACATCGCGTGCTTATTTTATAAAGGACAATACTCGGTGAGAGTCTGACTTTTCAGCGCATGAATGAATGGACCCCCACCCCTCGTGCATAATTAAACAAACCACAGCACACAGACGTCCACACAGACTCCGAGGAGGCTTTGATTCCTCAGCAAACAGCATATCCATAATCCTCTACGTTTTATGCTCTCTTGATGCAGTATTCATATAAACACTGTTACCTGCGGCTGGTCTGAGATCATAGCGAAGACGTTCTTCCTCTTGCCCACATTTCTGGAATGCATTTATTCAGCTGGGTTCATGCTTCGCTGCCTCGAGCTACAGAGGACATGCTTGTCACGAGATTTTGAGAAACATATCCGTGTCCCCCTTGTGTATACATCTTAAAAAACGTATACTCCCCTCTAACAGAATTATGATGTTTTAATGGTGGTCAGCCAGACAGTTTGATAAATGCTGGCAAGTACATGTAGGCTGAAGTCTACGGGGATGAATACACTCAGAGTGTGGGAGGGTGAAAGGTGGCATTGTGGTTGTGATTAACATGACAGCGCCGCCTTTTTTAGCCTCTACGCTCTGCTGACTTAAACATGTTAATCTAAGTCATGTTACACATAAATGTCATTAGGCCTTATATCCAAGGTCACTAATCATTGTAAAGTTGAAGGAGCTCTTCCTTTCCGTGCAATTTGTGTCTAGATGAAGACTGAAATTTTCATTTTGGTCATGACTACATTTTTTTCTAGTCTTGGGAGAGCGAAGAATGCAGTTTGTGACAATTATTGGCACATTAGCTATAATAAGATTATCATTAGAATTGTAACATGTGTTCCCGTTGAATTATTAATGTCAGTTTTTTTTTAGGGTGGGGAACAAAACAGTTGCAAGGTTACTCAGCTTTTCTTTGTTTGTCATTGAAATTCAGATGTTAGACTACAAATAACAATTCAAGGGATTTGAGTTCACTCAGAGCCGTCATTCACATGCAATCTTAACTGCATATTTCTTGTTGCACAGCTTTTCTTTCCCCCTACACTTGGATCTGTAACGTGTACTGTGGACGCTTTGATATTTCAGAGCTCAAAATGGAATCAAATGGGGCTTATGAGGCTTTTCAGCCCAAATGGACCCCGTGTTTACACACTTGTCCATCAGCGGAGCAGCGTGCAGCCTCAGGTATCCAAAGAGATGGTGAGATGTCCCTAAAACCAACGGTACTGCGTCTGAACCTGGTAAGTGCACTGTGTTTAGACGAGGTTCGTCTAGATCGGAGATAACATGTCAGTATCAAAAGCCTTTTATCTCGATGCTGAGTCCAACTCTTTCTGATCAGTCGGTTTTCGAGCTGCATGGTTAAAATAAATAACAAATTTGTGCTCTATGGACAAAGCATTTTTTTTTTCTGCTTTTACTTGAGATGTTATTATTTTTATATTGACTCTTACCAAAACAGTCATGGGAAAATCCCACAAATATTTAAGAATTATATTGCATTAATTAAAACTGTATTTCACTGCAAGCAGGGGAATGTTATGACCTTCATAACTATTGTTTTGCTGTTTCCATCATTTCTCAAAGAGTTCCAGTATTATTCAGTGAAACCACAAATCAGTGCCACATACTTCAGAGCTGAATGACAAGTGAACCCCTGTAAATGTCAGCAGACACATCGGGGAAGTAACAATAATTAGTATGTTGTGCTAAATCTATTTGATCACTTTAATAGTGGAAACCTATATTTCGGCCTAAAAATAATTTTTTTTCTGGTATGTTGCATTATCCTCAAGATGGTTGATCGAATAATCATTTTGTTTAAATTAAAAATGGACGCTATAAACGTTAAAGTCTTATAAAGTTCGTCCTTTTTAAATTAGGCTATTATTATTTAGACAGACTCCGAAATCCAAAATGTCTGTAGTTAGCTCCACATCTCCATGTGATACATTAATATACGATAAAAGGCCGTCCATGCCGTTACACTGTGGGATGCATGCCGACGCCTTTTCAACGAAATTGTTGTCTTCAGTTGAATCTGTTCAAAAACAAAGACAGCGAGAACAATACACCTATATTACGCCGAGTAGACAATTAAATAAATGATCTCAATACATTTGCGTATTTTTGTTCATAATTATCATGTTTAATGATTGTGTTCGCGTATATGCATTTGTGTCCAATAAGCTGTTGTCTAAATTAGTTTGACCTTGGCAGGCTTTTGAATTGATCACACGTGCTTTGTAATTGCATTAGAGTCCTTTTTTTAATTTTTGACATGAGCTTTTTTTTAATAGGGCAGAAAAGAAACAGTGAATTTGGTCATTTATAAGCTTCTATGGATGTCGGCCCTTTTTGTTGAGCGGCAGAAGGAAACATATGCATATGTTTATTGGAAGTAAAATAATGCATCGAAACCCAATAGGGACAAATGTATATATGCATATTTTATCACTGGATTAAGTGTGTAGAATAGTTTAGTAAATTAAAAGGAAGAAAGTCACTCTGACAAAGAATAATGAAAATAAAACATTAGGCCCACTCGTTATGCCCGACCGTGGAAAAAAATAAATACAAATATACTAAAGTAAAACGAAATGAACATAAAAAATTAAAGAAAAAACAAACAAAAAAAAATACAGACATCATGACTTTCATGGAAAAGTACTCGGTCACTTCTCCCTGCGTGAGCTGTTGTGTGTGTCTGTTTCTCCTGCTGGATTTGAGGCCCATAACAATATGTGAAATAGGAATTAAATGGTTAATTGGAGGGACAGAAACCACACGTGATTGAATTTTTGGCGGATTATATCAGACTGCTGGATGCTGCAATAGACACCCTACCACACACACACGCACACACACACACACACACACACACACACACACACACAGAGCCTCTCTCTCTCTCTCTCTCTCTCTCCCTCTCTCTCACACACACACACACACACACACACACACACACACACACACAACACACACACACACACACACACACACACACACACACACACACACACACACACACACACACACACACACACACACACACTCCAGCCCGGGTTTCACGGGTCTTTGTTTCTGATCTGTTAAATCCCACCCACTTGACATGAACACAGTGGAGAAAAAAACAGTCCCACTCAGGCGCCCACACCACCAGCGCCCAGTCGCTGTTGTCTACTGCCTGCTGGACACGTAAGATGGAGACAGAGAGCTGTTTGCCTTTCTCTTCGCAGACCAGCAGGAGGACGCCAGATAACTCACCGAGACTGGAGCACGGCGGCTCCGGCTCCTTTCACCCTTGCGATGAGCTGCTGAAACCCTCGCATCTCCCTCCTCCTCTCCCCCACCGCCTCAGCCTGCGCGGGGACCTGTACGCCGCCGCCATGGGGAGGTTTGGAGACGCTGCGGCGGACTTTACGCACGGCGCCGCCTCGGCGAACCCGCCCGCCTCTCCGTCCAAACACAGCAAGTTCTTGGAGAGTATAAACCAGGAGCAAAAGGGGACCGCGATTAACGGCAAGCCGGGGTTTTATGAGAACAACTCGGAAGGTGAGCGAGAGAGAAGTTATGTTACAAAAAGAAAAGAAGAAGCAACTAAGTGACTTATAAGTAAAAGTAGGAGCAACAGCAAGACCGTGACTTGTTTTTGCTTGTTTCTCTGAACTATCTTTGGATGAATTAAAGCACAATTGCTTGACAGTACAATTCATTTTAATAAGTGATATTCTTTTTAAAAAATGCAAAAGAAATTAAGTATTTTTTGCCCAAATTTCAAAGTGCGGAAGGAAATACTTGCATTAGCATTTCTTCCCCAATTTTGACATTTAAAAAGTGAATTATTGTAAAGAATAGGCGGATGTAAAAAAAAAAGAAAAAGGTATCGAACACGACAATACTCTTTATCCTTGTTAAATGTACTCAGAAATTAAATGATCCAGTGAGGCAGGTTTTTTTTTTTGTAGTTTGCAGGTTTTGGTAAATGTGCGATTTCAACTAATAATTATACAAAAGTGTCGATTGATTTTTATTGGCTATGCAAATGAAAACATGGCTGTGATAAAAATGTCAACAAGTTGTCTTTCACTTGACAGACCTCGATGTAAAGTGAAAGAGGTTAAAGGTCAGCCTGGCAGCAAGTTGGGTGTGTCATTAGGTTACTAGTCAGTCATCAGGTTTTAGGCCCATTCAGCCTAATATTTCTGTATTTTAGTCCTTGCACTCTTTTTTTTTTAAACGCTTCTTATTCTCTTCACGTGCACATTTTGTAAAACATCTGAATTTACCTCTAATTTGTGCTCAAAAGCTGTCAGACATGATAGCCTGTAAATGTCCATATTGGGAAGAAAAGTATTGCCTGTATATGTTGAACCGAAGCCTGAAGAAATGATTTGGTCTTTCACTTTATTTATTGCTGTTGATGATTCTGCAAAGCAACAGAGGATATGAGCGCTGATAAGGTCTTTGTGATATCTGTGTCCAGAATAATATACAACAGATTGATTCATGTTACTGCCAAAGACAAATAGACTTTTTTTCACAATTAGTTATGATAACGATATCAGCTGTCCTGTTTGAAAGTGGACTTTTATTACTTTGCTTTGAAATTGGATTTAAATTAGAAAAGGCATGTATATGGTTTCTCCAGTTCTCTGTCGCGGGCACACACACACACACACACACATGCACACACACACACACACACACACACACACACACACACACGCACACACACGCGCTTGTGCACTGACAATTGTTCAGTGTAAGTTTAATTAATTTTATACATTACTGGGTATATCACTGTAAGTTAGTAGGGGTTGCATGCATGTGCAGAATAGATGCATTGTGTGTGTGTGTGTGTGTGTGTGTGTGTGTGTGTGTGTGTGTGTGTGTATGCGTGTGTGTGTGTGTACCATACTACTCTTCATTCGTGTGTTTGTGTTCGTTCAGCTTCAAAGGCAGACACGTCTTCCTGTTTTGGCTACAGTGGGATGGAAGTTTATTGATGGTGAGGCAGGCCAACACATTAAAACCCTTCAAACCATCTTTACACTTTGAAGTTTTAATTTAGTTTGCAATGTTGCTGTTTGCAATCAATTCGTGCAATAATACAGAATTGGCTCAATTTGATTAATGTGTGAGTTGATTTTTCTGAAATTGTTTCAAAATAAATTGTTTGATTTTTATAATTAAAACTACTTTTTTCCGCCCCCCCAAAAAGGACCAAAAGGTTTCACATTCTTTTTTAGAAATAATAGGGAACCGCATGTCTAAAATATTTAGTGCTTGAATATCTTTATTAAGAAGTTTCGTACTATATTTCAATGGCATATCTGCCACAATATATAAATGTATACGAGCACAATACGTTTCTTACCTGATTCATAATTCTTGATATAGAAATATGCTGCACACTTAAATACATATTATTTTCCCCATAAGATTTAATTAAATACTCCCTCACTATTTAAATCCTTTAGTGGACTCAGCAGCATTAACTCACTTCCAACCTTAATTCTTTGCTGGAGGCTAAGATAGTTTTATTTTAAATTTTAATCATGTTTTATTATTCATCTGCTATAATAAACGAGAGCAGATGAATTTAAAACCAGTAAATATTATATTTCCGTTAAAGAAACCGGACGAAACATGTTTTAATAGACTGAAGTATCGTTTTCCATTTTTCAAATTGAAAACCTTAATGTGCGGAGCAAGAGACCTGGAAAAGAAGTAGCTTCAGTTTCCACCACGACTACTTCAGTGCATTAGAATTGATCCCCAAACTCACAGCACGATATTCCTACTTATACATTTTGAATTTATCCTCCATTTGCCTCTTCCTGAAATGTCATAGCTCTCCTGTTACGCTGCAGGCAGAGCGGATGTGGGTGTTTGACAGGGTAAAAGCTTTACAATGTCTGGAGGCCCCAGTTTGATATCTTAGCGGAGGAACATTTTCAGCTTGAGCCGTGCGGTGTGAGGTGGGATCTAATGGACACAAGGAAATTAATGCTGCAATGAAAAGTGCTCTCTGTTGGGCCCCATATTGAATTAGGAGAAAAGCCTCCAGTGAGTGAGTGCCTGCAGTGAGATGCAGAGTGATTTTGTTTTGGTGCTCAGGGTTAAACATAATGAACATGGACAACAACATCAAAACACTGCAGGAGGGATCAGCCCTTTGCACGGTCCGTTAACAGGAAGGGAAATAATGCTTTCACATTTCCCCTAACTGCTGAATGTTAAGGGCTGAATGTATTCAATCATGTGCTTTATCAGATAGATATATTTGTCATACAATCCAGGGCTTTATCCGACTTTTCTTTCTCTTAATGTCCATATTTTGACGTGAGCATTGCAATAAGTTACCCATAGAATTAAATTGATGTGTTTGTTTGGCTAAGGGAACCTAAACGTTTATTTTATGATGTGAATTTATTTATTATCCAAATGTGACAAATCAAATGGTGTTTTTTTACTTCCTGCCTTGCGGGTTTAATTCAAACCAACTCACTGAGCTCACTATGGGTTGTCTGGGCTAATCAAATTAAATCGCTGTTTGTCTAAATTATAATGTTGTGTGTTGCTTTTCTCAGCGTCACAGTTTCAGCCTCTTGTCATAGTTTGAGTTTGGGAATTAAATTGAGAAGCATAAAAAAAACAAAAAAACAAGCGAGAGATTAATGGATTTTTCAGACAGAATGTTTGATGTGATCTCTCGTTTAATTTGATTTTATAACCGTGTGTAGAATTATACGCTGCTGGTATTAATATTAAACTTCTTCACTTGCAGTGAAAATGGGAGTGGTTGATCATTCACATCACATGCAAAGAGATTTGATTTCCAGCGCTGGCCTTTTCTGTACAAAAGTTGTGCGTTTCTCGTCCTCATTAGTGACGGTAAGTTAGGTATAAATATTTATCGGTGTCACCCTGTAGAGGCCCGCTGGTTTGTTTGTGATGTTTCTCAGGGTACCGCAGAGTTTGTTTTCTGCAACCTTACAAAACCCTAAACAATATGTATGTAAATTGTATTTAACATTTATAAAACCACAATCATTGTCGTTAAAATGTTTGGTCCCGGCCGAGAGAGGCATCGGGAACCACCCAGACCGAGTGAAACTGATTTCACAAAGTATTTGACGGAGGTTCGGATTCAAACAATCCTCGAATCTGAGCCAGAAGTTGATGATTGCAAAATCTTAACAACCTAACAGCAATCTAAAAACCATGAAACAATGGATACATTTTGATGCACTGGCAATATAAGAGTTTGCATATATATACATTTTTGAATATATAAACCTGCCTACCTTTCCCTTGTGTCTCAGTCAGAGAGAAAGGAGCTCCAAAGACCATGGGCTATCCGGGCATCGGCACAGACTGCTGTGGCAAGCTGAAGGAGCCCGGTGCCGGTCTGCAGGGGGACTCCATCGCCGACTCCATCGACTTATCGGGCAAGAACAAAAAACGGCGCAATCGCACCACCTTCAGCACCTTCCAGCTGGAGGAGCTGGAGAAGGTGTTTCAGAAGACGCACTACCCCGACGTGTACGCCCGGGAGCAGCTGGCCCTGAGGACCGAGCTCACCGAGGCCCGGGTTCAGGTGTGTGCTCAGGCAACTGACTCAGGAATTACACCTTTTTGGTTTCATAACTATGAGCGGGAGTGAGTTTACGACCTGAACAAGACCTGTTGTCTTCTCAAATGTTCCTATATATTTTAAATACAATATTTTTGTATTTGCAAAAGGTTTGGTTCCAGAATCGTAGAGCCAAGTGGAGGAAACGGGAACGCTATGGAAAGATCCAGGAAGTCCGCAACCACTTTGCAGCCACATATGATATATCTCTTCTCCCTCGCCATGACACATACCAGGTAGGCCACCGCAGATCTCACGGGACGTATGCATGTTTTACTGGAAACTGTAGAAATGATTGATCCCGCTGCGAGAACTTGTTTCGTTTTTCAAGCTCGATCTGACCTTTGCAGATATTGTCTCTCGGTTTGGTGTTTCGTGGCAAAGTATGAACTGTTTCCATGTTCAGTCCAGTGGATTCATAATGTGTCCTATCCTGAATCTCTCCACCCGTCAGATGCAGGGCAACCTGTGGCCCGGGGCAGCTTCAGGAGGAGGCGGTGGTCCAGGTGCTGGCTGTGTCCTCGGACCGGACTCCATCCCCTCGTCCTGCATGAGTCCATACCCTCACCCCCACAGCAACCTGCAGGGCTTCATGGGCATGCCTGCATCCCCGAGCCATCCCCATCACCACCACCCGCCTCACCATCCAGGCATCAACGGCCTCTATTCACTCCACAGCTTTCCAGGAGCCCTCGGGCCCCCTTCCATCGAGGGGCCTGAGTCCGACTACAAGCCGACGGGCCTCGTGGCGCTGCGTATGAAAGCCAAGGAGCCAGGCAGCATCCTCTCCTGGCCTACATGACCACAACAGTGCCAGAACCCCATTATGCACCGACTGAGCCAAAGCATATTACATTCCTGAACCATAAACAGTCCCCGATGTACACACCCACCTCAGCATATGACTCAAATAATTCCTCCTAACATTTATGTAAACTTGGAGACTTTTCACAATTCAGAAGATCTTGGAATATGAATTTCATGAACATTGAGGGCAACTTGAGCCTCTAGCACGAAAACCCAGTGTATTAATAGGAACTTTGTTGTTTCCAGTTTTAGTTTGATATCACATTGCTGAGACCAAAGACAAATAATTATTTAAGCATGTAAAAATTGTAATTATCATTTTAATCATTGTGTTGTTTTTTTTGTCTGTTGTGCTTTATAGTGTGACCAGTAATAAAGGCCTCCATCTAAATACTGTTGTTTTCAGTAGGGAACTATTTTGGGGGAATATTAAGAAAACAATGTCAGCCAGAATTATTTTAGGCTCGGCTTGACTCTTTAAAAAAAACGAACCAAAAGTCTGTCACGTATTTAACTGGGAAATTTGTTGTGAGGCAAAAAAATGCTTCACAGGCTGTGGTTGCCATAAACACAAAGATTTCTGCTGTGTGGGAAGTGAGTTTTTTTTTTGTATTTGGGAAGTGCACAGAGAGACCCTACATGTGCGGCGTACTTGGCCTCGCTTCAAGAGGCCTTCAGGTGCCACCTCATGCATCAGGAGCAAGTGGCAGGTTCATTAATGTAAAGTTAACTGAGCGACCACACTCCACTATTGATGATAAAGTAAGCCTCCTTCAGAAGGATGGCTTCACATTGAGCCATTTCTCATTCACATCTGGCATCGGTGGTAAACCCGACCAACTGAGTAATGACTCAGAGTTTAATGGAAGAAATTGGGGTTACCATGAGCCCAGAGCGTGTTTTGTTTGGTGATATTAACCACTGAATCCGGTTCCTCTGCTTTCTGCTTTTATTTATGAATACTTATGTATCCATATGTTGTCTTTTAAAAGAATAATATGATAAATATAAATATGTGGCATGCTTAGTCTCACATGTATTCTAATTGCATTCTGAATAGTTGTTTTCAGGAAATCTCCTTGTTGTGCTTTTTCCCCAAACAATATACTTTATTGTCAAGGAAACACTGAATTGCACGGTACCATCCCATCTGGTGTAAATTACTAAATACCAACATATTAACGTCAGATGTGCAAAGATTTGAGAATGCAACTTGAATTGAGAAAAAAAAAAAAAAAGAAGAAAGTTCCTCTGGTGGACAAAGCCGTTCCAAGCTCCACTTACTCCCCAGAAATGAACATGGGGTTTACGGGGGAAATATACTGGCTCTGGATCAGCTGCCATTCCCCGAGTCTGTGCCGGGGTTTTGCGTGAGCCACTAACATGTGGTTCCAATAGAAGAATGCACAAACCCATCAGAAACACTTTCCACACCCACAGCTTCAAATTCCAGCCAGGCCCTGGGAGACGGCAGCCCTTACTGCAGTTACATAGTCTCCTGATTAAATCCCAGATTAAGTGGAGAAGATAAGGAGACCTGTCAGTGGGGATAAAGGATTGAGGAGATGGCCATCTTTAGGAAAGCTGAAGAAATAGCAGATGGTGGATCAGCGCTCATTTTTTTTGTATTTATTTTTTAGATAGGGAGCAGGTTAGTGCCGAAAACAAAAGAGGAAACTCAGTGGCTTAGTGAATCTGATTTGTTAACCCTTTGAACACTGTCAGGACAGTTGGAAAAGAATAGATAACAATATTATCAACGCAGTATGGTTAAGTCCACTTAAAAACAGGAACACAACTAATTACCTCATCATACAATAGGCAACCTATACGTTTTGATTAAGTTGTAATTTAAGTTACAGTGGTATGGCAATGCGCTTTGATCTGTATTGGCTCAATATGTCAGGCGGGAAAGGCCTCATACGATTTGTCAGAAATGAAATGAAAAATGTTGAGTTAAAAGTGCACGATGCTGGAGGAAGTTAATAACTATAAGCATCACTTTGTGTGTAAGGGTCATCGGGTGAAGACTGTCATTTGAGTTTTTAAATTACTATACCCTTAGCCTCATTAATGGACACAAAAAAAAAAATCTGATTTAATGCTCATTAAAAATATACAGCTGCCTGCTGGCCACTGCTCTGAGCTTTGATCTCAACAAGATTTATCTTGGCCTTGAAGTGTGGCTATTGTGACACAACAGATCCTCGTATTTGAAGTAGTTGGACGGCGTTAACTTTTCCCACTAAGCTAAACAACGTGGTCGCACACTGCGGCCACCTCCCTAACACAGTCCACCAGTGGAGCGAGGCCAGTTCAACACAGGCTGTCACGAAGTATTTAGCTGCTTCAAGACATGGAACTTAATTTAACAGTTCATCATTTGAAGGATAAAAAAAAAAGAGTAAAGAGTTGCCACAGTGAGTTGACTATTTGCATTTATTTGTTACGTGTGCACAAAATGTTTTACACCTATCAGTTACACCGAAACAGTGAACTCAGCGAAGCGTTATCTTATTTCATCCATGGTTCAAACATTCCTTTGACTTGTAATAAAGTGGTAAATAACTACAATAAAGGACAAGAAAAGGCCAAATCCTGGTCTATTTTAATTTAGCTTTCACCTCGAAAAAGGAAAGTCTTGTAATTAAAAGTAACGAGGTGCCTAAAATATATCCAATTAACCTACAATACAATTATAACTGGAGCTTGGCAACTGTATATACATGATAACATGCATTACAAGTTGCTGATCAGCAGCTTGCTTTGTTCTCACACCCGCAGAAGGGCCATGTGTCTATCCAAGGTCATTTTTAAGGATAAGTAACTCATGAGCTCGTGTGCTACTGTACCTTTTGAGCTACTGTTCAAATACTGCCACCTCGTGGTATCAGCTCGACGTGTGCAAAGAGACAGAGAAACGTTTGACATAAATCGCAATAGTTTGGTACTTTGACTGGGGATGGACAAAAAAAACAGGGGCAGCTCATGTTTACATTTAAATGACACATTCACATTGTAAATCCCTAAATAAATAAATAAATAAATAAATACCTTGTTGTGCTTATAATGTTTAGTATTGAGAGGTGTTTTGTTGACTTATTGTTTTGTGTTAATTCGCAGTAAATTGCAAATTGGTCCAGTTATTTTATCCGCGGAATTAACTCCGTTACAAAAGTGAAAACGCATAAATACACATTCACATAATCCTGCGATAAATTGTAAATCCCTAAATAAATAAATACCTTGTTGTGCTTATAGTTTAGTGTTGACTTATAACAGGCCAAATATATATAATGCTGGTGTTTTGTGTTAATTCGCACAAGTAAAACGCATAAATATAAATTTACGTTTAAACGTCCCAGCGGATGATTGACATGCGCTTAAAAGTTTTCCACCCTGTTTTTTAAGCCAATCAGAGCACGGGGGCGGGCCTTCGTGTTAATCTGTACAAAATGGCGACTGTTGTTGTTTTGCCGCAGGGTCAGTGAATAAATCCGTTTTTTTTTTTTTATTTAAACAATTGCACTCAGTTGCAGCAGCAGCCAGCGGCTCCTCCGGCGTCCCGAGGGAAAGGCGATGAAAGGTAAAGAGCGGTCGCCGATCAAGAAACGCTCCCGGGCCTTGGACGACATACGAGACCGGGGAGGATGCCACCCGACCAGCAAGAAAATGGGGGCTCTCTCCGTCTCGAGCGGGAGCAATAACGGAAACAGCTCGGCCAAAGGCGGCGACGGCGGCTCGGCGAGACGGAGCTTACTCGGCGAGAAACGAGACCGGGACTTCGACGGCCACGGCCGGACGGGGAACAACCACGGCTGTCAGGCCGCTGTCGCCGCCGCCGCCGCCGCCGCGGCCGCCGCGGCCGCCGCCGCCGGGTCGCTCTCCCTGGGTAAGAACCACGGCCTGAGCCTGGCGCTGGACTTGGCCTCGGCGAGGACCGCGTCCCGGGGCGCGGAGCCGCGGGCGCAGCCGCCTCCCGGCGCCGAGAGCGAGTACAAGACCCTCAAGATAAGCGACCTCGGCACGCAGCTGAGCGACGAGGACATCGAGGACGGGCTCTTCCACGAGTTCAAGAAATTCGGTGACGTGAGCGTCAAGATAAGCCGCAGCAACGACGAGCGCATCGCCTTCGTGAACTTCAGGAAGCCGGAGGACGCGCGCGCCGCGAAGCACGCGCGAGGCCGCCTCGTGCTGTACGACCGGCCGTTGAAAATAGAGGCGGTGTACATCAACAGGAGGAGAAGCCGCTCCCCCGTGGAGAGGGACTTGTACGGCGCGGCTCAAGGCCACAGACACTTGCAGAGACCGCTGTCGCCCACGGGGCTCGGGTACCGGGACTACCGGCTGCAGCAGCTGGCCCTGGGACGGCTGCCCCCTCCGCCGCCGCCCCCCTTGCCCCGAGACCTGGAGCGGGACCGGGAGTTCGCCCTGTTCGAGGCCCGGGCCCGACCCGCGTTCATCGCGGAGCGGGCGGCCTTTCGCGAAGAGGATTTTATATCTCCGGAAGACGACCAAAGAGCCAATAGGACGTTGTTTTTAGGGAATCTGGACATAACTGTGACGGAGGCGGACCTGAGGAGGGCTTTTGACAGGTTTGGGGTCATCACTGAAGTGGACATTAAAAGGCCCACGCGAGGACAAACCAGCACGTATGGATTTCTGAAATTTGAGAATCTTGACATGGCTCACCGTGCTAAACTTAGTATGTCTGGCAAAATAGTCGGCCACAACCCCATAAAGATAGGTTATGGGAAAGCGACTCCCACCACACGCCTGTGGGTGGGTGGACTCGGACCCTGGGTTCCTGTAGCCGCCCTAGCGAGAGAGTTTGATCGCTTTGGCACTATAAGGACCATTGACTACAGGAAGGGGGACACTTGGGCCTACATTCAGTATGAAAGTTTGGATGCTGCACAAGCGGCATGCACGCACATGAGGGGCTTCCCGCTGGGGGGTCCGGAGAGAAGACTTAGAGTGGACTTTGCTGACACTGAGCATCGTTACCAGCAGCAGTTCCTGCAGCCTCTCCCGATACCACCGTTTGACATGGTGGCCGAGTCTTTTGTCCACCGTGCCACACCTGAACCTCTGAGGGTCAGGGAACGGACTCCACCGCCACTTCACTTCAGGGAAAGAGAGCTCTTCCCTGGAGCTGAGTGGCCCAATCCAGCTATTCGTGATCGGGTACGGGCTTCGCCCTTTGAGCCCCTGGAGCACTTGGAACGCGAGCGGCGGGCGCGAGAGCCCTGGTCGCTGGAGCGAGAGCTGCAGGGACGAGAGCCGGCGCGCAAGCGGCGTATAATGGAGGACGGACGCCATATAGACCACTCCCCCGACAGCACTGAGAGGACAGTAAGGCGCAGACGTGCTTCTCCAGACGGCAGCCCTGGAGGTAGCAGCAGAGACGGAGGGCGCTTCAGCGACTCGGAGCGCCCTCTGCGGGCCGAGAGACCCTCTCCCGCCCGAGAACGTCACGGCAGCCTGGAGAAAGGCGTGGCTGAACGGAGACTCAAAAGCCAGGGTCTCTCCGACAAGGGACCACCAAGCAGCACCGTTGCGTCGGTCGTAGAGCGTAAGCGTAAAGCCGGTGACGGTGGCAAAGGGCCGGCCAAAAGAGAACGTTCTGAAAACAATTCCAAGGGAGGCCCGCCGTCCAAACCGGACGGCACGAAACTCGGTTTGGCCTGGCACGGCATGCTGCTGCTCAAGAACAGCAACTTCCCGGCCAACATGCACCTGCTGGAGGGCGATCACAACGTGGCCAGCGACCTGCTCGCCGAGGGCACGTCGGGGCGGCAGGTGAGCGAGCTGAAGATCACCCAGCGTCTCCGTCTGGACCAGCCCAAGCTCGACGAGGTGTCCCGGCGCATCAAGGTGGCGGGTCCCGCCGGCTACGCCATCCTGCTGGCGGTTCCCGGGGCGACGGAGGATTCGTCTTCATCCGACCCGGCAGCCTCAACTCAGCGGCCGCTTCGCAACCTGGTGTCCTACCTCAACCAAAAACAGGCAGCCGGAGTCATCAGCCTGCCGGTGGGAGGGAGCCGGGATAAAGACAACACGGGGGTTCTTCATGCTTTCCCTCCCTGTGATTTCTCCCAGCAGTTCCTGGATTCCTCTGCCAAAGCTCTGGCTAAAAGTGAAGAGGACTATCTGGTCATGATTGTGGTTCGTGGAGCATCTTAAAAAAGAAAAGAAAAAAAAAAAAAAAAATCAGAACACACACACAAGTTCAAGTGGTGTTAAAAAAAGAAAAGAAAAAAAAAAACCTGCTGTATGTCAGTAACTATTGCATGCTGTGTGTTCTGCATTATGGGGTACACTAGTATGGTTCTTGAGTGTTTCTATGTTACCATGTAATCCACTAAAATAACACCCTGCCCTCCTAAACTAAAAGGACGTGTGTATTTGAAATAATTTTTAAACGGTATATGAATTGCTCACAGTCATAAACCTGCAGTGATTCAGTCAGAACACATTAAAAACGGTAAAATATGAGGATATTTAATTTTAAGAAGAGATGAGGCGGATAGAAAACATTTCTTTTTGGTTAATTTACAGGTTTAAAAACCTGAGCTCTCCAACTGTACTACAATAACTAGACACAATAACACCTCCACTACAATGAAACCACAAACAATGGCCTCACAAGCTGCTATAGTGTTGAGGCCACACCTCCCTGACTGTGTTAACAACAGCTGAAATGTACAAGTTTTAAAAAAGGCCACGTTTGTGTCTGGGCTATTATACTCACTGCCTTTAGATTGTATAGGTGTTATTGTGTCTACCCCCCTGTATCTGCATTTAGAGGAGAATCAGGAAAAACATCCTTTTTTTTTTTTTTTTTTTAAAGGCTTTGAATTACAGGGCGATAATAGTCTGCCACTGAGCAAAGACATTTTTAAATTGAAGGTGGCGTGAATGGTTTGGTACTGCAGTTACAAAGCTAATCGAGAGAAAGAATCCCGGTAACATTTCGAAGGTCAAAACATGTCACACAACGTTTCTCCGGCACGCCGCTCAGCATTCAGAGGTTTATTTTGTCTTCCGTCATCGGGTCACCGTCCCTGATGTCCACAGGACGGCTAAAACAGTTTGGTGACCGGAGCGCGGCGGCGTGCCGCGAGAGTTTTATTTATGCAATGTGCTTCAACTTTGACGGGCTCACACTGGCCTGCATGTATGTGCTCTCAAAGTTGGAAAACATTTTGAAATTCACCAGTTAAAAAAAAAAAACGTCTCCAGATACTCTGGCACATTTCAGTCACTTACGTTGTGAATTCTGTTTTTAAAAAAAAAAAAGAAAAGAAAAATTACAAATAATGTTCAGGCTCATGGTTTGGATTTGAGAGTATTTTAATAATGTGTTCCTCAGTATTGGAATATCAAATTGCAAGACAGACAATGAACTCGGTGTGTGTCCACTGGTAAAACTAAATTGTTATGTCAACTCTATGTGGAATGCTGAAAACTAACAGATGTGATCTTTTTGCCCAGGGAACAGCCCGTTACACAATACGCATAGCATAGTAAGGCAAATACTAACATTGTTTTTCATATTTTTTACTTCATATTTTATTTTGTGCATCCCCTACCTTTTAGAAATGGTTGTGTAATGTGATCTATGAAAAACTACAGTAGTAATGGATAAAAAAAAAAAAAGCTTAGAGTTTTGTGTTGTTTCATTTATTGCTCTGAAACCAGTAGGTCCTCAAATAATCATACTAATATTCAGTATCAGTAACATGTTGGTACAAAGTGACAAAAACCTGCTCTTTGTTCAGTTAGTAGGTCTGAATAATTTTAAAGTTTTAGAAACACTTTAAAGGTTCATGTTTTTGAATTTAATTTTTTTCGAGGTATAAATTGGACACTATTTAACTGATGTTCCCAAGGCCTACTTATTGCATTTTGTTTTTGCCATTGTATGTTTGTCATGCAATAGAAAATCTTGGATTATGGTTTAATATGTATTGAAAACATTAATATGTCAGAAAAAAAAATTGTTACGTGTGAACATCGCACCCACTTCGACGCTGGACTCTTGAGGAGACGAAACCCTCTGCGGAGAAGGTGTTTGTGAGTCCTCGCTAATGAGGCAACTTTTAAGTTGTGTATCCCAACTGCAACCTGTGATGACTTCTGTTTTAAAATGGAAAAATGAGCAATGTACACTTTGATGTCGTGGGAAAGGAAAACCCATAGAGCCCATGCGAAGCTGTTCACATACCTGCAAGTGCGTTTGGGCACTTAATGTGACCGATTATCAATAAATTGTTCATTTGAAGGGAAACCTGTTTCTTCGATGGAAGTGAATTGAAGAAACACGCTGCCATACCTTTTATTATGTTTCCACGGAGTTGTCGCTTGAAATTTTGTTTTCTGCACACGAGGGAGACAATTTTTCAGTTTGTTTAGCGCCAGTGAGGAGAGAGACCCCCGTATCGCGTGAGGATCGCTGTTTGCTTGCAGGCCTTGTTCTGAGCTCCTAAGTTGCCCAATCCTAAATTACTCCCCCTCCCACCCCCCTACCCCCACCCCTCCCCCCCCTCATCCCATGAATCTCCGTTATACCGTCAACGTTTCCTGTTGGCACGTGAACACCTGAACAGGAACCGAGGAGCCTCCGCTGCCCGTTTTGTTTGCGGTGCGACACGGTGGCAGATGCAGACCGGCGGTGCAGTTTTCGGGGGAGTCGAGGGCAGGAGCTAATGGCAGCACGTGCCAGTAACCTGTTGTCGTCCCTGCTCGTTACTCTAAAGGTTTCGTGCGCATTGTTCCTGGTCCTGAATAGGAGCTGAGGAAACCCCATCGCCGGCCCGTCACACGCTCCACTCAGGAGATTGTGGGTGACGCCTCTCTGAAAATGTCCGTAGCGTCTACATGTTCAAGCTGCCTCGCTGCAGAGGCCAAGCTGAACCACTGGGGTGATTTGTCTTTTTTTTTTTTTATTATTCTTTGCCCGGTTATGATTTGATTTGACTTAATCAGGGAAGAAGATTGGCCCACAAACCTCAGCTAGGAATATTGTTTGCCCCTCGTCTTGGTGCTCTCCTCCGATTGAACCCTCTCCGAGGAGACGAGCGAAGAAGTGTGTTTGCGGTGCTGAGGCTGAATCCCGTCGTCATCTGAGGTCGGCCTGCGGCATGGAAATGAAATACCAACCGGCCAAATTGTTTACCCTTTTTGACACTGCTGGAAGGAATCCACCCTGCGGACCCAGACCCTCTCCCAAATTCCTCTACGAGACCTGTTTATTTTGCCAATGCCCTTTTTTTTTTTTTTTTTTTAATAAGTTTATGGCCACTTTCCACAGGAAAGAAAGTTTTCCATTTCCTCCTACCATCCATTTTAGTCATACCAATGTGAAAACAAATGCTGTGTTCTGTGCTGAGAAGGACCCCTTACTTCACTAGAGAAACATTGCCACCTTGAGGACCACGGAGCTCCTGCTTTCCTCTCTCAGTCTACCTGACACATCACACTCATGCACACCAGACACCCGGCACGGAGCTGCTGGCGCTCTCCGACACGCGGGTGAGTAAGGAGCGGGCGTGCACTCTGCCAGGTCTGTCTCGGTGGCTTAGGCAGCAGTGGTAAGTATGAAGTGTCAACACCACATGCTTTACAATAACACGTGCAACATGCCACACTGGAGACGTTGCTGGGGTTACTTCCACTGGTGGCAGAAATTAAATTGTGCAAGATAACAGGATCATTTTAATGCCAACAATAACCCATTGCACATAGTGCGGCTCCCCATCAGCAGCTTGAAAATCCACTAAACCGAATTCTAAATTGCAATAGTGAACATTTTAATACCTGAATGTGCTCTTTTGATAATCTACCGTAGTCATGCAGATGTTTGTTTACATTCGTTGCCAAATTGATGTAAATGGTTGAAATTTTACAGTTAAGCTACTGCAGTTGATGCAAAACCAAATTGCGAACATTATTATTTACTTAAATGTTCATCTTGGCACTTGTGAAAAATAGAAATAGCCAAAAACTACAGGAAAGGTCATTTTGATCTAATATAGTTAATTATATCTCACATTCTTTCATGTTCAACATTGTGAGTGAGCCTCATCATAGATAATGTTATTGATCCTGCTTAAGGAAACGCGTGTTAGATTATTTATTGCTTAAGCCTTAAGCATTAACATCAGTTAGGCAAATGTCATTTAAAGGAACTGTAATGACATTAGAAAATGGCTTTGGGCAGAAAATTGTCTTTTGCATTCGGAGATGTTGATGATTAAAGGCCGCAAACGATAACCTCCAGTTCACACGATGGAGAACATGAGTGTGAGGTTTAAAGGAGGCCCAGTCCATCAAAATGAATCTGTGTCCGATACTTTACTCTGGCAGCTGGCGTGGTCTCAGTATGTCGGGCCTCTATGAGCCGCTGTAGGTGCTGTTGGTCAGAACCAGAACCAGAGAGCTATGCGAGTAGGTATTCACACAGCAATACATCGAGCGGCAATATGATGCTTAGAAAGGTATTTGTTTTTGTTAAAAAAATTAGGTATTCGCTTTTGTCTTCATACACACTGTTAACAAAATAGGCCCTCTTATACCCTCTTAAAACAAGGAATTCTCAAATTTGACCAATTTTTAAAGGCTGCTTTGTGAAATCAATTGACCTACATCTGGAGAAATTAGGTTATAGTCCGGTCAATGTGTCACCAGGTTTCCAGATAAAGATTGTTTCCTGTAATCCTTTTCGTAAAGGTACCAAATTATAACTTTGTGCTGGTGTTCGTCAGACATCTCCACATTTTGTTCCTGTAAACCGCTGTACAATATGCCATCGCACATTCACCTCACGTCATAATATTTGCTCGTGTGATGCTGTTAGAAAGAGCAACTGATTTACTACGAGACAAACCGTAATCTATAGAAGCCACAAATGTGTCAAACACAATCTCACACTTGATTTGTTGCCCGTGCTGATTGCAGTGCAGTTCATTGCGTTATGAAGCTCTCACTCCAACATTATGTCGATAGCCAGCACTGACTATCATTTTCAAATCCTTCACACTGTAAACTGCTGTCAAGATTAAAACATGTTTTTTAATGTTTCCTATACAGAGTTATGATGGACGGCAGTTGATGCATCGGGAATCACCCCCCGCCCCCTCCCCACCACTATGGGATGTCATCTACTGTAAGTAACCTGTTTGCTTTGATTAACAGCACATTAACACTCTCAATGACATAAAAGGTTGAACCCTTTTTTTTTTAACCTTGTGAATTAATTACAAGCATTTGTTGGGTCTACTTTTAAACCCAAGATGGAAATTAATGTAATTATATAGTCTGAATAATTCTGTTTAATGTGTGTCTAAGAAAATGTGTCAATAAAAGCTGTAAAAGATGTTTCAAAGTGTGAGTGTTTTCCTCCAGAGAGACAGACGTTGATGTGGTATCAGTTCATTTATTGTCTGAATCAAACAAGAGCAGACTCGAGTCACATGCCAGTTTATTTCAGCTGACTGCGCACTTATACAAGGCTTAGAAAGGGAACTCGAAGGAAGAACTTGGATATCTATGATTGGTTAAGCATATTTTCTAAACTATCATTTCAAAAACCCAGGAGCCAGAGTAGTGACAAAACAGTGCTTTACCCATAAATGCATTTCCTGCAACAACAAAAAAACACAACATAAAATCAAAGTTCATTATCAGTTTTAAGACATTTCCAAAAGGGACGTAAAAATTTATTTCAAGATATTGCTCAAACATACAATTCCTTAAAATATCCAGATCCCAAACCAAAATCTACTTAAAGCATACATTTCATAAAAAGATTTATGGTACAAAATATTCAGTGGCCCTCGATCACAAAAGCATACTGGCGGTGAATGAAACTCGTGAGCCAAAAGAGCTTTTGTGCGTGACTGTCGTTATTGAAACAATACAAAGAGCCTTGCTCAGTATTGTGAAAGTGAGACGAGGGGGAATAATTTGGTGCTAATTGAGGGAGCATTCTTTGTGTAGAGGCTTTCCTCTGCCACAAGAGGGCAGCGTAACAAAACACATGTCCATGTGTCCGTCACTGGATCCAGGTCCGCCCTCCGTTAAGACTTTTTATGAAATGACAAAATAATGTGTGATCATCGTGGTTTCAATTATATAGACAGTCCAAACTATTTTCTTTTTTTTTTTTTTTTTTTTTTACTAATACTACGCTTCAAGTTGTAGGTAGGTTTCTAAATGTGTCTTTGGCTGACATCACAGGAAAGTTAGTAAAGATACAATACAGTACCTTGTAAGGCAAACAGTGGTGAAAAACAAGATATTCACTGAAATAAAACCCCACAAAAAAACCTCTACTACATTAGAAAAAAAAGATTGAACAGCCATCGTACTCCCAAACAAACACCATATCATTTTAAATTGCGTCGCCATTAATTGGCTGCTTGCAGGCACTGTAAAGGCGGGACAACAGTTTCCTACCATTCCAGTTTTTAAAATGGGCAACAACAGCGAGACATCAGTGAGTCAGAGACTAACAGACATTCAAAATTACACTTAAATCACACATAATGACACACAAAACCCTGCTCATCAGCAGTCCAACTGTGATCGATATATATTTAGGAATCATACTTCAATCTCGACCAAACAGACTTCTTCGTTCAGGGGTTGGTTATCTTTGCTACGGTTAAAATGATGTGCAAGTGAGCGGTCAATGACAGAAATCTCTCTCTCTCTCTCCGTGTGCACTTGCATAGAACAGCTCACGGACGATGAGCTGACTGTTTTGTTATCTGCAGCTGCAGCCAAGTAAAACACAATGTGAATGTCATTAAATTAAATTAAAAGAGGAGGGAGGCAGTTTCTAGTTAGTAGGATTTAAAAAAAAAAAAAAAAAAAGGTAACTGAGGTTAAAAATAAAATAAAAAGTGTACCCGCTTGCACTCAACACTGCCGGTGCAAAACACTGTAAACCGGTTCAAATGTTAGAAGGTGATTAAAGAAGTTCACGTGTCAGTTGAAGCCTGAAATACTTTGAACTGTTATTTGACTGGTGAGCATTGCGAGGAGCCGAGGTGAGGCGTTGGAGAGGCAGCTGTGATTTCAGTCCAACGCCGCCTGAAAAGGCTCCGTTGCCAAGAAGTCAGTGTTAGCAGCACAATACAGACGCATTACAACTTCTATTATAATGCATTATAACCAAAAAGAAGTTTTAAACATCAACTGCAATTCCATAAAATCCATGAGGTATGAAACAACTGAACTAATGTTATTGTTATTGAGTGTAAACGGTAGTAGATGAAGGCATGAATGAGTAGGAAGGGGTTAAAGTTTGAATATTCTGTCCATTACAATCTATGGGGGAATTTGAAGGAAAGATAATCGAAAAATCTAAACAGAGTTTCCTAAATGAGCGTAACACTTAAGTACGCTGAAGTAGTTGACAGACAACACAGCGGCCAGCATATCGATAATAAAGATTTTAATACGAGAATATCTCTAAATGCTTTTTGCACATGCCATACAATCTCCTCCTGTGCCACACAATAATCGAGTTGGGGAAAGAGAATATTATACTGAAGCAGTTGCTGCTTTTTGGCTTTGAAGAGCAGGTTGCACATTGTGTCATGGAGGCAGGCTGCAATTAGAGTTGCCACCTTTTTATGTGGATGTCCAATCAGTGTTGATGTTTGAAGCGGTAAAGTCCTCGCTGTGTGCTAAATTAAACCCAGAAAGCTGAGTTTGCAGCTGCGATACTTGTTGCTCTTCCTGCGTCCGGTGCCGTCCGGTGACGTAATTCGAGGCGAGGAATGCCTGAGGCGCTAGATGCTGCTCAAAAAACAGAATTTCCTTGTTCTTTTTTTTTTTCGCTTGTATTGCCAACTAGCTACATTTCCAAAATATGAGCGTAGTGGATGTTTTGGACGAGGACACATTTAGCAGTGATTTGGCCGACTCAGATATCCAGCCCTATTTATACGAGCCAGAGTATACGGCAGAAGAAATGCGGCGGCTGCATTAGACGTGCAAGAGGATATGGCCGGCAGGGACCCTCCGGGTGTCAGAAACTCAGGCGCAATGCATTCTGGTAAATATAGGCACAGCCGGCACAGCTCTGTGAGCTGCAGGAATCAGTTTTCTCTTTCAATATAGTCTTCATTTACCTGATTGGACATCCACACGAAAAAATGCGGCAAATTTTCACTTTAAGTGGTTGCTAAGTATCTTAATTATCAGGCATTTAAAAAGGTCAGAGGAAATGTCACGCAGCATATTCACAACTTGGCCCAAAGTGCATACCAGTGAGTACAGGTTTACAGACAGGTAAAAGCTTCCACAGAAATCGAGAGGGAAGTATTTCTTCACGGATATGTGCTTCCATTAATGCCGTCGCAGAAACAATTGGAGGAGGATTTCCGATGACAGGATTTCAAGCTCAACTGCATCGCTTAGTTTCCAGCGATATTATTTGCGATGAAAAGATGCTGCAAAGTGACTGCAGTTTTGTTGTTGCACGGGAAAACAGATTTAGATTGTGTTTTAAGAAGCAGCGAGTATTAAAATATGCTGGATGATGTATGCACCTCTGATAGGAACAAGAATAGGGAGTACAAATATTTAACAGAACACTAAAATTTTGGCTCTTTAAACGGTTCAACGTAATCATCTATTCGCCATCGTCCCGACCGCTGCGTGTTCTGACACATGTTACCGCGGCCTCCTCGGCCAATGAGCCGCTCCCGCTGAAAATTAAGGGTTCACTCGGGTCCCAACTTTAAGCTGGAGTCCAAGGTGCAAGGTATGCAGGCCCACGGCAAGTTGTGAGCATGCTGGTTCAAGATCGAAGGCCTTCCCCGGGTTTCATTCCTACACAGCGCCGTTCTGGAGGCGGTCGGGGGTGAAGCAGCCGTTGGTCTTACAGCTGCTTTCCGCTGTCTTGGTCCGGGTCACGTTGTTCCTGGCCTGCCAGCGCTGAGCCAGCGGCTCCATGAACAGAGACACGGAGGAGAGCAGATAGCAGAGCCCCGCCAGGTAGAAAGAGCAGTCGTACGTCTGAGTGTAGTCGTACAGGAAGCCTGCGAAAAAACACACGAAAATAGGAACACTTTGAGAGTCCGTCTATTTATTGAGTGACACACATGGTTTTCATTTATAGCAACATGACTTCATTAATATGTCATGTGGATACAAGCTGAGGAAGCCCGTTGATGTGGGGATTTCATGCATATCTTCTTTTTTTTTTTTTTTCAAAAAGACATTTTTTTAAAACTTGGAATCAATGTTGATTTATAGACACATGTGTACTTTCAACGGAAAAGGCACAATAATGAGTTGGGATCAAATCACTTGACAATTATAGTTGTATTTCTTACATTTTTGTGCTCTATTTTTATGTATAAATGGTGGAAACCCCGAAATACCCTGTAATGATATTTTGAGTATTTGTCAATAACGATTTGTAAATTTATACAAGAGCCTGTGTCATTTTCCTTGTATGCAAGTCAGATTTGCAACTGAGTTTATGCCGGAAAAAAGATACAATACATGTGATGTAAGGGCTGTTTAGAAGGTGCTAAACAAAGATGAAAGCAATGATTAGAAAGTCAGCAGTGAAACTCGACTCTAGAAGGTCCATTTAACCACTTTGTATGAAGAGATGGTTTATGTGACAAAAGTGGCAAAAAAAAGTCATAATATATTAATTCATAAAAATGACATATAGTATGTCAAAAAGGTTTTTCATAAAAAATGTCATACTGTGGAATATAATGGAAATGTTACAGTATGGTTCATAAAAAAAAAAAAAAAAAATATGTACAGTATGATATACCATAAACATGTATGTCATAAAAAGCCATAGTATAGTATGGCACACAATTGGTAAATTGAGGACACATATGTTTGTCAGATGTTATGCAATTCATTTTAGGTAGTATTTCTTTCCATAATGGGTATTTAAACGTGTTAAAGTGAACCCTTTAAGTTTCTAATTTGACACAGTTTTACATTCTTCATACGTCTGAACTACAGAATGGGTGGGGGGGGGGGGGGGGGCCTCACATTTCTAGCGTGCGTGACTTTTGGGTGTAAACTATACTGCAGGTGACTTTTGTCATCTTCACATGAGCCACATTGACCTTTCACTTGACAGAAAAGTGTCGCAGGGCCAGATACAAAGCAGGTACAACCACAGCTCAGCTGCTGCCAGTCAGCTGATGGACAGTTGGAAATCCGGAACAACTGGATATGACAACAAAGTTGTCACAAG
This sequence comes from Ophiodon elongatus, assembly GCA_016806645.1. Taxonomy (NCBI): domain Eukaryota; kingdom Metazoa; phylum Chordata; class Actinopteri; order Perciformes; family Hexagrammidae; genus Ophiodon; species Ophiodon elongatus. The sequence continues at coordinate 1,598,637 of JACSYO010000285.1, read as the reverse complement.
GAAAGACCATAGTTTGACTTATGTTCGTTTCTTACTGGAACAGCAGTGATGGTAAACAGAGCCACATGCTATTTCCATACAACCGTAAAGGGGGTCATTAGTCACATTTCAACCCCGAAATCCATATGCTCCTTTGAAGGGACGGCCCAACTCGGTTTACAGAGTCCATGTCAATCTGTTCAAGGGAACCCCCGGTTACCTAAGGGCACCAAGACGGTTTTTTTTCCCCAGGGGAAAAACATCGGGTGAATATGTTGCGCAAGTTCTAAGGAAGATTAAAACTGGTTTTATTTGTTACGCAGATGATTTTGTTTTTCTTTTCTTTCGGCTGACATTTAGAAGGCATAGTTCATGGATCTGCCATAACCTGTTGTAATAGAAAAACACTGTAACAAAAAACTAATTCAAGATTAGAAACGGCCCTCTAAGACTAACAGAGACAATCTGCCATTAGTTAAACAGAGTGACTCAAACCCTGCCATAAACGCAACACTGTTATTCTACTCGACTCACTTCTAGGCAAGATGACATTTGACCCAGTAACCCCTGTATGCAGTTTTGTCAAAGCAACCCCAAAGTCCCAGTCCGCATTGAGAGCTGCACGAACTGGAGGCTGCTTTTCTCCCGTGTGTTTCAGTTTTCTTTTTTTTTTTTTTTTTTTTTTATACTCAATATTTTTATTTAGGTATTTTTTACAATTTGACAAGAAATAACTCCTTTGAAAGGAGAAAGAATAGAAGAAATTAACCATGCATCTGGCCATACAAAAAAAAAATTAAATAATGAATACTTGTTTTAGCAAGTAAATAAGTAAAATAGTAAGAAAAAAAAAACAAAACAAAACAAAAAACAACAACAATCAAAACAACCATGCCACACTTCAACAATGTTGTCAGTCAATCGTGTCAACCATACATTCGGTCCAACCAACAGATATTAAAAAATATATTGAAAAAGTTCTGTTCACCGGGTTTCTTATACTTGGATCTAAAAATATATACTTGGAGTTGCATCTTGGTTAAAAACAGTGCTGGTCTTTTTAAGAGATATTGAGCCTCTAAAGCCAACATACTCTGAAAACCGATGAGGTTAGGGAGGGCGAATCACCTGCCAATTTCCTTATTCTGACATATATTTGGTCCATTTTGTCCATCTTGCTATGTATTTGTCCTTTCTTAGTCTCAGAAGGAAGCTCATTCTTTCCATCTCGTGGATTTCTTCAATGATTTCCGTCCAGTTTTCTATCGAGCGTGGGTCAATTTGTAACCATTTACGCGCGATTGCTTTTTTTTTTTGCTGTTACTGTTAATATTTTCAGGAGGTACCGGTCATTTCCAGTTATTCCTTCTGGTAGATTGCCCAAATGAAGTGATTTGCATGTGAATAGGATCTGCTGCTCCAGAATATGTTGCGTAATTGTCCAAGTGCTCTCCCAGAATATTTGTATTTTAGGGCAGCTCCAGAGCATGTATGGTTTGATGTAGTTAAGTAGGTCTTCATTTTTGGGGAAATAAAGAAACGTACAAGGTTCTTCCAGCCGAATTCACGCCAGTACATAGAACAGGAAGTAGAAAACGCGGTTTCACACATATTCTCCCATTGCTGACTGGGTATTTCATCTTCTAGTTCTTTCTCCCATCTCTCCTTGATCTATGTTGTGGTAGCTCCTCTGGTCTTTGTAATTCCCTGGTAAACTTTTGAAATTACTGATTCAGAGCTACTCACGTATGCCCGTACTGTCACTTGTATTATTTCGTTATGTTCTATAGTTACCTCGTGTTTCCGAATTTCTTTTAAAAAGTAATGCCGTAACTGTAAATATCTGAAAAAAAAATCATACTTTTCCAAATTGAATTTTTCCTTCAATGTCTGAAAGCTTTGCATTGTGTTTTTCTCCATTATGGTACAGAATGCAGTAATACCTTGGGTTGTCCAATACCTGAATCTAGAATCTATACTATTTGGTTTAAATTCTGTATCGTATGCAAGCCATCTGAGTTTTCTTAACTGGTTCCACAAATTGAATTGCTTTATAACTTCAAACCAGGTATGAAGGGTAAATGAGACAATGGGGTTCAGTTGGTCACGATAAGTTAACATTAATTTGCGATCTGCGATCATTGCTTGTACTGAGATCCCTTTGCATTCATTTTCCATCTCCTTCCACTTGGCCTCATAGCCATTATCACACCAAAGAACTATTGTTTTTAATTGGGCAGAATAGAAATCGTCTTTAAGGTTAGGAAGGGACATGCTACCTCCCTCCTTACTGATGGTTAACGTGCTATATTTAACCCGTGGCTTCTGTCTGTCCCAATCCTGGAATTGTCTGGCTGGAATTTTAATTGGTAGCGACATAAATAAATACAGTAATCTAAGTAAAATGGACATCTTTATAATATCAATTCTCGCACTTAAATTCAATAGGGGTGTTGACCAGTTACTTAGATCTTCTTTCATTTTTTTGTTTAGAATGTCATAGTTTTTTTTATACAAGTCACTAGTACAGTGCGTTAACCAAATTCCAAGGTATTTGATTGCCTTCTGAGACCAGTTAATGGGTATCCTTTGCTTTATAATGGGCAATGGATTGTAGTTAAATGGTAATATTTGTGTTTTTTTGCATATTTAGTTTGTATCCTGAATATGCACCGAATATGTCGAGGAGATCTAAAAGGTTAGGGAGGCAGACATCTGGGTCACGGATGTATAAAAGTACATCGTCGGTGTTTCAGTTTTCACTCTCCATAATGACTGCATGCACACAGACAGGCACACACAGACAGGCACACACACAGACAGACACACAGACAGACACACACAGACAGACACACACAGACAGACACACACAGACACACACACACAGACAGACACACACACTGCAGGGAATTCTTATGTGTTCATAAGAAAGGCATATCCACTCACTCACTCAGAAACTCTTAGGAACTGAAGCACACAAGAACCCACATGTACAAACCTCAGCTTGCACTGTCATGGCTACATACGCGCTGCATATGTACGGGGTTGTTATTGTGTGCACGTAGAAAAGTGGGTCAGCACTGAAGGTTTTCCGTGACGTGATCCACTCACCTGCCAAAGGAGGTCCTGTGAGGCAACCCAGGCCGACAAAGAACATGGAGAAGCCCATGGAGTTGTTTAGTTTCTCTGACCCCACGAGATCAACCTGCAGAGCAGAACAAGACAATTAAAAGGTTTTAATGGCTTTTTAAAATTGAAAGAAAAGTGTTTTGCGTGCATTTCAACACTATGCAAATCACATATCCTTCATATTACTACAACATTGTAAAGCATCAAAGCATTCAACGATCTTAAATGAATGCACGTTTTGAGCTTCCTGTAACATGATGGATTATCTGTCAAAAATATATGCAAGTTGATACTGCATGATAAGGGTGTAAACAAATACCTGCCTACAGAAGAGGACAAACACCCTCAAAACTAAAAAGTATGGTAAGCTTTGGGAAATAGTAGGAGTCTATATTTGACTTGTCATAAATTGGCTGGCTGAGAGGGTATTTATGAATCACCACACCTTGTGATCGATGTCCCACATCACAGCGTCTGCACGAGGAGACGCCCACACAGTCCGTGCGCCCAAGACCTACCGTTTCTCACTCATCATTGGGCTTGGCCTTTAAAACTGAGCCCTTAGTCTCGATTATTCATTATCCATCCATCCGTAATCTGTAACCCCATAGTCCAACTCTTCCTAGTGAGTTACATATAAAGATTAAAGAGTACAAATGCATAGCGTGCATGTTCAAATGGGGCGGCGTCCTTACTAGAACGGGCAGGAGCAGAGCCATGTATCCACCACAGAAGATGGCAAAGAAGATAGCGTAAAACATCAGCAGGATGTAAGAGGTTGCCAGTGGGGAGAGCAGGTTGACCAGGCCGCAGAGGATCAGGTAGGCCTTGTGGTAATGGTATTTATGGAACAGGTTCCTGTCCGTCACCCAGCCCGAGGCCAGCTGGGCGATGGTCTCCGTGATACCTGCAACGAAGGCAGACAGTTGAAAGTAAAACTGTAAGAGGAAGATGAGTCAGGGGGAAGAGAGCAAATGGGGGAAAAATAAGTGAAAAAGAGATTTCAGTATACACTGTCAGCTTACCTTTTTTCTTCGGCTTTAATTGTGTTATTGTTTGTTTTTAAATGTATGTACTCCTGGGAAAGCATTATTGATACAGAGTTAATTATCCTGGTTAAATAAAGTAAGGTAAGATATTCTTCACTGTTTCTTTAAGGAAGGAGTGAGAGAAGAGAGGCCGACTGGAGAATGCATATAATAAAATATTCATGTCTAAGCTGCTCTTTTGTAATATAGTTTTTGATGGAATCAAAAAAAAAAACAGAGCATCACTGCTCTCTTCACCTTGAGACACAAATGTTTTTATTAATCAGGAAGCTTCACATTTAACATTTAGAAAACAGATCCAATCCACAGCCACAGATGTCCAGGTACCAGAGTAATTAACTGAATAAAGCAAACTGATTATTAAGCACTAGGAATAATCTACTACTGCAACACAAATGTTCATAGACTATTTTTAAAGTTAGAAGCATAAAGGAGTCAGTTCACCCAATTGTTAAAAAATAGAAAAAACATGGTATCCTTCCATGCAGATAGTTTGGTCCAGGCTGAAATATCATTCATGACATTCATGGTTCCCAGATAATGAATCCAGATAACTTTGGTGATCCCTGGCTTTTACTCTAGCGCCACTATTAGGTACACATTTCTGTTTTTTAGTGAAATATGGAATGGATTACCATGAAATTGTGTTTACTGCAAAGTTCAAGTGCAGCTAAGGTAATGAGGGCATCTGTCAAAAGTTACATGCGGGGACTTGTGAGTGTGTGAGGGTGGGGCAGACACAGAATATGAGGGAAGAATGAAGCTCTGCAGCTAAACTACACAGGTCTGCATTCATAACAAACGTGACATCGAGATAAGTCTATTTCGAGTCCCGATTGTTCCCGTGCTCTGAAGCGAGAATGTTTCCACAAACAGTGGGCGGCAACACGTCCATCTGATAACATCTGTATTACACTTGCAAACACCAAGGCAGACTACTCATTATGCACTCCGTCCCATCTGATTGATTGTTTGCTCCAGTCGGGTATGATGACTCGGCAGATATGTGCCGTTCTTTGCTGAGGTCAACTGGAACGCGATAGGCAGTGCGGAAACTGCAGTGGTATATTGACCGCCGCAGGAATAGCTACAAGCAGGCAGCGCTGAGCCATTGATCAATGAAACAAACTGGTTCTATGCAGAGCACAGTTACCCATCCCCTTGCTCAGCTCTGCACCACAGCTGCACAGGCTGCAGCCACTCACACTCAGTTTGAGACCGATAGAAAATTCTACTGAATATGGATGAGTTTGCATACAGAATGTTTTACCAAGTAAAGTATGCAGATGTATCTGTATTGTGAATAAAGGTTAAGTTAATCTACATAAATCAACAAGTGGAATGTACTTAATGAGGATCAGCTACATCTGCACTCTTCAAGGCTTTTGACTGAAGTTCACATGAATAAAAAAACTAAATGCCCCGTCAGTGACCAGCTCTACTTTTCTTACATAACAGACTCTGGAGCGGTTCCCTCCTCCGAGGATGGAAAGATGACATGAGGCAGCTGTGCTGTGTTTATGTGTCCTCCTCTAGTGACCCAAGACGGTGTCCCGGGGTGTCCCTGCTTGCACACAGACAAGTTGTGAGTTTGTTTGTGTGTTTTAGCCTCAGCAGGTTGTTTCAGGCCTGCAGCTGTTCTTGTTCAAACTCAGTACACTGCAGTTTAAATTTGGCCTCTCCAAGTAGCACCTTAAGCCAACTGCATCGGGAACATTATTAGTTCTGCCCGTAGAGCTGACAGGTATAGAAGGTGTATACTTTATGCATGATTCTGGGCAATCAGCCTGACCGTCGGGAGGTTACAAGGCGTAGAGAGGTGCCATTCTCTTTGCTTCAAGGAGAGATATTTTGTCACTAGATTAAAGCAAAGCGGTTATAAAAGACATGTTGGTTTTCCCAGCTTCTCTAAGGTGGAAGTTGGCTTGTCTTGCCGCCTCTTTTGTACGTATTCCTCCTCTGCAAAGTATAAGCCACTTTAGGACTGAGACTCAAACAAAATTGGGAGCCCCTCTTGTCACCACTCCAACAACTTTACTCAGTTAGGTGTTGCTTAGCAACTCCAGTTAGCTCCAGTGTTGGTGGCTGAGGGTTGACGAACAGACTGACCCGGACGACAGTGGCCTCCCTCCCTCAGCCGAGTCAATGGGCTTCTATGACAAGCACTAGTTCGGGGAAAGAGGGACAGTGGGACACTGGGATGGTGGCTTTGTGGTGTGGGTGGCACCCCGTCTCTCTAGCTCTGTCTCTCTTTCAGTGCACATGACCAGAGAATGTGACTGAACAAACGTGTCCGAATCAAAAGAATCGGTCAGTCTTGCTGCTCGCTGGCACTGATCGCTGGCGTGGAGCTCAGAAGTGACCCCGTAGACCACAGGGAAAATTCTATGTCCTCTGGTTCGTGTGATAGAAACAATGTAGAGATTGGTTTTGGGCCCATAAAGCCTATTTGTCAGTTAATTTGAGTGAATCCCGTCTAATTTTCTCCAGCAGTGTTACTTGACACCCATCTTAGTTTTGACTCAATCCTCCAGCAGTGGTTGTATCACTGCAGCAATGCTGTCAAAAGGAAAGAATTACTCAGTTTTTTGGGACACCGAAACTGTCCTTTAGGCAATTTAAACCATTTCCCCAAAAGCCGAGGCATTGATGCATAATTAAAACAATTCAAGTTAATTTCACACTAAAGAGATGTATGAACTTTTTGTATTACTATGACAACATCGTCCCTCACACCATCTCCCTTAATTACATCATAAAGGAAGTGATGATTGATGTGACCATTTAACTGTAATTATTCTTAACTAAAAAGCACCTTTCATCAAAGGTAATATCTGGATACTTTCAGCTCACAATAAAGGCCATAAAAAACCCTAAAAGATCATTTAAAACATTTAATAATATCTCTGTTTGTTGAGGACTGATTACTGACGGATAGATTACAAAACAGAAGCCAGTAACTCATAAACGCACGACCCCGTCTGGAGTATTTCAATTATTCACAAAGCCTGAGGAAGCAATCTTTAAAAATTACACGCACATGTGGACGATGGTCAAAATGTTAATGCTGCTTTCTGTAAATAATGGAGTGGCCTCATCAATGGCACACTGCTGAACCCACCCACCCTGGCCAGTGGACCAAAGTTCAGCTTTTATGTAAGCACATTCATTACATAAGACTGCAGAGTCTGAGCAGCTCACAAATAATTAATGCCTAAAAGTTGACGGAGGACTTTTTTTTTGCATCGCTTCTTAAACCCAGTCTTAAAGAAACCTGGATCTCCCTTTTCAAAGTCACTGTGAAATCCCTGCTGGAAGCCACATTCAAAGACAAATGGCAGCGATCCACTGTCTATTCAATCAGGAGTCTGTAAGATTTATAAAGAGCGTCCACATTTCAGACAGTCAATGGTGTTTAATCCAGAAGAAGAACATTTCTGCAACACCTTTTGTGATGAAAATAGTTTCATTGATAAAAATATCCACTTTAAAACAATTAAAGTGCATCTAAATAGAAAAGTATGACAACGCTTCTATACGTAAGAGGTGAAGTTGTGCTTGATCTCAAACTCAATTTATAGGAACCATCGTCATAGTTTAATTGTCATCAATATAATTAAGATGACTAAAGAGTCTCATTTAATAATGAGATAATTTGCACAACCATCAAAATAGTTCTATGTTTTGGGAAATCCGCTTGGTTCAACAAGGCGAAAGATTTGACGTTGATGAGATCCAACGTTTAAAATCGTGAGCTTTAGAGTTCCTGGTTGGAGGATTTTGTTACCTTTGGACCGAGCCAAGCTAGCTGTTTCCCCCTGTTGTCAGTCTTTATGCTAAGCTATGCTAGCTGGCTGCAGCGATATTTACTATGCAGACATGTGACTATTTTCCAAAACGTAAAAACATAGTCGAGCATGTTGACCAATGGGTGCCTCACCTGCCACAGAGATGATGAAGGAAGCGTCCATGGCATCGATGCCCAGGGTTCTGGCTCGAGCGGTCAGGTGGAAATACGGGATGAAGTAGGCCAGCTGGCTGAAGACCAAGGACCAAGTGTAGATACAAAAGAATGGGTCCTTCAGCAGGGAGAAATCCAGTACTTTGGTTTTTCTGAGGGTCACCTCACTCGGAGTGCTGGCATGCGAGGGAAATCCAACAATGGTGGACCCATTCATGCTGCCATTGAGCTCCGATGAGCTGTCTGGAGTTTTGGGTTTACACTGACCCAAGTCATGGTGGGGCTCGTGGCCATTCACACCATTGAGGACCAGTCTGGTCAGTTCAGGGTTCACTGACTGGTCCTGGGATCCCTGAGTACATTGGCCCTCCAGGTTCTCAGTGTCCCCTTTAGGAGGAGGTGATGGGAATGAGTCTGCTTTGGAGATGCCATTGGATAAGTGAGAGGAGCCATTCAAGCAGCTCTTAGTGTAGTCCTTCTCTGAAGAGCTTTTAATGGATACAGCAGGGCTCTTTTGAATAGGAGAAGAGGTAGGGTTTGAAACAGAAGGCTTCAAATTGAGAGGTCGCAGGAGCATCCCAGTGGCCACCAGATTCAGCATGAGACCGCCAAGAATCAGCATTGCACCTGTGGGGGACAAAGAGACCTCAGGACCCAAAATGTCCCCTTGGATATGCTGTATTTCTACCTTCACAAAAAAGGAAATACAGCAGAAGAAATACTTGCATACATTATACAGCGTGCACCAGTCATCAACAGATTTGTCCTGCATACCTTGCCAAGCATACTGGTCCAGCAGCAACTGAGTGAACGGAGCAAGGGCAAAGGTCAAACCCATCCCAGAACGCCCGATCGCATACGCTGTCGCTAACCTCTTTCGGAAGTACAGCGCTGTGACGACTGAGAAGGATTGGTAAAGTAGTGCAAAACCAATTCCTGAGAAGAACAAGGAAGGTTATCATTATCAGACACGGCGTCTTCAACAGGAATGTAGGGAGACAAGATAACGAATTAGTCTAGACAGGATACGTTTGGATTGGCTTTGTGTTTTCAGAGCCATCAACATGTTTATGACTCATTGCGGCATTTTTGGTGTCCCAAAAATTTCTACTCACCAACTATCACTCCCATGCTAACGTAGAGGAACACCACACTGCTGGCGAAAATACTCATGAGGAAGCCTCCACTAACCAGCACCGCCCCAGCGATGGAGGTCGTCCTGGTCCCGAACTTGGCACAGGCCACAGAGGCAATGGGTGCTGGAGACGATGCACAAAGACATTTCATTATTGTGTAATCTTCTGCTGTCTATGTGTAAATATGCAGAGGAAAAGCAGCTTCAAACTGTAAAATATGATTTATCGTCTTTATATTCAGTCTTAAAACTCAACGCAGTCAGAGTTGGCTTCATTCTGATACAAACCTCCAGACAGACGCAGACTGGACATGATGGACCCGATCCAGCTGATGCTTTCTGATGAGCCTCCGAACTCATCTTGGAATGCCACAAAGAAGATGCCGAAACTCTTTAGTGTTCCCATAACTAAGACGTTCACCTGCAGGGATGCACATACACACACACACACACACACGCAAATAATGGAGATGAGATCTGTGCAAACAAAGAGTGCAAGTGAGGTAAATACAGAGCACATTCTATAACAAGAAGACAAATTAAGCATGACGAAAATGTATGTAAACCACACATATGGAGACTATTAAATCAACAATTATGGAGTGAGAAGTATTTTTAGTCTTTTCGCTGCCACCATCCTATTCGGAACTTGTTGAAAAAGGCTAGAAACCACATCATTGCCACACAATATACCTGGATTTGAGTACAGTGTTTGGAAAAGCTAAAAGCTGGTTGGTCGACAGCGTTGGGCTAAATATTCACATGTTTGAGATATTAAAGAGCAGAAACAACTGAGGTGGATATACCAGGAAGCAATGCAGCACCACCATCCAGCCCCAACCTCCATCTGGAGGATCCTCATAATTTATCTCTTTTTCCTTCTCCTTCTTAGTGGCCATGGCATCCTTCCTGAACAGGTTCATGGCTGCCTTGGTTTCACTAGAAGAGAAAAAAAGGAAAAAAAAAACATCAATAACTTCACAATCTCATCGGCTGCGTAGTCAGAAGCGTTCAACACATCACTGTCCATACATATTCTAGCATAACAAGCAGGATCTTTCTTAAAAAAAGCTTGATTATTTTCTAGGTTTGATATTTATTTTTTTCTTCATTAAAGTGCTTTTACTCAATCAACTTGTCCAAAATGTTAATGAAATCTTTTTGACCCATTCAAACAGAAGGATGATGTTCGACATGAATCGGTTATGATCCTGTAAGCATGACGGACTGGAGCCAGTAACATTCAACCCTCCTGTTATGTTGCGGGTCAAATTGACCCGTTTCAAAGTTTGAAAATCTATAAATATAAATATTTTTAAATAATTTTTCTGTATGAAACTTCTTCTGCTTGCCTTAATTAGTGTAATCAACGAAAAAAAAAAAAAAAGGGTTCATATCGTGTATATGCAACCCCCCCCCTGCAGGTTTATATTACAGAGATGATGTTCAGGTCAATTTGACCCGGCAGTGAAAGTGGAGGCTATAAGGGGTCAGAAGTGTCAAGTTTAGACTATTTCTTCCTCCCAAAAATACATGTTATGGTAGACTAATGCAATTTATATACAGGTTTTTCCAATGTACCTAAAAAAATAGTTTGAACATGTATTTTCATATCATGAAAACAAGTGAGTTATCCTCATTGAACTATGATCTATGGAGGGGTGAATAACTCCATTCCACTAAATACTGATTGAATTGTTAGTAATGGGGTTGGTGATGAGGTACAAACTATATTTATTAGAATTCTTTGGTTTCTGACAACTTTTGGATGATTAAACATGCACCGGGTCACATTGACCCGGGAGCATCATTGCTGTACCTGAGAGACGAACATAACAGGAGGGTTAAGTAAATGAGCTGTGGAACAAGTCAGTTACAGTGCAACTAAACACGGTTAATTTTCCACCTCTTTTGTTCTTGTTACAGTTTCGGAACTGGACTCGATGTCTCAGCAGTGTTTATGTTAAGTGCAAACATCCAATCATGTGTATCTTGAAGCTTCTTGTCAGCACGTAACAGCATGACCTCGGCATGATGGGCTTAAGCTTCATTTAGTGGTGATGAACTTTTTCAATTTGTGAACAAATAAAACTCTGAGGCCTGTTCCTACATTTGACTTATGAACAACTTGAAACCCCAGAGCTGTATTTGGGATTTAATCCTACAAGAACTTGAAGCTACAGTAATGCCTTTTCCTTGTTCTTAAAGAAGTCAGGTAACAGCAGATATCAGAAAAAACAGGATATTTAAATGCAATGATGATGAAGGTTATACAGTTTAATGTTTTACTGGCAGCTGGCAGAGGGGGGATAGTCGATTATGATGAGGAGCGACCTGTCCGTGCCTCTGTTAGGAGCCAGCTGCACTGGCTGCTTTCTGGATGCAGTTTATCTTTGCACCTCGACTGGTAATGTGTGACACTCATTGATTTTCAGCCTTTCTTGGAACTTGTTTCCAGAGAATTCTTTGTAATCATTAGAGTGCCATAATAAAAAATAATTCTGTAAAAGAATAAGAAAATAAATGGGGGGGATAGAAAAAGGAAGAAAGAATATATAAATAAGTGATAAAAAAAGGAATACAAGTAAAGTAAATAAATATATAAATAAGTAAATAAAACATTTTTGAAGTTTATTTCTGTATATATTTGTGTAAATTTATTTTTGGGAATATGTGTATGTATTCTTTTCATATAAATTACTACATTTTTATTTATATTTTTATCTATTATTTTTGATATACTGTTATTTACTTGTGTATTTGTATCCCTTTATTTTACCTTATTCTTTTCTCTCTTGCTTTTGCTATTCCTTGAAGGGCAAAGCTGCATAAATAAATGCAACCCAGAAGGGCCAAGTAAAGTCAACAGGAAGTGTTGTTTCCATACAAAGTTAGAATATACATTATTATTATTCTGCAGTATCATGAATCAATGGGATTGAAGTACATCAGATCCAATACTGACCATTGACCAGGACATAGAGTCTTAAAGAAATCAAGGTGTGACATGACTGCCTCGACTCGTGTGCTGAAAGCAAAGAGGCCTTGAACAGAGCCGAAGGAGAGGGCGTAGTAAACCTGTGTTTATCACCAGTCCTTTGTAGCCTGCATCTCTAACTCAGTCCGACTAAGACATGCATAAGAAGCAGAGACCACATTAGGCAGAGAGCACAGAGCGGATTAAAAGGGGAATGAATTGAGCCAGTGTACTGCGAGCAAAGTATTTCTCCCCCATGTGCTGTGCACAGGTTTTCCTCAGTGTGCTCGAGTGCCTGTCTGTGAATGTGCCGGGGGTCTGAGGGTTTGAGCGATGGGGGATTGGAGATCAGAGCTTTGTAGTTATAGCATTATAGTTTTTTTCTCAGTTTGCCTTGGTACATTTCCCCGAATCATCCTTAACATTTGCAAAAAAAGTGCATCTCTTGAAATCATTTGTACAAACAGCACCACAAAATGGATTACTTGCCTGTAACTTGCTCCAAGTCCTTAGTTTATCTCTCAAAAGTAAATATGAATGTCAATGAACACATCAGTGCCGTCAGAATGACAAGTCCTTCTTTAAAAACCAGATAGTCAAAATGCTTCTCCATGTTGTCAATACAACAGTGTGCTCTGTACGTATATTCTGATGGAAACTACAGCTACGGTTTTGATGATTTAAATTATACGAGGCTTCAGTTTGTCTTTATGGCATATCTCAATTTATACAGTGCAAAGTTACAAATGACTGCATGAGGGAGATTGATCGTAAGAGATATCACATTTACACCTTTACTGTTTGTACTGTAACTTCTGGACAGTCCATGTCATTGTGATACAGAAAAGAAAACTACAAGATTGTTTTACAGCAGTGCATAGCACACAGGAAAATAAATACACAATTAGAAATGTAACATCTCAGCTATTTTATAGAGAACTGGTTGATAATGTGTTGATCTAACGCTTCACACATTCTCCTTCATTAGTGAAAGTCAGGATTCTATTGGGAGCAATTCATCCATTCAGGAGACATTTACAAAATAAATCAAATAGAAATGTCTTTAAAACATGCTTGACAGATTATTATAACTGGTTCAATTATTTTGCATGTGACTAATGACCAGATATTTTAGGGGGTAAGACCATTGAACAGAGAACCAGTACAATGCATTTTGATCAGTAGATAATAATAATGTAGGAAACAGCAGATAATTGTACCTAATCATGCATTAATGTGCCAAAGCATTTATAATTTGTTTAAAATAATTAGAAATTGCTTTTATGAAGTGCACAAGTGACGAGATGATTAGGAGGTTGAACACACGGTTTTGAGAATTTCTATTCTGATCTGAGAAAAGTACCAAAGCAACTGAGAATAAACCAGGTTATTCCACCATGAGATTCTCTCTCCAACTTTTACATTCTTCTTCTAGTCTAATATAAGATTTTATGTCCAAAAGTCCTAAATCTGTCCCTATATGACATATACACCATCCCAACAACCGATGACACACTATACACATATCTTTTCATCTCCACCGAAGACGGAGAGCATCTTAAAGGGGCCCCGTGGAGTTGTTGTAAACAAAAGTTGCATCTTGTGTTACTCACCAACATGCATTGTTTACATCGTTTGAGCCCTAAAGAAATGAGTTGAGAACATTTCCTTCCTCATACCACATGTGCTTTAAATCACACACAGTTTACATCCATGTTTACAAGCTTGCTGGCGCATTGATGCATACCTTGATTTGTTACTGCCGACTGTCGATCGGTGGAATAGTGTGAATATATTATCAGGGAGATGTTTTAAATCACCCGTGTGCCGGTGCACGGCTCCGTGGCTCTACTAAAGGAAGGGCACAGGGAACCTTTCACTAAGGAAAGCCTTAAGAATTGTTAAACAACTTTGGGAAATGCACTTATTTGCTTTCTGGTGGCGAGTCAGAAAAGAAGATCAACACCATGCACTCTCTTATCCGTCCGCAATGAAGTATTAAAACATAAATTTGCAGGGTGTCCTGGTGGCTGAGCCTTTGGGTGCAGACCACATGGCAGCAACGTCCTGTTTGATTCAGGCTGGGGGCTGTGCTGCATGTTATACCCTCTCCCTCTCTGCCTTGGGTTGGATAGGACTCTAGACCGTCCTATCCAATGAAGGGGGAAATACTTAAACACACAACAATTTGTTACGGGAGTGAGGGTGAGACATATCTTGTCCACTAGTTTGGAGAATTTATGATTTTGATAGACTTCATAGACAAATCCAGGTCAGAAGTTTCATCCCAGTCTGAACGAAAAAAAGATTCTGCGCTGCAGCGTCTTAAAGACAAAGTCTCTTCCACTAATTTATTGGAGTTCCAATCTGTCAGAAATCAATCCCTATTTACTTTATAGTGCACTACTGTTTGAATTCTGAGCCTAAAACAATGCAGCGTAGGGAAAAAAGTACACAACTTTCTCCCACAATATAATACGCTGCATTTAATAGATGCTAAAGTCAGAGCTGTGTGTACTATAGAGAGAACCACTGTATGTTCTATGGGGAGAACCGTGTGATCCCACGGCCTCGCTGCCTGTTGAGGACACAACTCACTCTTCAGTTGCTCTGAATGATTAAGTTGCACAAGTCTATCCTGTAATAATAACATAGGAACCCTTAAAATAATACACACACACCCAGCTAATGCTTCAGATCACATCCTACACACCCTGTCGTTACCAAGTAAACAAAAGTTACAAGGGAGGAGCCGTCTGTTAGTTAACCCGAGCAGCGACAGCATCAGCAGAACACCATGCTGATTATTTTTAAATTGGATAATTGAGTTACCTGTTAATGCTGATTTGGTCGTACGCCTGAAGCCTCTGGAGGTGGAGAACAAACTCAGGAGTGCTACTCTCCGAATGTCATTCTCAGGTTGGTCGAAGGGCACTTGTAACTATGGCTGCATCAAGATTAGTTTCACACCTGCAACGAGGAGTGGACCATGATAAGATACAAGAACATGAGGGGGAAAAAAAGATGAAAATGAATGCAGGCGCACGCTCACATCTCTGAGACCTGAAAGCAGAAACATAACTGGCACTACCGACAACAATGTGGATACAATTTGGTGCCAATCCATCTTGTTGCTATACTATTTCACAGTATCCTCATAACTCATCCTCTGGGAACCACACATTTCTGTAGGAAATTGAGTGGCTATATGACTAACCGTTGTTGAAATATTTCAGACTGAAATGACGGACCTATCGGCTTTACTAGAGCCATGCCGTTACCATGTCAACAAAACTTTTAAAAATGTGTCACAGGAAATAACACACAAATAAACACAAAATAGTGTTCTAACCTGTAATTATCAATACATTCAAATTTTATCTGTGACTTTTTCTCATTATGAGACATATTTACAAGTGACTAATTGCACAAGCTGTGAAGACATTTGGCCAAAAGCTGTAAACTGTAAAGAAGCTGGTCCGTGAACTGGGACGCAGCAGTAGTGCTTCAGTCTGACTCAAAAGATGTGGCGCACTACGAAGAACTCTTTCCATTTTCAATGAGAAATAATGACAAGTCATTTTAATTGCTAACAAGATGTATGGTAATGAAGAAAAGCCTTTAGAAAAGCGAAATTGGGCATCAGGTAGGTAATTTGGCACCAGCAAGAGTCAGCTGTGCCTCCTACAGACGATGGAGTGGCAGTATGGATCTGAGGGGACAACTTCAAAACGTAATCAATTTTGTGGGAGGAGGAATTTGATTTGATCACAGTAATCAGGCTCTTCTTGGTTTTTGGTTTGTTTTAATCTGGAAAAAGATAAAAAAAAAAAAAAAAAAAAAAACAGGAAACAAGGTTTTGCACATAACAGGATTTAAATTGTAATACCTACAAACATTGCTTTCCTGGCTTAGTGGGGACCTTCACACACAGACATGACCACAACTTTATTAAAAAAAATGATCTCAAACGTCTGTTTAGATGCCTCTTCAATAGCATGGAAGTTCAACTTTAAAGATTTAAATAAAGTTAAGCAGATGTCAGTGTGTTGCTGACCTCTGAGCTCTCGCAACACCCAAGAGGCATGCGTCAACACCTGCAGAAAGTAGGAGACCCCCCCCCCTCTCCCCTCTCCTTCTCCTTCTCCACAGCTGCGCTTTAAGAAACCTACCCAACTGCGTTACAGTATTAACGGGTCACAGCTTTGTCCCGTTAAGGCAAATCCTATATAAAGGTTTATTGTA
Source organism: Ophiodon elongatus (assembly GCA_016806645.1). NCBI lineage: Eukaryota > Metazoa > Chordata > Actinopteri > Perciformes > Hexagrammidae > Ophiodon > Ophiodon elongatus. Next base: position 1,582,162 of record JACSYO010000285.1, on the reverse strand, counting down.
CAGTTTGACAGAAAACATTTGCCTACAGTTACAAGGTGAGCCGATGGCCGCTGCATGAGGACAGACACTGATGGACAGCTCACCGAAAAACTTTATTTCCCTTTTTTTTTGGGACACAAATCTTTTCCTCCATTTTAAAAACAAGAGCTGACACTTCACATATTTGCAGTGACATGTCTTCAGGTGATAGGAGTTGAAACAGCAGATATTTCAAAGTTTCTGGGTGTCTAATGAGCTGTCCCCAAGAGCTCAGAGCTAAGACAAGAAAATGAGCTTCAATGGAAAGCTGGCAAATTGAACAAAAAAAGGGGGGGGGGGGGGGAGAAAGAACCTGCTTCTATAGTAGTTACAAATGTCACTCCAAAACTCGAAAAACATTCATGTTCTGCATTGTGTAAAAGTGTAAAAAAGGGGGTATTGTGAGAATATACCATATCTGCTGGCGTAACTGTAATAGAGGCAATATATACAGTTCACACCAAGGCCGCAGAGCAATACCTGGTAAAATGACACGTCTCCCTCGGCAGCATTATTGTCCTCAAATGTAAAAGAAGTTTGATCTCTATTCCTGTACTCTGTCAGCCAAACTACTTTTTTTTTTTGCAAGAGTTTGCATTTCTTCATGGCTCTGCATTTCAGTAAAGTGAGGAAAAACGGTTACTCAAACAAAAAAGTGAGTTAAAAAAAAGTCAGTATGTGAAACTTAGTTTTTAATATCTTTCTCTAATATTATTTCTTCCTGTCTGCCTGACTATTTCATCCATCAAGATAAACTAAATAAATCCCAACCTGGAGACTCCAACTATAGTTTTACTTCTGCACTGAGTCCTGAAGAATTGTGAGATTATATAGTAAATGCAGAGTGTTTAGCTGAAAGCTTTTTGGCTTAGTCTACGGAGGCACACGCACGCGCGCGCACACACACACACACACACACACACACCCGTATTATTGTGGAGAGAAAACGGGAAGGTCTTACCGTGTGTAGCTGGGAGCTGGTTGTTATCTTCACTTCACAGGCCTGTTGCATTGTGGCCCTCCTCAACTCAACACTGCTGTGGAGGCGAGAAAAGGGTCGTTCAAGCAGATGCGACAATAGAGGCACCGTGACACTTTGTACATTGCGTCATTGGACGTCTTGAGCTCGAGCTGGACGATCAAAAAAAAAAAGAAAACTGTCACAAACTGAAAAGTTTTGAAAAACAAAAATAACTTTCGAGGCTCTCAGAGGACAACAGTTTGGATGGTAACTTGTGCTTGATTTTTCAGGGGGGGACAAAAATTACAATATAATGTGAATAGGATTTTTTTTTTTTTTTGTTTGTTCAAATTTGTATTTAAAACAATTAATTGGCTTATATGTGCAAATAAGTCCATACCTGAAATCTCCTTCAGTCCTCGACGCGCATCAGCCCCGAATATTCAATTAGATAAATTTGACGCGCAATTTGGGGTTTTCTCGCTCCGGGTTTGTGCGTCCCACAAGGATGTGCGCATCACCAGTGAGGGACTTTGTGGCAGAGAGAGCTTGCTGCGGGACCTTGTTCTCCGTGGATGACCGTGCCATAACTTTGCCTCTATGAGAGAGCCTCTCTGAGTTGCATCTCACAGCCTCAACATCGCCGGCTCTGCCGAGGAGCCGCAGAAAGGAAAGCGTTCACTGGAGGAGAGCCACGTGACTGAGACGTAGCAGTGAACCTCATCTGACAGGGAGAGAGGAGGAGGAGGAGGGGGGGGGGGAGAAAAAAAAGAAAAAGCTCTGCGGTGAAAGCACCAAAGCCACCGCAGACTTAACTTGGGTCCCGGTCGGAGGCGGTGCGCCACCAAGACGCACTGGCGCTCTCCACCGCAGAGAAGCAGCCGCATCCACCACAGGACACGCGCGTTTCGTTTCTGATCGATCACGCTCGCGCAGAATTCCTCCGACTGGCACATACCTTCACCCAGGAAGGAGTCAAATCTCCCCGGTGAGAGCAAACAAGTATACACCTGGCGCGTCACGGGTACCTGTTCCTATGTGCGCCCACCTAATTAATATATGCGTGAGATCCTTCCACTTAAATCATAGATTTGATTACTGATTGCAAAAATCTTATATTTCTGGGATGAACGTCATGCAGCTGCCACAGAAAATGAATTTGCTTAACCACAAAACAGCGACCAAAGGAGGAAATAATGAATACTTAACACGGAAGAGGGCAACGTAAAGTCGAGTTGAAGTTTATTCAGGGTTGTTCTCTGTGCATCAGTGCCGTGGATTGAATGATAAACAAAAAACACACACAAAGTATGAACATTGCTGGAAATAAGATGTTGAAGGGCCTTTTTTATTAATGCATTACTCACAGATCGGTGGACATATTTATATAATATACTTAAAAGAAGGGAATCTCACTGCAAGTGTTAGAAAATTGTCCAGCGTCTTCTGGTTTAAATATGGGATCTGCAGAAAACAACAGTGGAAACTCCAGATTTCTCTTGCAAACTGAAGATCTTTCACACAGTCCAACCAGGTTGTGTGATTATACTTGTGTGATTATACTTGTGTGCCTTTCATGCACATTTCTTCTCATATAAAAGTCCTCAGTGAGTCGTGTCGTCTTCAAGATGCTATCTTGTGAACCGCTACTGTGATGGTCCCATGACTCCTCACCAGAATGTTTCTACAAAAACAAGCAAACAAATACAATTTACTGAGACAAATACTCACCTGGGGATCAATAATTATTGTTTAGTGTTGACTTACCAATCATATCAACTCGTCTGCCATTCACCTCCATTATTATGAATACGATACAGTTTGACTAGTTATTGTACGACTGATCAATACTACATTCTTTAATCAAATTCCATAAGCATGCATTAATATTGTTGGTGATGTTATGACTGGAAGAACTACATTTAGTATCATTGTCGTCATCATGGGATAGTCAGCAATAGTCCCAACCCGCCACAAATAACGTTTTTTTTGTTGATAAATGTACCATTTAAAAAGCATAAATATCTACAAATATTGACAGTTGACCTTTTAAGCCACACAGTAAAACAACATGAGGATTAACGGCCCGTCGATTTTGTTTTGATATTTGATATCTGTCCCAGTCATGAAGTCATTGATTTACGCCTGGTTGACAAATACTGTAATTCTACCATACTTAGTACTGGCAGTCTGCCAGTCACAGCTGTTGGAAGGCCTAGGATTTAATGTGAATTTATCATAGACTATGGAGTTAATCGGTTAACTAAGGTACCGGTCACCAGCGAGAGAACGCTGTATGAATAGGCAATAAAAAGACACATATGTAGCTATGCGTCATCGGGCTGTAGGTAAGAAGAAGCAATAAGGGCTATAGGGCTATAGGGCCTCAGGACTAGAGGGCTATAGGGCTATAGGGCCTCAGGGCTATAGGGCCTCAGGGCTATAGGGCTATAGGGCCTCAGGACTAGAGGGCTATAGGGCCTCAGGGCTAGAGGGCTATAGGGCCATAGGGCCTCAGGGCTATAGGGCCTCAGGGCCTCAGGGCTATAGGGCTCAGTGCATCATCCATAAAGAAAGACTCCACTATAGTGGTGAAGGTGGTGGTGAGTTTTAACGACTTTGCCCTCTCGATGACTGCCGGACAGCACACACACATTTCACGAGCTGTAAACCAAAGCGGAGTCAATTTGTAAACTTTGTTCTGCATTAACTATCTTTTATCCCGATGTTTAACTTCTTAGAATAATGTTTCATAGGGCTCAGGTGTTTTACCTCTGCAAACCGCATAACGGGAGCAGCCTGGCGATAGAGTACCTATAGGGGATGTGTGTACTCTACAAATATAATCTATGTAACTGGTATACGCTGTATTACGATGTCATTCCTTTTTAATATGACTTACTAAGAGGTCTAGTATTAATATGTAACCATGAGTGGTCACTGTATGATATTGTTGATGTGTTCCACATTGGCTTGAGCTATGAGCAGGTGTTGCCAGCTAGTCCGGAGTGTGAGTTAGAATTTGATATTAAAGAAATTCTAATAAGAGTCAAAAGTTCAGGAGCTTCTCCAAAGTTCAGGAGAAGGGGGCGGGGGGTAAATCCCCGTTAGCCCGAGGGCCACCACTGCATGAGTAGAGGAAGTAAGAATGACCGGCCTGTCCCCCGACGGTCCCGAGCGTCCGAAGAAGAGGGGGGAGGGGCATTTGCTGTATGCAAAACGGTATATATGCTTCCCCGTAAGTAATGAAAAGGTTCGACAGAAGAAGATTGATCCCGATATGTCAGGTCTTATATTGACTTTTCACATCTCCGTACTTTTTGGCAAACACTTTGCTCATTTTGATCGAGTTTTAAAACTTCTTTACGGGTGTTGCGAATTATTTCGCTATAACGTTAACCCTATTCTATCTTGTGTTAAAATAAATATCTACTGCATTGCAGTTTTAACTCCGTCGCCTGAAGTGAGCCATCACCTGCAGGAGAGCGAGGTCTTCACTCCGTCCATCCTCCAGCCCGAGCTGAGTCTGAGCTACATCCCCATGGCTACACCTACTGATATTTAATCCACATCTACATACCCTGCATATAATTTACTGTAATAAGGAGAGAAATAGTCCTGGTTGACCCCTGACCCTGTGGTGCCGACACGAGCCCGGGAGAGGAGGGACTCCCCTCTCTCCCCGTACCTCGGCTGCACACCTCCGTGGGCGAGTCCCCCATCAGGCCAGCACGGGGTAACTAAAATAGGGGGATCTTGATCTCCTTCCTCTCCCCCCTCCCCCGGGGACGCGCGACCCCGAGGGTGAGAGACCGCAAAAGGGGTACCCGTCCGACGGGGGGCACGCCAGTGCTCGTCCCCGGTGCGTGAGCGTGAGCGCGCGGTGAGGCGCCGCGTCTGCGCGCTGCCGACGAGTTCAGAGAGTTTCTGCGCAGACACACTTTTCTGACTGAGCTCGTTCCTTTTCAGTTGCACTAGACAACGACACCCAAGCCTCTATAAAAAAAATAATATAAAATAACAAGAGTACGTGATCGCGTGAGTGTGACGCGCGTAATCATCCTTTTTGTTAACACAACAAAGCAGCGGACTCATCTTCAGTCACTTTAAGGTCTAACATTTAAAATGACTTCTCTAATAATGTTAAGTACTGGTGTTAGTTAGTCACCAACGTGAACCACAAGGTGTTTCTCAAAGTCCAGAAGGTGGCAGCACAGTCTCGCAAATAAAAGTTAAACTTCTTTTTCTAAGACTGAGTACAAACAACAGACACTCAATCTTTGACTTTGGATCTCTTTCAACAGTTTTTTTTTTTTTGTTCCCGAGATGTATTGATCTCCACGGGCGTTAATCAAACCCACTGCGGACAGACCCCTTAAAGTCACTCAGATGGAGAAAGAGGAGGCGCGCTCACCCGGACTCCGACTCCAAACACACCGTCGGACTGTCTGTCGGGTCTTTGACGAGCGCTGCAGCTTGTTTGGCCAAAACGGACACAACCCCGCCATGTTCGTCAGACAGGGAGCCGCGGCCTGGGGATCGGGGGATGTAAGAGAGAGAGTTACCAAACAGAACTGAAGAAACGTCAACAGGAGCACTAATTACACTTTCTTCTCTGGTAACTGAAAGTGATCACTTCTAGGTGTCTTTTCAAAGTCTAGAGCTTCACTTAACATTTGCAAAAAAAGAGAAAAAAATCAAACATGTTTTTGGGTTTCATCAAGTTAGTGATCCTTCTGATCAAAGAGACCATCAGCTTGTATTTACACTACTGTCCAGTGACCCTTCAACCATATAAATCTCTGTAAAACCAATTTTTTTTTGTTTTGACACTTTGATTTTTGTACTTAAAACAAATGAGATACAAACAGGCGAACAACTGGGGCAACCCGCATTAAATATTATAATCTCTCGTGGGCTTTTTCTCATTTTAAATGTGATGACATTGGTCGGAACCAAAAATTCACAGATGGAAGGCCTCCTGAAAAGATACAGCGTTAGTAAAAATCAATTAAATTGGGAGCATTCACAACTGCAGAGAATCTCCAAAAAGCGTCAAGATCTCCAAACGCATTTCTCAAAAACGAGCAATTATTCGCCTAACTTTGTGAATGTGATTGACCTTGAGCTGTTTATGACCCAGGTTGGCATAACATACGGGTAACAAGTTGTTTGCTTAATATACAAATTTAGAAACGTGCATTTCTGCATTGCACCAGACTACAAAGCAGAATATTTCCTCAGGCTGTAAGAATAATCAATGTTCTGTCTTTTTCTTTCTTGTTTAGCATAAAAAGGACTACAACTTGCATTTCTTTATGCAACCGTGTGCTTTAAAATGATGGTGCATGGACCTTAAATCTTGAATTAACCGGTTGGTCTATAGCTGTGGTTCTCAAATGGGGGTACGTGAAGGCACTCCAGGGGGAACGTGAGATTTTAAAATATATATATTTAAAATTAGCATCTATTCCAAAATCCTTTAAAAATAGTTATTTAATAAATATTCAATAAAATATAAGTTCATTAACTGAATTTGAATCTCTCTCTCTCTCTCTCTCTCTCTCTCTCTCTCTCTCTCTCTCTCTCTCTCTATATATATATATATATATATATATATATATATATATATATATACACACACACATATATACATATATACACATATATACATATACATATATATATATATATATATATATATATATATACACATATACATATTCAGTAGGCTATTCAATTTCATTATTGATCGTATTACATATTTTTTTCAACCAAAAATGCTTTGTGCTAGTTAAGGGGTACATCACTGAAAAAAGGTTGAGAACCACTGGACTATAGAAGGTCAGTAAATAGCAGGAAACTGCTCATCACAAGTTCCCAAAACCAATGATGACGTCTCAAAACTGCCTTTTTTGTTTGACAACAACCCAAACCCCAACATATATAGTTTACTATCATACTTGTCTTGAGGACTCCATTTTCTTTGCAATTTATACTAATAATAATATTATTTTGTTTTTTATAAAAGGCCAGTTAGGTGTGGATACATTTGAATAGCATGCTTTATATGAACCATGCACAGAACAAGCAGTGTTTCCTTACAGCCCAGGTTGTGTCCTTGTTCATCCGTGCACAGCACTCCCACAACTGCTGGGTTCTTCATGCTGCCAACACAGAAAACAAAGAGCTGTCAGCCGCCTTTCACGTGCCAACAGTTGAAATACAAACTCCATCACGGTCAGCTATCAACTCACGTATCATCGAGGTGCTGTTCGAGGGTCGACTCCATTATTATCAATCGTAAATAACTGCAAAAGCCAAGTATTATGTGAGAAGAGGTGTTGTTTTTGTAGCCTGCTTCTTCAAAGCTTCCGGTCGGCGTCAGCTGATCGTCACGTGCACTACGGGTCCCCGTGAGGACCAAACTGTACGAAGCGAGCAGGCAGGCGGACCAAGAACGTGCCAGTAAACAGTGAGCCTATAGTCCAGTGGTTCTCAACCTTTCTTCAGTGATGTACCAGTGTCTGATTTAATATAGAATATATAAAATTCAGTTAATGAACTTACACTTATATTTTATTGAATATTTATTAAATAACTATTTTCAAAGCACATATTGCTTATGCTATGAGATCAACAGATCATATTCTAAACTAAAGGAAAACAAAAGAGGGATTACAGAAAAAAACTGCACAAAGTATAAGTGTATAAGAAATTATTCAACACAGGCCACATACTTTCTGACATGTACAGTATACAAACAAGTTTATGTATATATGCATGTACATTACATGTGTAATGAAAATATACTGTAAAAATGTTTACAATATATGTAATATAGTTATCTCCTGCTTTACAAACTACTTAGAAAATCTAATGTTTTTACAGCGCCTCAGCAACAGGATTGTTTTCAGATAGAAGTCCGACGGTGATTATTTTGTATTTAACCTTCATATTTATGGGATGGAAAAGATGGATTTTTTTTGATAATTACCTGCTTCTCATGGCCGTTACTGATCAGATTTATATTTTAACAATAATTTGATATAACCTGTAGTTTACGCACACCTGGGGGTAAGAAAGGCTCCGATGTAGTGAGCAGTGATTTAATATTCCACAGCTCCTACTGAATCAAATCTAATTGACTTCACTATGACAAAACATAACAAACAGCTTTGACTCAAATGTTCATTTGCAACTAATGATTATTTTCATTGTTGATTATTTCTTGATTCATCTAATTTTATAGACTTGTTTGGGCTATAAAATGTATGTTTCCCAAAGCCCAAGATGACGTCCACACGTCTTGTTTTGCCCACAACCCAATCTGTCATCACACCGTTGTTCATCCTCAGCATCTGGCTCTGATCCACATCCACTGCATCTTGCTTCTTCTTATCCTTTTCCTCCTCCTCCTTCTTCTCCTCCTTCTCCTTCTTCTTCTTCTCCTCCTCCTCCTCCTCCTCCTCCTCTTCCTCTTCTTCTTCTTCTTCTTCTTCTTCTTCTCCTCCTCCTCCTCCTCCTTCTTCTTCTTCTTCTTCTCCTCCTCCTCCTCCTCCGCCTCCTCCTCCTCCTCCTACTCCTTCTTCTTCTTCTTCTTCTTCTTCTTCTTCTTCTTCTTCTTCTTCTTCTTCCTCCTGTTCTTCCTCCTGCTGTGCTGCTCGTACCTCTCCCTGTCCTTCTCCCGTTCCTCTTCTTGGTGGCTGTGTGAGAAGTAGGATTGAAGTCAGGGTCATCAGATCCTTTAATGATACGAGAGTTTATATCCAACAAGTAAAAAAATATATAGGTTAGTTAAATGTGTGATATAATTGCTGCAGACTGGTTAAACTCTCTCTCTCTCTCTCTCTCTCTCTCTCTCTCTCTCTCTCTCTCTCTCTCTCTCTCTCTCTCTTAATACAACAGCTGAACTCCTCAGACTGAAATTGAACCTTTCCTTTAACTATAACTTATTACAACCTCAATTCCATAAAAGTTTGGATGCTGTGTAAAACGTAAATAAGTAAATAAATAAAAAAAAACCAGAAAGCATCATTTGAGTGTATATTTACAAAAACACAATGAAGTTTATCAGCTTAACATCAGCTCAACATCGTCTCTGTGTTTTATTCAGTTGAAAATAGGAGCAAACGGGTTTGCAAATCTTTTAATTTTGAGTTAATTTAAGTCTGACACAGCATCCCAACTCTGTGTAACTCATCAAGGCCTCTAGCTAACCATATCAGAACAATTACGGAAATACATGATTTATGGCTAAAAATACAACAATTAATGATCCCAGTGTATATTTCATCTTAATTTTAATGAAGTGGTTGCTGCAAATATGTGTATTCTTTGACAGCTGCCATTGTTTTGTTTGTTTTTCGGAACAGAGGCACGTTTAATGGCACAAATCCACAATGTCTCTCTTTCTCGGATGCGATTCTGCAGAAAAACAGACCGGGCCGGTCTCCTCGTCGATTAGTGCATCCGATTGCACAACAACAGAAACCTGCAGCGCAGGGCAGCATTGTTTTGCCCTCAAAGGGGGCGTTGCCCCAGGGACGTGACGTCACGTGAAACATATGAACAGGTCTAAAGCAGGTCTTCAACGTCTATCAGGCCAAGGACCCCATAACTGACAGAGAGAGATATATATTGTATAACATTGTGTTTTATATTAAACTGGGCCTAGTGCCATGTATAAACATACCTTGTTATAGTACAAATAATACACAGGTTCATATATTCATGTTTTTATTTTCATGTTTTTATTTTAAACATGTGCAAGGTACAGTGAGTAGGGTGGCTGTGCCACTGCCTGTCATAAACACACCTGTCAGCTGATATCAATATCAACATTGTCTGTCAAATGCATGATTATCATGCATACAAGCTATTCAAATTGATGTTTTTTTTATATATATATATATATTTTTTGTTTACTGAAAGATAACATCTTCTGCCTCCATTTATCCATTCGCTACAATATGTTGGATTCATGTTAATGTGTATTTAAAGACATTTAAATATGTGGGAAAAAAATATGAAAAATTGTCTAATCAACCAAAAACTTCATGACCCCCCTGCAGTACCTACACGGACCTCCTTGGGGTCGCGGACGTTATAACCTCAATTAATACGGTAAACATGAATTTATGGTGGAGTTCAAATCTTCTGCAATACAGCATAATGTTCATTTAGGAAATAATGGTCCCATTTAGAGGAAAACAGACGATAAAGGATGGTTTTGCTTTAGGGCGGGGCTACCTTGTGATTGACAGGTCGCTGACAGTGTTTCCATGTTTATCATCTTACGGCTTTAACACTTCCACGTTGTATTTATGATTCATAAAAGTATATGAATCTGTAGCTCTATACCCTCGTGCAATTCTGATCCAACATCCAGCCTGAGGCGCCGAGGAGAACCTCAGGCCACGCCCCTTTTGGCCAAATGATTGACGTCATTACGTCCACCATCTAAAAACTGTCCATACCAAGGATACAAAAAAAGTTAAAAATAATGATAATAATGAATAATACAAATCCAAAATGAAGTATCAGTTCATAAGATATTTATCAAATACATAATTTGTTTTAATTGCCTTATTTTTCTTAATGTTTTCTTATTGTGGGGCAACATTGATGCAGTTCTTAGATCGCAGATTGGTAGCGCCTGATATATAAGCTTAATATACTGTAGATGTTCTGTATATATCATTCCTGATTTCCTCTGTGGGCAATAGTTCCTCATTCACAAAACTCATTTTTTTAAACTGGATTAGTTGTGAAATGAAACCCTGCCTGTATATATTTCCTCATTCATGTGTTACCCTCTTCTCCCCAGACTCAGTGAAAATGTATTAATATAATATATATTCAGAGTTGCATTAATATTAAATTAGATTACTTGAGTTATTTTCCCCTCTTGAATATATAACCTTTATTGATAATTCAGTTCCCACCTTTTGCACAGGCGATCGCAGTCAGATGACTCACGCTGAGCTGATGTCAGCCGAAAGAGCTCCAGTGTCACATGATCATTAGTCATGAAGCAGTTATTTGGAGAAGCATTCAGTCCTTGTTTGACACTCAGACCTAATCACTGAAAATTGAAATCATCTTTAAAAACAAAGCCAACGAACACATTGGTACAAACAACATTCAGCACGATAAACAATTAATCAACATAATGTGAACTTTACCACATTTAGTATTGATGTCATGCTTCTCGCAGCCTTTTGTTGATGGAATTTGTATTTTTTTTTTTTTCCACAGTTAGCTGAGGCCGCCGCCTGGGCTTTTGCCTCCCTGCATGATTTCTGCTGCCTGTCCCAGGACGGCGAGGCTTCACTGCTCTTGCTGACGGGGCAGAAATGGGTGAATGTAATTATGTGTCTGCTGCATCGGGGGAATCCATCACCTGCGCAGCAGCAGGTTAATGCGCTGCTGACTAACCCGTGGAGTGTGCTCTCCCTCCTCTCCTCTGATTCTTCATCTTTTCCTCTCCTCTTTGCTTTCTCATATTTCTCCCCTCACAGCTTAAATCAGAGCCCGGACGCCTCCGCTGACAACCTGCTGCTCATCACTGTCAGAGCGTGCACGTATAGGCAAACACACGTTTACGCATGCAGAATAATTAACCAGGTCTACATACAGGCGATGTCTTCTTCCCTTGTTTCACATACACATGGTTGTGCAGCGCACACACACTCACGCGATGAATCTTATACAAAGGGAGGTTGGCATCAACACTAGATTAGATTATTTCCTATTTGGCCATTTCTACAGCTGGGCGACACAATTATGGGATTTCACTTAAAAGATGTTATGTGATTCAGCACACACAAGACTCGTTATTCATATTGTGTTATTCATCAAGTGTTAATACGCAATGTCAATGAGGTGTGGTGAGATGGAGTCTCTCCAAAATGTGCTCAAACTTTTAGCATTGTTATTAATTTGTTTTTTAAATAAAGCAAATGCAAATAGTGAATTCATTAAAGATCAAATTGGACCATGGAAACAAAGAATATTCCTACTCTCAGAAATATATAAAAACATGTTTCCGTCAAAATAGATATTTAAATTCATACCAAACAAATACTCATCATCATACACACCACTGATTAGCTTATGTGATAAAGATAATACACTTTTAACCTTATAGGCCTTATTCTACCAGTGTGGATGAATGCTGATGTGCAGCTAAAGCTGATGGTAGATATCAAAATACATGGCATTATGGCACATATATCCCATAATAAAACAAGGAATATCACTTTTCATCCACATGTGAAGCCCAGTTTATGCCTGTGGTAATTTCAGTAAACTCGTTACATGGCTTCGACGTTGATTTGTCTTCTCAAAGCTGCTTCGGACTGACAGGTAACTCTGGATTTCATCTGCTCTGTTCCTCACATAGAGGCGTCAGTGTTCAGTTCACATGAATGTCATCACTTGTTGAGCAGTTTTCCATATTTTTTTTTGTGTGTTAGCTTGAACCGCTTGAGTCATGGAAACTCCGTCAGCCTCTGCTCTGCGCAGATGTACGGCCGGACCCCAACAGGCAAAGATGTACAAGTAGAGGGGACTTTAGTGAGCCTCCATCATCGCCGTCACCCGGACGAGTGAGATGACGAAGCTTCTGAGGAGACAGGCAGAGAGGGCGTGGGGAGATCTCAGACATGGTGAGAGAGGGAGGGAGAGCCGGGGGTCTGAGGTAGATAAAGAGAGGGAGAGAGAGTGGCTCCCCCCTCTGAGGAGTTCTGGGAACCTTCATGACTGACCAGCGAGCCGGGGATCCAGCGCGAGGTGCCGGACAGACCTTTGACAGCTGCTGTCCAGTGTTGAGGGTGTTGAGGGTGTTGAGAGAGTCCAGATCTCCTGTTGCTGACATGGGCTTCAGGGCGGTGCTGCTGTCCGTCCTCCTGGTGTCTCTGAGCTGCTCCAGAGGAGCCGTCATCACAGGGGTGAGTGAGAGGCTTCTGTCTCTGCTGCACACTGACACTAATTACTTTACTCTTTTGAGTCATGTATGATTAAGGATACCATTTATGTGTCTATGATTTTCTTCTTTCTTTTTAAAAGTATATTGAGACACTGTGATTTTACAGTCAAATTTACTGGAGCTGCATCTAACACTTATTTTCATTATTGCTTAATCTGTCTGTTAGTTCTTTGTTTACTCGATTATTAATTTAGTCTGTGACATGCGAAACAACGACAAATGCTCATCACAAGATTCCTCAGCCTAAAGCGACGTCTTCGAGTTGCTTGTTTTTGATGAATATTCCAAAGCCATAAAAAATACAGAAATCACAACAATACAAAATAGAGAGAAGCAGGAACATCCTTACATTTGAGAAGCAGGAGCCAGCAAATGTTTGATATTTTTGCTTCATAAATGACTTAACAACAATATAATTATAATAATAATAACAATTAACTTAAAAAATTGCTTCTTTTTTTTTTTTTTTTATAGATTAATTGATGGATTTAATCGTTTCTGAGCTAATTCTGTCAATGCATTGGGAAGCGTGCCGCACTTGCACTCAAACCCCAATCCACAGTTTGTTTTATATTCTATTCTATTTAATACTATCCCTTGACTTTTCATTTTTGGTATGATTTTCTTATAAACAGCACAGTTCACTTTTCTGGATAATTTGGTAAAATTTGATTACACATGACAGCAGACCACATCCTCCTCCGCTTCAAGTCCAATGGAAAAACCAGAGGAAATTATCTCAGTCCTCTGATTGATATTCATTTGTAAATGGATTAGGGAGATGACAGGCAATGAATAAAATGGCTTTCACTGTCTGAACATGAGATTACTATTCCGAAGTAAAAATGAAATAGATTTAAAGGGTATCTCTATAAGCATAAATAAAACCGAGTCATTGGCATGAAAAGTACTCTGCATTTGATTCTCTTTTATTCTTTCCCGTCTCCCCCCCCTGTCTCCCCCCCCCCGCCCCCCCCTCCCCCCACAGGCCTGCGATCGGGACGTGCAGTGTGGTTTCGGTCTTTGCTGTGCCGTCAGCCTGTGGCTGAGGGGCCTGAGGATGTGCACCCCGAGAGGGGTGGGAGGGGACGAATGCCACCCCTTTAGCCACAAGGTGGGGAGAAATGTGACGTCACTAATCTTCCTGCATCTCACACACACACACACACACACACACACACACACACACACACACACACACTCATACTCTCTTGCCCACACTTGTTTCCTGCGTTAGTGGAAATTCAGATTATATCAGGCTGCTGGCAGGTTGGCTGAAGCTTTAGAAAAGCTGCTGATAAGTGCAGAGGCTATCGATCTTCTCCGGAGTGAACCGGCCAATCAGAGCCATACATCACTTTGATCATCTGGAGATGGCGACAATTAGTTCTCCTAACACCACATCTGCCTCTGAATTCAGACTTTTAAGGAGCAGTTTTTTTTAAGATTATCGACTCCACTTGTCAACTGATGAAGGATTTAAACTGTCAGATTATCCCCCCTCCCTCCCCCCCACCTCCTCCCCCTCCTTTTCCCACTCCCAGGTGCCCTATCCAGGGAAAAGACAACATCACACCTGCCCCTGTCTCCCCCACTTGATGTGCGCCAGATACAGTGAAAGCAAGTACAGATGTACCGACGACTTCAAAAGCCTGGACTTTTAACGGGCGCCCGAACATTCAGATGAAGAAGATCATGGCAGAAACAGCATTCAGAGGGATCAGAAACACATATTTAATCTTCACTGGCTGTATTCTTCATTTGCGTACTCTATGCACTGTAATACATATTGGATTCCATCAATCCACACATCAAGGAGAGAAAGAGAAATGTCAGGAGAGCGTAACCGGTTAACCAGAGCCACGGCAGACGGCTGACACTTTTTACTTCATAAAAGCAAAGAAGATATTTGTGAACATTTGCTGTTTTGTTCTAATGCCCACTTTGTGTTAGATTGTCAAAAGATATGTATAAATATTATTGTCAATAAAAGTATAATTACAACATTGTTGTTGAATACGTGCTCTCTGGAGTCTTTGTTTCCAGTCTATGTTGCTTGATCAAACATAATGAGTGTCATAGGATTATCGGTCAAGTGGTTTAATCTCGGTGTGATTAATATGAAGGTCGTGTACATGACGTCCTTTAGCTCCTCAAGCGACGCGTGGCCATTACATGTCTCTGAACCGAATGACCTCCACTGAAATTACATTTAGAAGATTTTGATTGTTTGTTGTTGTTGTTTTTCACTCACTTTAGGAGCTTAAACTTTTACAGTTTATTTTCTGCCATTTCAAATTATGCAATTTTCTTATGTTTGGATGTTATTGATTTTTTTTTGCTTCAGTATATTTATGTAAGACATCAAATCCTTCACCCTCTGTTTAATAGAATATAGAATAATATAATATATATAATATAATAGGGTATATTAATTGATAATTACTATAATAATATCAATAATAATAAAAAAATATTTTTATAATAATAATAATTATTATTATTATTATTATTATTATTAGTAGTAGTATTGTTATTCTTTTTACATTGTGGTATTTCTACTTTTACATTAAATAATCTTAATACTTTTTTTCACCACTGAGCTTTGATAAAGTTTTCAGAATTATTATTTCAGAATAAATTAACTGCAAAAACATATTTTGTGAAACCAGATGCAACTCAAAGTTACGAATAAGGGATTTTTAATTTGGATTTAAAAACGAAGTAAAATGTAACATCAACCATGTAAATATGACGTGAAATTAAAGTTCCAATCAAAGTGCAGATTACAGTATATGTTCTGGGTCAGCTGCATATTGCTCACGTATCATTTTGCGTCTTACTGTTATCAGATAATTCTGCCCAGGTGACCTCTGCTCACACCTTTGGAAACCTGTGGAAAGTTTCCGTATCAAAGTTAAACAGGAGTTCCGGACATCCAATCCCTTGATACACATGTCAACACATTAAGTGTGCTCTGTATCTGTTATTAAATACTTAACAAGCCATTACGGTCGATTCAAATCATCTGTTAGATAACTAAAGTCAACCCTCACGTTGTTTCCTCTGAACTGTATTCTATGACTTTGTGAGTTAAGGAAAACAAATGAACAATGCTGAGCTAAACATTAGCTCTGTTGCGTAACTTTTGCATGAAGGATTTCTCTTCAGTACAGTGGTAGGAAAAGTCAAACAAAGCTTTCAAAGCACAGTTTTAAGAAGTATATCATAATATTCTCTCAAAATCCTTTTCAAACAAATACATACAAAATATGAGCTGCACTTTATAAAGCATACTTGATTTTACACTCAATTTTTGTTACAAAGTACTTTTAGAATTCCAGCCAAAGTTTTAATCGTTCATTTGTTTAACAGGATATTTGCTCTCCGATAAGAGGCACCACATCGCATATTTCTTATCTCCAGCTGATGCATGATATGAAGTTATGTGGAAGGGCATTTTGGAAACGCAACCTTGGTTTGTTGTATTTAAGGGCTGGACTCAGCGGTTGGAACCACAGTTGTTGTCGTCCGACAGTAAAGTGACAAGATGAGGTTTCTCGTGGTCCTGTCAGCTCTCGTGGCTTTCTCCGAATGCTTCCACAGGTAAGTCGGACCTGGCTGGTTGAGAAGCAGCCAGTTTCTTTATTTCTTTGACATTTTACACATGAATAGGTTGAATTGTTGGAATACAATCTCTTCATCTAGTATTCCTGAGGGGAAAGTCGCCAGGCCTTCTTGCTTTGAGCTGTCACACCTTTCAATACTTGAACAAAGCTCACTTTCTGATTTCTCTGGCTCTAATATGTCAAACATCTGTACATTTTGATGATTCGTTCTTTTTTGTTTCTGTGCTTAGAATGCCCCTGATCAAGGGGAAGACTGCCAGGCAAGATCTGCAGGAGCAAGGGAAATGGGATGAGTACAGGAAGCAGTACCCATACAACCCCATGGCAAAGTTCATCCAGGGTAGTTCTGAGTCCATGACCAACGACGCCGACGTAAGTCCACAACAGAGACGACATTTAAAGCACAAATAGCAGCTATTTCACAGTTTGTTGAACAAAAAGATGATATCCACCTCTGTTGCTACAATAGTTAAAAACACATTTTATGCTACATTCGAGTCAAGTTCATGTTAATTTGCACTTGTTAACTTCACGCCTTGCGTCCCTCCAGTTGTCCTACTACGGTGTGATCTCCATCGGCACCCCTCCTCAGTCCTTCAGCGTCGTCTTCGACACCGGCTCCTCCAACCTGTGGGTGCCTTCAGTCTACTGCTCCAGCGCCGCCTGCAGTAAGTGTTACTGAGACTACCACTGCTGCCGCGGGTTAAACGCCGGCTGTTAAGCTTTAAAGTAACGAAAGTAATTCATTATATTTATTCAAGCACTGTGTATAACTAGAAATTTCAGGTTTCCATTTTATGCTTCTTTATTTTACTTTTAACTCCACTGCATTTATTTGACAACTATTGTGACTTGTTACTTTGCAGAGTAATATTTTACATACAAATCATGCAATGATTGCATTGATTAAATATATTACATATATTGTTATAGATTAAATTAGCTAACCGTGTAAAAACTAAAGTAGTAATATAGCTTCACATTCACCAGCTGCAACATACATAGTAATGCAACAGTAATAACCCAGCAGTATAATACTATTACACTGAGGCATACTGCAACATCAGTACCTTTATTTTTTAAAGTAAAGTACTTCTACTTTGATATAGCTTAGATTTCAGGAATTTAACCTGTAATGCAGTATTTTAAGACTGCTGTATTTTACTAGAAGATCTAATTACTTGTTTAAAAACTAATAGACTTCATAAAGTATGAGCGGAGGTCTGACAAAGACTACATTCCTCTGCAGACAACCACAGGAAATTCAACCCACAGCAGTCCAGCACCTTCAAATGGGGCGACGAGTCTCTGTCCATCCAGTACGGCACCGGCAGCATGACTGGACGTCTGGCCATTGACAATGTTGAGGTAACCAAAGCCCCTGGAACAAGATGCATAGTCTATTTAGACTGCAACAAGGCATATCTCTGTGGTCCGTTGAACTGTGACGAACAGCTGTCCTGTGTGTACAGGTGGGCGGCATCACAGTGTCCAACCAGGTGTTTGGAATCAGCCGCACAGAGGCTCCCTTCATGGCTCACATGGTGGCTGATGGTATCCTGGGATTGGCCTTCCAGAGCATCTCCTCTGACAACGTCGTGCCTGTTTTTGACAACATGATCAATGACGGACTTGTGTCTGAGCCCATGTTCTCCGTCTACCTGAGCAGGTACTGACGCAGTTATGGAAATCTGGTGGTTGGCAGGGTGTGATTTCCTGTGACATTTAATTTATTTTTTTTATTTTTTTCTTTCCTCCCTTAGCCACAATGAGCAGGGCAGTGAGGTGGTCTTCGGTGGTATTGACAGCAGCCACTTCACTGGACAAATCACCTGGATCCCTCTGACCTCTGCCACCTACTGGCAGATCAAAATGGACAGGTACCAAGAAAACACAAAAAAAAAAAAATACTAAGCACAAACATAAGTTGCGCAACTCGACTGTAAGCCACTTTTCTGCTGTTCCTCCACCCAGTGTTACGATCAATGGACAGAATGTGGCCTGCGCTGGTGGCTGCCAGGCCATCATTGACACCGGTACTTCCCAGATTGTTGGCCCAACCAATGACATCCGCAACATAAATTCCTGGGTTGGAGCCTCAACCAACCAGTATGGAGAGGTGAGTCATACCATCATACCGTAGCGTTTGAAGTAAATGTTCCCCATTTTCTGAACCCAGAGTAAACAAACATTTAATGCTCTGACGTCAAAACTCTCAAACGAAAATAATGAAGCAGGACGTGGTGACCCGCTTTAGCTGGAAACCTGTACAATACCAATAAATACAACTTCTGCTGGAACACGGTATTCAACTGTGTGTGTGTGTGTGTGTGTGTGTGTGTGTGTGTGTGTGTGACGTCCTTCTCACAGTCTATAGTGAACTGCCAGAACATCCAGAGCATGCCTGATATCTCCTTCACTCTCAACGGACATGCCTTCACTGTCCCTGCATCTGCCTACGTCTCACAGGTCAGTTTGACCCCGGCCACCCACTGCAGCAGAAATGTTTTCGACACGGTTATGAAGATTTGGGGGGAAAGTAAATGTATTTTCTGTCGTCTCTTCACAGAACGCCTACGGCTGCAACACTGGCTTTGGCCAGGCTGGCGCTGACCAGCTCTGGATCCTGGGAGATGTCTTCATCAGGGAGTTCTACGTCATCTTTGACACCCAGACTCAGACCGTTGGCCTGGCCAAGTCTGTGTAACCACATGGGACACCTGATGGACATCTATACATGTTTATTCAGAGTTAGGGCTTGTCTGATTCAAATAAATAAAAAATTGTGCAATTGGTGATTGTGGAAATACGTTTGAACATATGCCTTTGCAATAAATTGATTATAGCAACTAAAGTCCTTCTTTGAAGTGTTTGTGTATGAGTCAGTCTGAGTGGTGACGACATCGGAGATCTCACATCGGCGCTGCAAAGACGTCTCTTTAGAAACATCTTTAGTCGCTAACACTGAAATGTCACAGAAATAAGAATCTGTTCAGTCTATTCATTAATTCGCTCTTAAGAGAAATTTGACCTTTTATAGAGGATTCAAAAAGGATTGCCACCAGCTTTTTTTGTGTAGAGGAAGAAGAGGCCAAGAAGAGAATATCGAGCGGGTCTCAGAATAGCCTGGTGGCTCGGTTGTAATCGAGAAGAAACTGATAAGGACAAACACTGATTTAAGGAGAGATAACCTGATGACATAATCTGACAACTCTGCTGCTTTTTCAACCTGTGAACACTGTTGAAAATACTCAAACAGAAGTGTTTCGTCATTTCTTTAATGCATCATTTCATTTTTATGTCTTCGCTTTTTCACAAACAACACACGCTATACATACACGGGGTAGTTCAGTGATTTAATACTGCACCTCCATAAAGTTGGAGAGTCAGTAAAGACAAAAAAAAGTGGTTAAAACAAAGGGATTTGTAGTCCCAAATATGGGTCAAGCTCCAAAAATGCTGGATCCTACAATAAATTACAATTACAATACAACCAAATGCATGTTTTTGTTCGCTCCTCTCTGCCTGATAAATCCCCGTCAAACTCTTTACTGTCTGAGTAGTACTAAAAAAACTGAAAATTTCAAATTTTAAACACAGTGGGGGAAAAAGTATATATAAACGGTCCCATTAAAATCCCATTAAAATGATTGTCAGAGGTGGATTCACTGGTGGATTGCCAGTGTGGAGTACTCCACCATCCCATCGTGCTCCGCGCTGCAGGCCGAGTCAGGGCATCCCGCTGGTGTTTCGTGCACCCTCAGGTTTGCGTACACCTCTGTTGGTCTCAGGTGAGCTCTGAAGTCCACTGTTGTGTAGACGATGCTGCTCGTGTCCTGGGGGAGACACACTTTGTCAGGAGACGGTCTTGTGGAGGAAGTTTGCAGCATAAACATGAACATAAACATCTGTTTCTGAAAACAAGTGACGATGAATCACAGAGGCCACATGTTCCCTGTTTAGCACTCACCGGGGCCTCTTGTTTCGGTGACTCACACAGAGTTTCTGCATATTTGTCTACAAGAAAGAAAAAACAAAAATCTCATTGGTTCTATTCACCCATTCCAAAAAAAATACAAAATCACAATTTCTTTTCAAACATTTAATTTAAGAAAACTGCTTACCGGGCTGTTTACGTTTAGCCTTCACTGTGCAGCAAACAACACCAATAACTGAAGTGATCAAAATCATCACTGCAATGGACACAATGACAGCTAGTGGCAGGCCGAAACTCCATGGAACTCTGGAGAAGAAAACAATAACACACATATACATATATATAAATATATATATATATACATATATCTTATCTTCAGTCAAACAGCACTTTTGAGCCGACTAGCAACAGAAAATGAGTAATCTGCAGAGTGCATACCCGTCACTGTGGTCCTGTGCCAGAGCCGGCCCAGAGGAGTCTGGGAGCGTTGTGGAGGAGTTGGGGGCTTTGACGGTTGTTGTCAGTGAAGGCTGAGCCTGGCTGTGGTGACCTGAAACCTCTGCAAAATGCAAGAATATCAAATAAGCTTCCAGAGTTTATGGCTGGAATTAACCGTTGCAATTGTTTCCCTACTTTACCGGGATAAAAAACAACACTAAAATATTATTTTGCAAGTAAATTAAGCTGTAATAATGCATTTTTTGCCCATCGCGTTATTGCACATAACATAATTCACATTTATAACGCCACATTAATGAAGATTAAGACTGCTTACCAGACACCTCGACATAGTAGTCACTGTAGATGTGGTTCTGAATTCCCAGCACAATACATCTGTAATATCCTCCGTCCACAAAGCGCACATTTGATATTTTAAATTCTATCCAGCCGTCTCTCTCAGTTTTCGTAACTCTTCCTTTCAGAAACTCACAAGTGAACCCTGCGCTGTCCAGCAGCTTGTAGCATCCTCCTGGGTAGAGCTTACAGCAGGACTTGTTGTAACTATTGTAAAATGAAGGGAAGGTGAATTTCAGCAGAACGTGTTCGAACTCCTCGATCTTCTGCTGCCCTTTTAGATGAGGGATATCTGGGGGGAAAAAAAAAACATTTCTTATTAATGTGTAATTTACAGGCACTCAAGAACAGACAATTTATGAATTTGATCTTTTTGAAAAAAAGAAGAAAATAACATACCTAATAAAAGAAACAAGACAAAGGCAAACTTCATCTTTAGGGTAATGCTCCCTGAGACTCAGCACTTTTTTGACACTTTTCCTCTATTTTTAGAGGATGTGAGGCCCCTCCTAGCTGAAGAAAAGAGGAAGTTGTCAGTCCAGCAGCTGGAGGGCCCAGACAGACGAGACCCTGCCGACTCTTTTGAGGATTGTAGAGAAACACACTTCTTCTACATTTCATTTTTAAGTACATGTTAACTGTTTCCATAACGTGGATGCACAGAAGGTGGGCACAGGGATACCACTGGGTGATCACACTTTACATTACATTTCATTTAGCAGACGCTTTTATCCAAAGCGACTTACAATGAGTGCATTCAACCACGAGAGTACAAACACAGAACAACAAGAATCAAGAAAGTACAAGTTTCCTCAAGAAAGCCAAACTACAAAGTGCTACAACGATGGCCAAAGTGCAAAACCTCCTATCTGCAAAATGATCCAGGAAATGTGGGAATAACCTCCTCACTGCACTTTGTATATTTTTCGTTTTTTTTTTTTTTGTTTTCTGCAAGAAAACAGTAAGTTTTTTTTTTGTATTCTCAAAAAAGTGCATTTTTTTTCAAATAGGAGGTTTTACTCTTCGGCCATCGATAAGTAAGTGCCATTTAAGTGCTACTAAAGTGCTACTTTTTTGAGTGTTTTTTTTTTTTTTTCTCATTCCAGGTCCAAACTGTCAGAGGATGTTGACGAGACTCTGCTCATTTCTGAGGTTGCCGGTTGTGGTGTGCTCGTGTTGGATTGCGTCACATTGTTCTTTTCTTCTGCAAAATGTGGACACAAGCTGGAATTGCTATTAGCACATTATAAGGCAATATCACACCACAAATTACAGCCTCACATTGACGATAAGAGTTGCATCAACTCATTTCTGAGTGTGTAAACAGCGACTCTTTTGTAATGGCTTTGCTTATATGATTTCAAATACATTATAATTGTAGACATTTTAAATCAGATAAAGGTTCCTTTATGAACACAATCAATCTCTTTATCTGGACATTCATGGACACATTACAGCGTAGACACAAGTATACACAAAGTGATTTATTTGGTGTCAGCTTTCAGCTTATTAAACACTTCATATTCACCAACTCAAAACACATCCTCCATCGCGGAACAGAAGACAGATGCAAAAAGGTATGTACAAATTAATATTTAGTAAAACACAATGTTGTGTCATTCTAACAATTAACAATATTATTACAGAGCAAAAATAATCACTCCATTTTCCTTTCACCCCATTCAAAAACTAAAATGTTCCTTTGGATGCTCAGTATATTTTCTAAAGCATGATATAAGCCGTTTCACTTTCTTTGATAACATTGTCTTGCAAATGGAGGCAGTTGAGGCATGTAAACAAAAATAATTTTGAATAATTACAGAACAGACCAACCTTGCTAAATTAACTCTTAAATGCACAGCCCCTATGATTAAGTTAGAAGCAATGGGTGCAATCATTTGAATTTACAAAAACCTTGTTGATCTCATTGAACAGTGCAACTGCCGCCGAGCCGCTGGCGGCGTGGAGGAGATGACGTGTTAGTTCACAGCCAGCTGAATGCATAAATAAGTTGAGGTCACTGTACTCGACAGTTCATAGTGGTTTCTAGTCATTTGTATCCCGGCAGGTTGAAGACGCCCTCTATTCCTCCGTGAAGGTGATGACGTCATAGTGGATGCCTTGCTGCTGCAGCTGCTCCAGCTGTTCGGGCGTCGCTTCAGTGTAGACGGTCTGGGTCTGAGCCATGGCTGCGTCCGCTACGGCTACAGGAACAGAAGACGGTTGGCAACGGCGTTACTACAGGTGTTTGTCATAATGGTGATGTCATGGTTCGTGTTATTAGCAAACATATTATTTAAAATGAATAACATCATAAAGTAGTCATCCTTTAGACAATACGGGTGCTTTGGTATGTTTTAGCCCATTATCTATAGAGGATGTATGTTCACCATTTTCCATTTTCATGTTTCTGTTAATTTCACTGAGGTTTGCCATTTAATTTGCAGAGACTTCAGTCATCGTTGCCTCCTTCATGGTGTGATCAAGAGTACTCCAACATCGGGGTTTTTTATTCTTTTTATCCAACTGTAAAGCAAGGAATCTCTGTCTCTGTGTGTATCCTTCACATATCTCAAGAAATGCTTATTGAATCAACTTCACATCTGGGGTATTGATAAAGTGAATAAACAAACTAACAGCTCTCTGTGCGGCAGTGGGGCTTCAGGGCTTTGCGGATTGAGTCCAGCAGGTCTTTCCGTGCTGCGGCTCATTGACTGATCACTATTGCTGCTGGATACTGGATATACTAACAACCACATACTTATTCACTTCTGTGGAGCTTAAACAGTTTAAATGTCATTTATAAACCTAGAAATGTGTGGTATGCTTTGGAAAATGCTTGATGCTAAAAACAGGCATGGTATTTAATAGATTTGGTATATAAACAATCCGACAGCGTAGTGGAGGAGTGAATGCAAAACAAGTGAAGTGCAGTCTGTTCCCTAGAAGAGCCGACCTGTGACAGCAGAGTGGGACGCGGCCTCCAGATCCTCAGGATTCACCAACTGTTGCTCCGAGGTCACAGGAAGATACTGGATCTGACCGCCATGGCTTACAGCGATCTGAACACGCACAGAACATGGAGCAAGGAGCTTTGGTCAAAACAAAACAAACTCTTACTGTAGAGCATTTTAAAAAGGTATCTGCCTCACTTTGTCGAGTTCAATCTCTAACTGCAGAGTGATCCAAATCTCAGCCTCACCTGTTGCTCCTGCAGAAAGGTCCCGTCATGCTCATACTGGATGATCTGCCCATCTGGCATCTGAGGAACAGAAGAGCAGTTAGAACGCTGTCACCTTAACAAGGTGTATGTATCCATCAGTTATGGCGACTCATTGTGAGGCGATGCACTGACCTGGATGTGGTCGCCATCAGCTACGACCACGTACTCCTGAGGGAGCAAGTGCTGCACGCCATCCTGTGAGATGATATACTGAACCTGAAACAGGACAAATGAGTTGAGATGAAAGCTTGAATATACAATAAGGGCTGTGACATAAATATATACAGAAGCATCTATAAAATGTCTCCTACCTCTGTCACCTGGTTCTCTCCTGTCATCAGGTGCTGAACTGTCTGTCCATCGATGGTGGTTATCTGCTGGATGTACGTGCCCTCCTCCTGATTAATGTACACATTAAATGCATTTAGTTACAAAAACAACAATCGCCTCCATTCTGTACACAAAAAGAACAAATCTACAGGTATGTCCAGCACCGTGTGGACGCTGGTACCTGGTCTGATAGAGCCTGCTCTTGAGCTACGATGATGTGCTCCTGTCCCAAAGCCTGCAACCGCTCTGGAGTGATCCCCGTCTGATGTGCCTGGAGGGCTGTTACACACACACACACACACACACACAGACACACACACAGACACACACACAGACACACCAAAACACACACATTCACGGATGTTTGTGATTTTGTTTGCCACTAAATGCGGCCTCTGCTTATAACCTGTAAACCATTTTTAAACCTTAATACTTTGTATCATTCATTCATTTTCATATTATTTGTGTTCCTCACATTGTAGCGTGGCCAGGGCCTCCTCGTCACTATTCACGATGATGGTCTGCTGAGATGTCGGGGGACGGCTTTTGCGAGCAGGATGATCCTGATTGTGGAGACGCTCCATGTGAAACTTTAGATGGCCATTACGGTTAAACCTGAGACATTGAGCAAAAAGAAAAAACACATTAACATCGGTAGCTGTCCATAATCACTTTGCGGTATAATGTATGCAAATTGTTTTGTACGAGGGCTCCTAATGTTAAGCAAATGCAAATTTCGCGACGATGCCAATTAGTTTCATACCTTTGGCCACAAAGTTTGCAACAGAACGGCTTCTCATTGGTGTGTGTCATCATGTGTCTCCGCAGGTCTTTCTTGTTCTTGGAGGCAAAGCTACAGCTCGGACACTTGTGAGGGCGTAAGTAAGAATGCTGCTCCATGTGATCCTAAAAAAAAAAAGAAAATAGGATATGAATCACGTTCAGAAAGAGTGGTTCAAAACAGAAATGCTTTTAAAATGACTGACGCATACAAATTACCTAAAAATGACACACGGGTGAAAATGTCCCTGTGTTGTCTTTGATGAGCTATTGATTATTCATGCGAGTGTCATTGCTGCCCCCTTTGAAGAATCTGGGGTCAATTCATGGCAGGCTATGATTTTAAGCGGTGATTATTTTCTGCATTCGCTAGAAAAAACAAATGTGTTTTTGATAAGATGTATAAGGAGAGTTTAAGGAGAGACTCACCTTGACCTCCTGCCAGGATGTGGAGGTGAAATCACAATCGGGACACTTGAAGGTGTTGGGGTCCAAGTGGGCCCTCTTGTGGTTCTCCATGTCAGAGCGCCCGTGGAAAGACTCCATGCATATTCGGCAGGAAAACCTCTTGATGCTCAGACCGGGAGAGCCCGCGGCCGAGGGAGAGGCTGGGGCTTCGCTGCTCAGCTGACAGGAAACAAAAAAGGACACGGTCAGAGAGGAGGGGTACGCGACGTAGACAGACCTTAACATGCCAAAACAACTCTCGCGGTTACCTCCACCTGTTGCAGAACACCATCAGGCAGCGCCGACGTCAAGTAGTACTTTTCACTTTTCAGGCTTTCCGACCCGGAGACGTCCACAGCCTGAGAAGGACTGCTCTCATTGTTACTGCTGCAAACACAACAACAGTTGTGTGACGTTATAGATTAAGAGATCATGATGAAATTGTACTTTCTTGATTCTCGTTGTTCTGGGTTTGAACTCTCATGGTTGAATACACTTATTGTAAGTCGCTTTGGATAAAAGCGTCTGCTAAATGAAATGTAATGTAATCATGAAGGTCTTCAATAATCCTACATTCAATCTCATTATAATTAAAGTAGTCACGCGACTGTGTTTTCCAGTGAAACAACGTCTGTTGCACCTAAATCAGAGAAACTCCCACTGTGTGTTATGCAGTCTCACATGTAGCCAGACATATTTCCACAGTGCTGTGTCAGCGCTAAAAAAAAAAAAAAAGAAAAAGTCTGGCTCCCCACGTGATCATTTTGCTAAAGAGGAAAAATAAAAGGCTCTGGCTTGTTTGTATTTCTTCAAACCAATCACAATTGTCTAAGCACCGGATGCAGCGATGGTGCGCTTGCAAATCGGTACCAGGTGAGTGGTTGAAGGGGAGGAGACTGCTGCGTGAAATAGGCGGCCAGTGTCAGGCTTACACCCGCAGTCTGCATCCGGTGTGTTAAAGCTACCTGTATCCGGGGCTGTCGATCTCCTCCGCCGCCTGTTCCACCACACTGAAGTCCCCTCCGGCCTCGTAGGCTTCGATGGCAATCTGGGTCAGCTCTCCCGTTTCAGAGGTGGCCGCCTCGAAAGCCTCTTGTAGCACCGTCTCCCCGTTCTCAGACATGTGGAAGGTCACGACCTTTTGTGCCTGGCCCGGTGTCGTGGTCAACGTACTCCACGTGCCCTTTTCCAACGCTTTGCCTTCTGAATTCAGCACCGCCACCTGAGAGAGCACGACCAGTCCCTTTTAACACGATGCATCTTATTTACAAAATGCAAACATACTTTCCACATAAATGTAACCCGCGTATGTAAAATTAAATCTTTTGACCTGTAAGGCGTTTCCAACCAATTCCCGGGCGTTGCTCATATTCAGCAGCAGGTCAAGGGCATTCTGGGCGGATTGGTCACTGGTTTCAACTGAGGAGCACATCGGGAAAAAGTCAGCATTTATGGTAAATGGACCTGTACTTGTACTTGTATAGTGCTGATGACAGTGGCTAAGGTACCACCTGCCCATCAGGACTAACTAACATTCATTCACATTCACACAACGTAGGCACAGCTACGGGAGGAATTTGGGGTTAAGTGTCTAGCCACACATCAATATGGGCTAGCAGAGCCGGGGATCGAACCGCCGATCCTCTGATTAAAAGACCAACCTGCTCACCACTAAGCCACAGTCGCCCCTCATTTGAGCTGGACCTTCATCCTACCAACATATTTAACAAACAAGGACTAACGAACCTGGAAACCAAGAATAAACTACTGTAAAAAACAAAAAAACAACCATCATCATAGCAAAATGTGAACTAATTTCTCTCAAAACATAATTAGTTATGTATTTAACGTCATCTACAGAAAAAAAATATTATTTTACAAGTAATTGGCTTCAGGGCTCTGAGGACTTTGTTGAGATTGTCGTCTGAAACGAGCCTCTACGGGCCGTAGGTCATTGACTGCAGTTAGATTTTTGTCGCTGGATAATGAATAATGGATAATGGATAATGGATAATGGATAATGGATAATGGATAATGGATATACTAATATACAACCACGCGCTTCTTCACTTCCCCAGACTCATCGAGCGATGAGCGGTTCAGACAATGCGTCCGTCTATAAAAATTGCATAAGAGGAATTAAGTGCTTTTCACTGGAGCACCCATCCCTTAAGATACCAATACATTGGTATTTTTTAAAAAGCACTAATTAATTCAGTAACAGAAAACAATGATAAGAAGACGTAAGGAACAAATTTATTGACAAAGTCACAAAACAGTGGCATGATAAAAATGAAGTAGCGGGATACCTCTGGGCTCTGTGTGTACCCCAGCTGGTCGGGTGGTGACATACCAGAAACACTAACAATCTCTGTTGAATAAAAAGAGGACAGACCTTGTTCATAGATGATGGTGGTGTTTCCCAATGCATCCTGGGACACGGAGGCATTTTCCATACCCTGCATGGCTTGTAGTGTTGCAGAATCCACTGCAACCTAATGAAGGCGGGTAAAAAAAAAGAAAAAAAACAGTTATCTTCAAATACCGCAAAACATAAAACCCAAACTGGGCCGGAGATGAACAGAAAACCTCAAACGGACTCACAATGGTGTTCTGCAAATCCTGTGTGTCGTCATGTTGTTGCTGTTTGAGCTCCTCTATCTGCTGCAGCGTGAAGAAGGGCCTGCGCCGCCTCCGGACCGGCTCCTCGGGGTGCGTCACGGACCACTCGTCAAACGTCTCCGGGTGGCGACACTGCACGTGTAGACGCAAGTTCTTCCTGTGCTTGGTCGTGAAGTGGCACAGATCACAGGAGAAGGGCTTCTCCCCTGTGGGAGACGGAGTTCATCGTGAAGGCGTTTCGGACAGTATTGCATTCATGAGGTGAAGATGCTCATCTTAAATAAACGTAATGAAAGTCTTTCCGCTCCACAGACCTGTGTGTTTGATGGCCAGGTGGGAGACCAGGAACTCCTCTTTAGAAGTGGAGTATTTACAGTAGTCACACTTAAAGGGCCGGTCGTTGGTGTGGGACAGCTGGTGGTTGAGCAGCAGCTTCTTGTTGTCACAAGTGTAATCGCAAAACTCACACTTGAACCTTGCGGATGCAAATCCAAGAGTTACTCATTGTGATATTATCATTATTACTCACATCAACAACACACGACTAATGTAGATTCATTCAGGCATATTCTAGCCTACGTCGGTGATCTCCTACATCCATCTTTTTAAAATACAGACTGATACATGGCAATATAAGAGAGAGAGAATAAAAATACTGACTTGCTGTCTCCAAGACTCTGGATGTGAGTCAGCAGGTGCATTTTGAACGTGTACCGCTTCTTGAAGGATTTGCCACACTATAAAGACAGAAAGGCATTTTCAACAAGAGTTTTGAAGAAGATTAAAAAAAAAAAAAAAAAAAAAAAAAAGTCCATAAAATTATGAGTACACTTACTTTCCTGTTGAGATTGTCATGGTTATGCACAACATTGATACACAGTGGCATTCTTGTATTGGGGAGGTGAATCATGCATTCTTTTAAAAGAGGGAAGGGAGACTAAATAAGCATCTTACAGGAGAAACAAATCATTAGAGCTATTGACCGTTTCAAGATTATCTTCATAGGGAATCCTAAATTGGTTTCTGGTGTCCAAAGATTCTGTTCACTAATTTAGTGAAAAAATGCTCAATATGATGTAAGCTCGACAGAGAATGTATGTAACATCATTACATTGTTTGTCAGAAAGGAACAAGTGATTACCGGTAGTTGTCACTTCTAAAAAAGCAAAACAGATTGCGATAATATTTCCAAAACTGGGATATTGCTGAATATAAAATAGAATTATCATGTAAAGAAAGAACAGGTGAAGCCTTATGATTCATGATTAACTTATTTAAGATCGTTTGTTTTTCACTTAAAAGGATGTTTACTAAAAGAGGTGTGTCCTAACTGTGATGCAATACAAATACTAGTTTCTTAACAAAATGCAAAGTAAAGTGCTGTTTTAATGCCATTTTAAGCATACTTTGATGATTATCTGTATAGTATTGTGAGTTGCAACTATTTTTGCCAGGATCATCGTGAAAGAAAATGTTCACATCGTCCTATGCCTACTTGTAGCCACTTAAAATATTCTGTGCCATAATCTTGTGTTCAATAAATGTTCCAATCTTTATCATCTGACCTTATCACACATATGTGGTTTCTCTGAGCTGTGGGTCTTCATGTGCTGAGTCAGTCTCTTTTGCATGGGGTAAACCCTGTGACACACAGGGCAGAGGAACTCTGACACCTTTGGTACCTGCAAGAATGAGCATAAAAGCCATCAAATTGACTCGAAAGTAATTCCGCTACACGAGACCATGAGCACGCTACCTAGCATTCAACCATCATTCAAATATTGGGAGTCCTGAAATGTCTTACCAACTCAGTCTTTCTTTTCCTGTAGGGATGGAAATGAACATTATTTTAAAAAAAAAGAAAATGCTAAATGTGTTCTGTATTACGACTAATGTGTTACGTATGTGCTCTATGTTGGCTGAGTTACTTACTTATCTTTGTTGTGGACTGCTGCGTGCCGGAGTACATCTTTCTTGTAGACACTTGTGTAATCACACTCCTCACACTTAAACGGCTTGGTGCCCTCATGATTGAACATGTGTTCCTGCAAAGCAGCCCACGAGGCGTTTAGGGCACCGTGGCAACAGGCACGTGAACTGAGGTTGTGACCGGCTTTACTGCAACTGACCTTGAGTGAGGACCAGCGCTTGCAGCGGTAGTTGCACTGCAGGCACTTGAAGAGCTCCGGGTCGTTGCCTTCGTGAGAGTCCACGTGGAAGTGCAAGTCTTCTTGGGTGAGGAAGCGTGAGCCACAGATCCAGCAGTTGTGAGGTCTCAGGAGCGGTTTCAGGGATTTATAGTACCGACTGTTAGAAAAGGAAGAGAGAAAAGCAATTAGCTTCTTGTAACATTATGTAATACTATTTATAACACCAGTTTATTTAATAATTTGATACTCACTTTCGATTTATATATTTCTTATACTTCTTGCGAAGAAAACGCTTTGAGGGTCGGCCGCGTTTCCTCTCAAGAAACTCCTCTGGCTGTGTGTTGGATGAAGGGTCTTTGTTCTCAGAGTCTGATTGGCTTATTGCTGCCTCAGCTATGTCTCCATCTGTCCCTATAGCGGGACCGTTGTTTAGCCCGGAGGAACTCGCCTCTTCAGGTACACTAGCATCCTCTCCCACCCTGGGCGCCTTAGCGATACTCTCTGCTTCTGTAACAAACCAATGAAAGAGAAGAACTTGGAGGCTTTCCTGTGCAGCGACGGGCTGTTTTTTTGCTTTACTTTGTCAAAACTGAAAGCCAACCTTTGCCGTTGTAGCCTTCTTCCAGAAGGCTGTACTTCCTCGGACGGCCGACCTTACGTCGAGGTCGCCCTTGAGAGGAGGAAGAGATCGGAGGAGCGGGCTTCTTCATGATGGCGGGTGGTCTTCCTTTGCAGTCCTCGTTTGCAGGGTTGTAGTCACTGTCCTCTGGGAGTAAACAAAGGAGCGGGGAGAGGGAAAGGGAGTAGGATTATTTTCCCTTTGACTGATTCACTAAGTCAGAAAAGAATGTAGGTTTGTCTGCATGGGGGCTGAATAAAAGTCTTCCTCTCTGACCTTCAGCATCATCAATAGCACCAGCATCCACAATATCGTCGTCCTCCTCCTCGGCTTTTTGGGGCTGAGCATCCTTCGCCTTTGCTGCGTTCCTCTCTTCAGCTTCTTCCCTCTCTGCCTGACGACGGGCAAAAGTCTCACTTTTAGGAGGCCGTCCACGTTTACGCTTCTTTGACACGTCCCCTGAAACCAGACATTATACCACAAAAAAAAACTATTTTTAATAGTATTAAATTAAAATAAAAAATCTGAACTTGAAGTCAACGCGATATGTCTTTGAGATACTCATCCGTACTACCTCACCTGCGGGTTTGAAGTGTTTGTCTCTCATGTGGTTGATTAGCGTGTCTTTGGAGGCACTCTTGTACGGACACATTTTACACTTGAACTGCTGCACAATCACGACTTCCATCATCTCCTCCAGCTCAGCCAGGTTTGGTGGTCGGTGTCCGGAGCCTCCTGCCACTGTGGACGTCTCCATCTCTCTGCACAGCCCGGCTTCGTCCTGAGGCCCCTGGGAGCCTTGGGGCTCCTCTGGGCTGGGCGAGTATTGTTGGGGCGGCTCAGGCTCTGGATTGGCGGTGTACGTCCCACTGCTGCTGATGTAGTGCCCGGGCTGGCTCTCGCTGCACTCCAAGGCCTCGGGAAGCCCACCTGAGCCCACCGTGTCCGCCAGAGGGTGGTCCGATGAGGAGCTGTCGTCGGCATAGAGCGAGGCCTCTGGCCCATTGCTGCTTTCCATGTAACAGGAGTGCTGCGGCTGCTGTTGGGAGTGCTGCGGCTGGTCTGGATCCTGGTTCCGCTCGTCATCGTCGTCATCGTCCCTCGCTTGATACCGAGAGCAACCTGGCTGCTCAGAGTCTGCAGCTGCGACGCACTCTCCCCCATAGTCTCCCCCGTACTGCCGACTCGTCTGCGTCCGGTGGTCCTCACTACTGTCGATGTAACTGCGTGAATGATGCAGCTGCTCTCCCTCGTCCACCCCACACTCCAGATACCCAGTGCTGCACTCCACCACGTAGTGGCCTCGGCTGGTGAGGTTTGAGTCAGCCCCGCTGCATTCCACATACCCAGGCAGGTCCTGGTCACTGTTATCTCCGCTGTAATCAGGGAAACCTGACTGGGAGCGTGTCTGGTCGGGTTCCTCGCCTGAACACTCCACGTAGGAGGATGAAGACTCACCCGTCTGGTCTGGACCATCTGCACTGCAGTCCATATACTGGGAGGGGTGGGAGTGCTGGGGCTGGTCCGGCTGACTGCTGCTGTCCTCCGGGTAGCCAGAGTGACCCGGCTGATCGTCGGGCTGGTCAGGATCGAGGTGGCCCTGCAGGTCCCCCTGGTCCAGACAGGTGGACGTGGGCCCTTCAGCGAGAGCTTCTATGGCAATACGATCAGAGAGGGCCGAAGATGACATCTGGGCTACCATAGGAGCCCCTATAGCAGACAAATACATACAGATGAACTGAACACACTAAAAAGTGTTCTCATACTGTGTGTTATCAACATGAGTGGATTATAAATTAACTAAATAAAAACTCACTTGACAGAGGACGAGAATAAAGCTGGGTCATGACAAGTTGACATGGAATAGGTAAGTAATGTATCCACTCTATAAATAAATGCTGTCTGAGTAACAGCCCACCAGAGTATATTGTTTCTATTATAAATAAACATGTTCATCATTTTTTCATTAACTTTTACAATGGTTTGAAATGGGGTGAAGGCTTGATGAGTTTGCAGTTTTACCATCATCTGGTCCTTGTAATATCAGATACTGGGTTGTTTCTGCGCCTCCGTCTTCTGCACTGGTCACCGCTATGCAACCTGACAGGAGAACAGTAGACGAGATCAGATATCTGCGACATCGTGGTAAAAATAATCAAACTGACACAACATAAGAGCTTCTCAGCCTATGATGTAACAGAAAGTGGAGTGTCAGCGGAAATACCATTCATGATGTCAGGGCCGATGGTGGACTCGATGATCTTGTCAATGGCAGACCCGAGGTCTGACGAGGTAGAGGCAGTTGAGTCGGAAACCATCATGGCTCCTTCGGATGCAGCACTCGAGTGGACCAGCACTTGGGCCGACTCAGACACCATCACCGACTGAGTCACTGTGGAGACGCTGGACACGCTGGTGGACTGGGCCACTGAGGAGGAGTCCGGGAGGTGGACTGATGAAACTCTGACGTCTGTACTGGAGCTGGTTTCTGGGACGAACACCTTGTCGGGGAGGGGCAAGAACGGGATTAAAATATCAAGAAACTTTAACGACAAAAGCCGACCTGCTATATCTGGTTTTGTTTTTTTAAACATATGGCTGTTTTCTCACACACACACACACACAAAGTCATTAAAAACTTACCACAAGTCCCTCTGAGCTCTGTCCCACATGGCAGTCAGATTCTGGGGCCTGTGCATGAGAGGCAGCTGCATCGCTGCTGTCTGCAGACATGGCCTCGGATGACTCCACACCCATGCCGCTTTCAGACGGTTCCTCCATCCCCGAGGGACCTGCATCACTGCTGCTCTCCACCTCATTCTCCTCCGATTCCATAACTATACACACAGATTTAACAAAAAACACTATCAATCTCAAGTTTGTGTCGTGCCTTGGTCATTACTGGAAGTTCATCGTGTTAAGATGAACACAGCTCTCGTCATTAGTGTTATGAGAGTTTGCAATAATTCATGGTCCCCGTTACTTTGTCGCTAGATGAACAGTTAAGTATGGGATGGTTTTCAAAGCAAATAATAACTTTGAGACTGAAAACTGATAGTTTGTCAAAGTTTTTCAAACGTGTGCAAGGACATATATATTGGAAAAGGTAACTCAAGTAATTCATTTTCTATAAAACATGATATTCTCTTTTTTTTGTGTTCTGGTTTCAACGTCTCTTAATTTTGCAGTTTACGTTTAGTGTTTGTCCTCGTGAGGTCTTTATTTAGAGATTGTGATACCAGGATGGATTTGTGGAAATGCAAAATCCTTCATATCAAACAGTGTCCACATGTAAACAAAGGTCAAAACATCCAACAGCAGTGTGTCTCTCCAGGGAAGGGAAATAACACGAGTACATTTACTGAGATAAACACAACTCTGATTTACGGACACTTCTTATCGTCAGAAAGTTCATACTTTTACTCCACTGTGAATGCGTTTGTGACACATTGTGTAACATTTTCACACATAGATTTCAGTGAAGGATGTTGATTTGTCATCGCTTGGGGATAAACGTACATAACTGTGTATATTTAGGAGAACTCCAGCCTCTCTGCGGAAGTCTACATTAATAAACCAGGTTATATTAAGTATTTTCAGTCAAGGACGTAGAGGTGAATTAAAGGGATCTGTTCTGGGGGGGCAGTTAACGTTTCGACCGGTTAAATGCGCCTGTACTTGTCAGCAGTGAAGTTATTTCGAGACTACGGGAACCAACGGTAGCTCCCTACGAGCCACAGCCGTTAGCTCGGAGCTGGCTAACTGACATTTTGTTGTCAGCTCACTATCTCGTTCGATGACGCTGGAAAACCACTAAAACTGTCTCAACGGTCGTTTGAGCGGCTGCACGCTAAAGCGCCGTGGACGAAGAACGGTTACAAGCGAGCGGGCACGTCGGGTTGTAACCACAGCGACCGACGCAGCGCGTGCTAGCCGTTTTTAAACGGGCCCAGCTGCCCTTGATCCTGCCTGCTCCGCCGCGTCGCCATTTTGCACCAAAGTAGCCCCCTCGCTTTACGCTCAGGCATCTGAGCGCTCTACTGGGGACCTCGAGGGCCTCAGCCGCGCACAGACCGCCCAAATGCTCTCCCTGAAGAAAATAAAAACGTTTCCCCTCTCCGGCACGAGAATCTCCACGCTATTTTCTTACCGTATATTTTTCGAGCAGAAGGGTTTCCGTCCGCGTGGACGCGCTGGATAGAACGGGAATTAGCAACGGATAATTGTTGCTTCTTTCTAGTCGGGCGCCATGAGACTCTCCTTGCTTCCTGTCCGTGCGACCGGATCTTATTTATTGTTTTTGTTGAAAACCCTCGTTGTTCACTCGAACATTGGCATATTTACCCATTTTAACAATTTGTGTCTACTGGTATATTTTTCGTTTTTATGTTTCATATATTCGGCAAAAATTGTATGTTTATAATCACTTAGTGGACTATTGTTTTTTAGAGGAAGGCGTATTACGCAATTAGATGCGGAGTAATATGCCTTCACCGGGGCCGTTGTTTGAGGAGACGAGATAATCCGTCCTGCAGAAAATTATAAAATTTAGTTTTTTTTACAGGAAAAACTCCTTACTGACTAGGTGGGAAATCACGACGTCTGTGCATCTTCATTACTAGCAACACATGGAGTAAACATGTCGATGGCTAAAGTGCAAAACCTCCTATCTGCAAAATGATCCAGGAAAAGTGGGAATAACCTCCTATCTGCACTTTGTATATTTTATTTTTTTTGTATTTTGTATTTTGTTTTGGGTGTCCTTAACTAATAGCATTTTTGTTAACAAACAAGTTTATTTTAGTATTCTCAAAAAGGTGTGTTTTTCAGATAGGAGGTTTTGCTCTCCGGCCATCAATGTTTGTTTTTGCTGTTGTGGAAACATGGATTCACATGTATAATAATAATAATAATAATAATAATAATAATGATAATACAGCATGATTAGTGTCAGAATCCATATGCATGTTAATCAGTTGTTTTTAGTGAACGATTGAGACAACTGGAATTGGGATGTAGTTCTCACA
Organism: Ophiodon elongatus; assembly: GCA_016806645.1. Classification (NCBI taxonomy): domain Eukaryota; kingdom Metazoa; phylum Chordata; class Actinopteri; order Perciformes; family Hexagrammidae; genus Ophiodon; species Ophiodon elongatus. Next base: position 1,545,632 of record JACSYO010000285.1, on the reverse strand, counting down.
GAATGTTTATTGCATTGAAAGCACGAACTTATACAAATACAAAACATATCAGTCTCATAAATAATTTCAGTGAAGGAGACATTAAATTGTCTTCCAGTGCAAGTGATTGGCTTTGAAGCCATTTTCAGAAATACACAAATGTATTTGTACAAAACAAAAAAAAAGCTTTAGGACACAAAAAATAATATTAGATATTGCTATAAATACCAAAATAATCTAATACTGTTAAGAGTCTGAACCTGTCAGACATAAAGATACCATCAGCAAATCTGGAATCCAGATAGCTTTGGAGAATATTTTAGTTGTAGTTATGGGTCTCAAATTTTAGACCACCACAACCAACCAGTTCACAGATTATCAGACTGAGGGCGAGGCAGTGCCAAAGATCACTCGGCTTTGCTTTCCTTTGGGCCAACGCTGTATGTTATACAATTAGCCAACATCAATGCAAACACATCATACAACAGACGCTTTACACAAATACTGCATCACATTCTCCCTGACACCTGCACAGGAGAGAGAAGTCGCTGCTGCCACACTAAAGACGATTTCCAGCTCATCCCTGTTTGTTCATCTCTTCAGTATTGAGTGCCTGAAGTATCTGAGCACTTAAGGAGATCGTATTTCACGTAGCCAACACGATCCACCTGCCTGCGAGAGTTCATACGCCAGTAGAAGCGGTCTCGGCAGAAGTACATGTGACCTAAAGCAGAAAAATAAACATTTTAATCACCAGAAGACAAAATGAGGATTCTTACATGAAACAATTTATTGTTATATGCAAATTTAGTTTTATTGATCTCAGTATAAATGTTTGAAATTACCTTTGTACTGGAAGACATCATGAGCATCACTGGGGACTCCACCAAAAACGGCATCTGTGTATTTGGGGTACCCTTTGTCGATTTTCTGGGCCTTCACGTCAAGCCTGTGTTGATAATAGCAGAGGATGTAATTAGATTAGAAGACTAATCGTAGTCAAAGAAGACCTGACAGGGTTGAATTTAAGCTGAAAATCTTCCCAATTTGAACTCACCTCCAGTAGTTCTCCCCACTGAAGAGCAGCACTTTGCCTCTCCCCCTCTGCAGGGCTCCCTCCACCTTCTGAACGCTGTCCGGGAGGCCGAGCTTCTCAATGCTGCGGGGACCCAGCACACTCTTCCCTGTGTACACCCAGAAACGGGTTCCTACAGAAAGAAAATGATCATTAGAAAAAAATGTTCCAGCCACTTTCGGCCTAAGTGTTAGTGGTCCCATATTCACTGTTTGTAGCTTTATTACCTGAGAAAAAGTACAATTTCCTGGCCAGAAGGTTCTCAAAGGCAGAGTCGATGACTGCTGGCAGAGCGGGCCACGTCTCTGAAATAGAAAATGGTCCCTTGAGCCCTCCGTTGCTCTCGCTGGACATCTTCCAGTATTGTCTGTTGACCAACACATTTACACAAAACACACAATTAACACATCCGCACCGCTGGTTTGTGTTCACGTCGCTGTTATCACAAAGAAGAATAGACTAATTGCTTACCCGTCCTTAAAGAAATGTAGTTCTCCCTGAATCACGGTGATGGTGTCGAATTTGGTGATCTTGCAGGCATCTTGGCTGGGATCCACAGGTCGTGTGGTGGCAGTTGTGGTGGTGGTGGGATCTGTAGAGTCAGTCACATCAGGGTCTGGGAGGGTGGTAGGGGCGGGTGTGTTGGGCTGAGGGGGGTCGGGATCAGGGCCGGTTTTGCGTCCTAAAAAAAAAAGAAGGAAAATAGTGTTGGTTGAGAGAAAGTGTTGAGAAGTGGAAATTTAAGCATTTTGATGCGATTTTGTATGATAACACAGTTTTTCATGTCCTCACCGTAGAGATATTGAACGCCTTCAATGTCGTCTTCATGCAGGGAGAAGTCTTTCACGTAGCTGTACATGGGGTACATGAGAGCCTCTCGTATGCTGGAGTGCTCCAGGCCAATGGCATGTCCAAACTCATGGGCTGCCACCAGGAACAGACTGTAACCTGGAACACATGCAGAAAGGAATATTAATGGCAATGGTAAATACATATAGCATTTATCTTCTCCACTTTCCTATATTCTTATTCTTGGATTGTCTTATATTCATGTTACTCACCCTGGTCAGGACAGAAGCCCCATTTCTTGTGGTCGTCATAGCTGTCAGTGGTACTGCACCACAACTTGCCATCTCCTCGTCCCTCACTTGTGCAGGAGTCGTACTCCTTACCCAGGAACTCAAAGGGGAAGTGGCAAGGCTCCCCCTCAGAGTTTCCACCAATTACAGCGGTGTCTGGCCAAACAGAGACATGATAACAACAGTAAGATAACAAAGCCACTGTGGCAGTACTGCGCAGCATTCAGGAATAGTGGTTCCTGGCACCTACCACGACTGGGACAGAATCCAAACGTCTTGTCATTGTCAAAGCTGCTTGTGGTGGCACACCAGCGGTAGCCATCACTGCGGCCCTCTGTGGTACAGCTGTCATATTCCTCCCCCAGGAAGACGAAGGGGAAGACACACTGCGCCCCGTCTGCGTTTCCTCCAAATGTGTACAGAACTGTCAGGATGAGAACGAGGGGCAAGGATGAGCGGGTGAAGCGGGTGAAGCGGGTCAGCGTGCCACAAATGCAAAGGCCTCGAGCTGACCTCTGACCTCTGATTTTCCTTGCAGAACAAATTGTCAAGCTTACGTTCACTTGGGCAGAAGCCGAATTTATTGTCACTGCCGTAGTCCGCTGTGGTGGCACACCACGGCAGGTCGTCCGAACGCCCGTCAGTGGTGCAGGTGCTGTAGGATTTGCCCTCGAAAGTGAAGGGGAAGTGGCACATGGCCCCATCAGCATTCCCAAAGCGAGTCTTCACAGCTTCGGTGGCAGAAAAAAAACATACATGTAATGTAATGTATAAAGTGAACACTAGGGGGAGACAACCTCATATGATTTATTGGTGGAGGAGAACTTTCTTTTGGTATGTATTATTACCTGGTCCTGTTCCCAGGGTCCAGTACTCATCATCGTCAAAGTGGGCGTCACCCTGCACCCCCTCACCAGGGGGATAAGCATGGGCCAGAAGACCATCTCTACCATCGAACGGGTATGGGTCTCCATGGTCTGAACAGAAAATCGAAGTGCACGTCAATTATTTTGATTTTAAACTTGGGTTTAGTTCAAAATCATTACACAAGTATGTGACATCAATATGAACGACGCCCGTGAATTGACCACAGCACAAACACATACCGGCTTTTCCAAATGAAATCATGATGTCAGCTGTTCCATCAAAGAGGCGGGTAAAAGTCAGAGGGGTCACATCACTCCACACCTTGAAGGCTCTGGCAAAGGCGTCATCAACCAGAGAGCTCTCCATGTCTGGAGTATATCTAAGGATCCTGTGGAGAAGAGAAGAACGATACTCTGTTTTCAGACTTATAATTGACAACGTAAGTGAAGGAACTTGGTGATATATCTCAATCAGAGATACTCTTTGCATTACAAAGCACACACATTATAATGCCATCCAGTCTATTGACAGATCATTTCTACCTACTCACCTGTAAGTGACATCCTTATTGTCCCATTTGAGGTCTCCTTCAAATGTTTGGTAGTTGGCCACATCAGGAACCCCACAGCGAGGCTGTTTCATGGCCTCCAGGGTGGACGTGTCCAGCTCTCCAGTCTCCTCCAGCCCCATCTGCCTCTGCATCCTCTTCAAAGCCTTGGAGGTGGATACCATCGACTGGAAGCCGCTGCGTTTCAGCGAGTTCATGTAGCCAAACTTATTCAGATAACCCTGGCAGGAGAACATGAGAAACCACAATAATGAGTCCATATTGTGATTATATCTCGTGATGAGCAGGATAGAGTGGGTCCTTATGGAATAAACTTTGGTTCGGAAAAGTATACACTCGTGTTTTTGTTCTCACTTTTACACCCTCATTTGAATTCAGAAGAGCATATTTTTTCCTTTTCATTAACATCATAATAGAGGTCTCTGTCTAGGTAATTACTTCCCTGCACAGCTTGATTGCACACTGTTTTGGGAATTCTAGTCTATCGAGACAAAATGAACCATCTGCTACTCACTTCTGCCAGCTCCGTATCCGTCATGTTTTTGATGATGTCTCCTGGGAAGGTGACAAAGACGGACTTGAGAGGAACGCTCCATCCATCCTGAATGCTTATCCCCAAAACTAAACACACAGCTAAAGCACAGCACCTCATGATGAGACCTGTTATAGACTGCTTCTGCAAAAAATATCTAAACTAAGAGCCTTGCAGTGAACAAGTGCTCAGTGAGACAAAAAAAGATGGAAGAGCCTCTCCACTGACAATCAGCAGTGCTTCTCCTTCAGAGTCGGCTTCCCTCTTTGTTTTGACTGGTGGCTCTTGTTGTCTCTGCTCTCTGCCCTTGGTTGTGGACCTTCTTTTTATGCAATGTAACGTCTTAGTCACTTCACCTCGAACCCCACCCACTACTAACCTCAACCCTCCCACTTACATCTTGAAAGACTGTATGTTGAATGCACAAGGGGAATTTCCAAAATTTCCACATTTAGCCTTACCTAACAGCTAGTGAGTGGTTGGCTAATTGTCCTTCATTGGAAATGTCTCAAGCTGGAGGAGGTGAAGAATGACAGTAGTGGATAAGACCAATTATGGCAAAGTGTTATGGTTGCAGTCATATTATGTTAATAAAGTAAAGTATTAACCAGATTACAAATGACTTTTAAAGCTCTTAAAATTCTTATTATCTTAAGAATTTACATCATAAAAATACTCAGGAAATAAGCTAAAGAGAGCATAAGTCTATGCATATGTCTTTGTCATCCTTTTAATTCAAGTGAAATGATATTCTTGACATGTTAATGTATTTTTACCTGAGTACAACACACTCATCATGGGACCAGGCCAGACACTTCTGTTATTTAGATGGTCTAAGCAGTGATATAAAAAGTTTCTTCCACCCTTTTCATAAATAGAGATTTGTTTCCTCTTTACTTATAGTTGGATATTGAATAAAATATCAAACTAGGTCAAGCCTGAAGTAAATTCTTCCAGAAATGTCATGTCTGTCAGTTGTTTTATTTTCTGACATGTTAAAAGTTTAAATAAATGTTTTAAGTTTTCTACGATTGAGGTGATTAAGAAATCCCAGTTAGTTGTGATTTTCTTTTTTGCAGTATTGCATTATTGTTGTTGGCCAGCTTTTGGGGAACTCATAGCTTCATCATCACTATACTGGTAATGATGCAACATCTTCACTGGCTTCTTCCACAAGATGAGCCAAGTCATTAGCGATGACTTAAACGTCTCATTTGGCAATGAGCATTGCACCTAATATATCTGTATTTTTACAAAGCGGATCTTAAATCTCTGTTTCTCATGCAGCTCTGTTACATAACAGTTTGAGCCACGCATAAAAAAAACAAACAAGAAAAGACACAAAAGTAGCCATTTTTTATTCTAAAGAACAACTTCTATGTTGGCTGATCTTGAGACTATGACTACGTGCAGCAGTGTGTTTGTGCTGGGTAAGTATATGTTGATACTCTGAGGTATGTGAGTATCAAGGTGTTGTGTCATGACTCATTTACGTTCCCACATAAATAGCCAAAGCTGCAGATGAGGGGCTTTTTTTTTTGAATGTGCACACTGCTGACATCCGTCTCTCCCGTAAAAACATGTTTACTTAGTTGCTCTGCTGCATTTTCAGATGCAGGAAAATAATCATCTCTTTTTAACTGATGAGCCAAGTCAAAATACTCCATGATAATAGAGGGGGAAGTCCCTGTCCAAGCCCATGTTGAAAAATGGTTTTCTAATTCCTACAAGTGGATAGAAGGTATCCGTCCTCATATTTGAATCTATAGTTTCCTGATGTGGTTGATTCTGACACCTTTTGACACATGCATCATTCTTCCCCCATTTTACCAACTTATTGTTGATGTGTCTAAAACATATTGTAATATCCTCTCCTAATTATGTACTTCCTCTGTTGTTTTACCAATGTCATTTCTGTTGTTTGTTGTGATTTTTCTTCAGCGAGCAGCAGCCATAATAATGCATTTCTTTTGTTTTGTTCAATCAGTATGTCTATAAACTTTAAATCTCTAAAGTCTAAGTCTTGATAACACACCTCTCCAGATTTTAACAATAATAATGACTGGTCAAAACGCAGTAAGGGGGGATTCAAAAAATGTCAATTACCGTCATTTTATTATGCTTGTTGCACTTTGCTGACTCTCACTTTATATGCACATTATTCACATGGTATTCTATAAAACAAACCCAACTCATTCTTCCACTGAATGTAATTCCACTTGAAATAAAAAATTTGTCTTTGTTTTCGGTGGGTATTGACATTTTTAAAAACACAAAATATAGAATTCAAGCTACAATGTAGTTACATAACACATATTTACATTGCACGTATATTTTTGGCCACATTGATTCAATTTAAATCAGAATAAAGTAGCTAGTAACAAGCCCTCTTTCGTTTTTTATGGTCATCCAGACACAATCATAAGGTTATTTCTGTATATATGTGGCTCCTCAGTGGATCCCCATGCCTCCTTTGAAAACATCTGCCACTGATTTTACATGGCGTCAAAGCCTTAATGAAAACGGCTCCATGCATTTTAACAAATGCCACATTTCATTTGGTTTTGCCACTTTGCTTACAAAAAGACGTCTGGCACAGAATCCCGAAAAAATACACATTTCTGCGTGGCACACTTCCCAAAATTGCTCTCAGTCACAGCACGGCCTGTTGGCACAAACCGCCACAAACATATGAGGTGGCCAACTGCGTCATCAGAGAGCTGGATAATATCAGAGTAGACCAGCAAGACCCTCACAGCTCACGGATCGTCATGATTAGGTTAACTGTGCAACAACACAGCCATGAAATATCAAAAGTCGTCATTTGTGACCGCTCTCTATTTTCCCTGGAGCTGCAGAAACACAGTGAGGCAAAACACAAGAAAACCCTCCTCGTTGCATGTCTCAGACATGGTCTAAATGTTGGTATTTTAAGGTCATCAATAGCTCAGGGTGAAAACTCTGATCATATTCACTGTGTTCTCTTCAAAACTCAGCATGTTTTATGCCCTGGTTTTCTTTAGTTGATCCTTCAGTGTTTACAGTTCAGCGCTGCACAGAACGTTTTGCAGCTTTGTCCTTAATTGTGACCTGCCCTGTTTGGTTTACACCCTGCCTCGTTAAAGCAAACTCTTTATTTCTTATGGTATGTTTCTAGCGGGCGGTTCTAAATGAAAAATCACTTCCTGTCTGCCACAGTTGATGTGGTTCCTGCTTCCTCGTTCAGCTGCGTCGTGTTTTATGGAGAGTGGCTTGTTGACTCTGCGGTGGGACACAGAGACTGTGTTTGATGTGGAGGCAGCGTTACTCCAACACCACGTCCAGGTACTTTACCCAGCCTTGCTGAGTCTGCTGTGCCTTGCAGTTATTGTGGGAAAAGTTTTGTTTTTATACCCCACTAAACTCTCACAGCAGTTTATTTGGGCTTTCCAAGAAGTTTTCCTCTGTGTTTACTTTGTTTTATTTCTGGTCCTCCTGTGTTGTTCACTTCATTATCACAATAACAATCGAATTAAAACAGCAAGGAACGGCATGTCTAATGTATTGTCTGCAAATATTTGTTATATAATTTGTTTTTAATTTGTCAAGACACTATGCATGCTTGTGGGTGAAAGGGGCAGACGGAGATCCTCAGACAAACAAAACTTATTGCAGCCGAAACAAAAACTGATCAAAACAAGCAATTGCAGGGCGGAAACCGCGTTGTGCCTCCAAGCCCTCAAGTGTCACTCATCTACCAGCTCGTCTGTAATGAGTCACAAGTCAGCATGATAAGTAAGACAGAAATAATCCCAAACAAACTCTAAACAGTCGGCATAAAGTTGTGTAGTCATATGAATTGGGCCGTGGGAGCACGACAGGCCACAGCTTTGACTCACGTCTCCCCGGAGGGTTACTTCTGCTTCACTAAACTCTTAATCAAAATCTAGACTATTAGTCAGCTTTGGGAATATTTCTTGTTTACTGGACATACAATATCTCAGCGTAACAATCTAATAATCTGCTATAACGATTGTGAGATAGAAAAGATATTCAGAGTTGTACGGATAACATGTGTATGTAATTATATGCTTCACAGTGCTTTCAGTTGCTGGAAGGCAATTAATAGTGATAATAATGATCTTCTCATTGATGTGTCAGCCATGTTGCATCCAGCCCAAGATGAACAACGCTGGGTTAAAATGATACTGCGTTAAGTTTAAGTAGGTCACTCCAAAACTAAAAGTCGAGAAAAGTTTTTTTGAATCTTATTTTCTTCAAACCTTGTCTTAAAATCTAAACTTAGACAACAACTTTTCTCAATCTTGATGGGGAGAAATGAAGTTCCGCCTCACTGCCAGGGATCAAAGCACAGGTCCATGTCAAGGTGATCAAAGCCGTTAAACGATGCATGGCATATAAACCAACGCTGCTCATCGCGGTTTTCTTCCCCGTTGCTCTGGCACCGACTGTTTGGTGGCTGCTTCCACTCAGGTACTGCAGCGTTGGGACACTCTGCTACTCATGAGTGAAACAGGATATGACAGAAAGTCCTGAAGGCATTTGTACACTGATGTTTTGCAATGACTTTATTTGGATATATATGTGGTTATGGCACTTTGTTGACTAACTTGAGGCTTTATGAGAACCCACACCTATCATCTGAGTTGTGCACATGGTTCATCCATGTGACAGATGATCACGACAGAAGTGATTCAAGTGATTCATGGATAAATACACATACACACATATATTTGGACATCCGCTGCCTCATTCAGATAGTGACAGGAAACGGGAAGAGAGTGAGATGGGGAATGACATGCAACAGAGATCCGGCACGCTGTGGTTCACGGTCGGCAGCTTAACCCCCAGTAGGCCCCGAGTAGGCCGCCGCAGGGAGGAGGTATAATACTGTTGTGATACTGTAGTGCAGACAATATGCAATTATATAATATCACTAAAAAGCGGTAGGCGTGTTTGGCAGGGAGCCACGCATGAGGGTAGACTGTGCCTGCTGAGGCGTGGGCTGCCACTGCAGAGCAAGTCCAGGCAGGCGGAGTTGTGTTGACTTTATGGACAGCCATCTATCCCCACCACCGTTAAAAGCTAATTACTGCCAGTCATAAGCAGTGGCCTTTATGGGCGTTCCATCCTCTGCCATCCAAAGCGCAGCCACAAGGGAATGACAGCATGGGCCACGAGGGGAGCTCTGATTGCACCAAATATTATTATTGCTTTTAAACTGCATGTGGAGCAACGCCTCCATAACTTTTTTTAAAGAGTTGTTTTCAAAAATCTGCGGCCTGAAAAACAAAACAAAACCGTGCTAGGCATTTTGTGTTATAATAAAGAGTCACGTATGGGGAAGTCCATTCACCAGGTTTTTAAAACCAACATCCCAGAAAATGGGAAAAAGAACGGGAATTTCCCCTTCCTGCTGGAGGAAAAGCAGCTGATAGCAGGCTGGAAGTGAGTCAGGCTCAGCACTTCAGCTGCCTCGGCACACTTTGGTCCAGACTTGTCGAGGCAGGCAATTATCCCTCCGTTTGATGTATGTTTGCTGTTTGAGGTCTTACCGTATATGTGGGGTTGCCGGAGTTTGAACTTATGTGGCCAAAGATAAACACAACATTTCCCTCCAGGACAAAAACCCAGATCGTGGTGCACACACTCCGCCACTTTTTTTTCTGTAATGCAGCAAAACAACTTGAACCCTGACATTTCACCGTTCGTGGTCACACATCTGCTGATGACTCTGCCTGTGTCACCAAACTGGTCAGCAAGAGATGCAGCATAACATTATATCTCTCATAACATAAACTCGGGGAAAGCATTTTTACCAAACTGTTTACAATGCCTGAGGAAGGCACAATCTAAACAGAACTGAATTATTTTCATCTTTTAGGCAGTGGTGGAATGTAACTAAGTACATTTACTTTACTTTTACATTTTATTTTAGTTGAGTATTTACTTTATATTTATTTAATATTTACTTTATACTTCTGCTCCACTAAGTTTTGGAAGTAAATATTGCAATTTTTACTTCACTACATTTTCTTTGAAAGGTTTAGTTACTTTACAGATTTATACTATTAAAAAAATAATATATACATAGGATAATAGGTTTTGATGTATTATTAGAGGGTAAACTACCCAGCAGTATTTAAAATAATTAAAAATAGCTCCATCTTAAGCAGCTGCTAAATTAAAACGATGACCACATTAATTATAATTCAGTAATATAATATTATTATTCTGAAATGGGCCATTCTTTTGGAACTTTAAGTATATTTTGACGTTAATGCTTGTTGTACAATTTTTCTACTTTTACAACCTTAACATTTGAACACTTCTTCCACCACTGAAGGTACATTATATTGGAGTTCATAAAAGAAAACACTGACTGAATGGGTGCTCTTGTGGATGTGGGAAAACTTTCTGGATCATATCTTGAAAATCTCTGTGAAATAATCAACAACTTCAAACAACTGTTTCATGTTCTCAAATCTAGAATGAAAAAAGGTTGCTTATGATAAAAATATATGATAAACTATCTCGCAAAAGTTACTGTTCATTCTTTTCAAATGCACTTGTTTACTGTGCAAAAATGTATTAAACAGAGTTATTCCAACTTAATCAAGCATGTTTTTCTGAACACTGAAAAACAATGATTATAATGTTGATGACTGAATTGAATCCAATGTGCAAATGCATAAAGTGGAGTTTTCGTTTTGGCTCCTTTATCCCTGCTCCATGAGCTGTGGTTCTAGTGACTTTGGGATATTAATCAGCCAAGCAGGTTTTTGGAGCCGCCATCAAAATAATTTCAATAAAAGTCTATGGATGCTAATAAGCACCATCAGGACCTGTGGGAGAAGCTTAATGAAGGAACCAGATGTGACCTTGGTACCCTTCACCAGACAGCCAGATCAGCAGAGAGTGTCCTGCTCAGTTTTAAACAAACACATCAAAATATTACTTACCAGCAGGTGGCAGTCACAAGGAGGGTTAGAACTGCAGCATCAAGCTTTAACAGCCAGTACTGTAAGGAAAGTCTCTTTTTTTAGGGGAAGTGAATAATGCTACAAACTATCTCTGCTCCACAAAAACCTCTTTTTCCAAATGAAATTCTATGAACCATTTTTTTGCATCTTCACATAACTCTGGGTTCACACAGGAGCCAATCTCCCCTTTTAGATTGCACTGCTTTGCTTCAAGCTGTTTTTCAAAATACCTCCTGAGGCAGAGATTTGATAAAAAAAAAAAAGGGAGATAAAATATTGATGTTGTTCTAATTTTGTACGCCTGTTTGGTGAATAATTGATTGTTCGGGGAAATGAGTTTGTTTTATTTGCAGATACCCTAATGCTGTTTTATTGAAGGGTTTTCACACATGCTGTGAGCCCGTATTGTTGTTTCTAACATTAACCTTTAGGTTAAACTCAAAGCAAAAGATGATGGCAGTTTATCTGCTCTGTGTAATCGCTTTGTATTGCAGCTGTTTATCTAACATATGTGTCATATCATTACATCCTAATAGACTGTGTCCAGTTGTTACAGCATCCAAATATTCCATCTGCTGCAAATGTGCATCAACTCATTTGTTTTTGCATCTTCTCATTTTTATGCATATCAGTTTGGACGCAGCCTCTCATTAGCTGTGAGGCCGACAATGAACCGACGTCCCCACATTGCTGTATCATAAAACAGATGAGTCTGACACAGATGCTCTTTCAGCAAAAGCAGAATTGGTGGCCTTGTTTTTTTATGACTGATTGCTTTCCTGTTTAAATCCCATGTGCAGAAGAGTGGCACCAATCAACTGTATGCGATGGTGGATGTACTGTAGAGCTTCTTTTATGTACACATTATCCTTCAAAGCTCTTCCTTGGAGCTGTGTTACAGCTGTTCCCAGAGACAGATGTTGTTGCATGAAGCGTTCTGACAAGGAAGCCTTGTTTCCTGTTGTGCAGCAGCACCGAGGGCACACATTTGCTTATTCATGAAACCTGATCAGAGCCCAGGTAGATCAAACCACTCCTACATTTTGAATGAAAAAAGCCTTTTACTGAGGCATAAATATCATGCGATGCACTTTCCCCTCAGCCTGCCCTGGAAGAGAGTCTTCGGAGGATTGGAAGGTCAGTGTCAGGTTAGAGCTGCAGCTGATGTAGAGTGGAGCTAAATATTGACTTGAAACATGGTTGACACAAACCATTCTGAAGAAATATTGATCCAAATAGGTGCATTTCACCAGAGGGGAAAAGGACAGCGGTCTGGAGGTCACATGCTCTCTTGTTATTAAAATACTTGTCATTCCAAAACACATCATTACTACAAATCATATATCTTTGGGAATTTCCCATGGAAATGTGCACAAAGCTATTTACAGAATCTAATGTAATAGTAAATGTAACATCAAATACAAGGTTACAACCCCCTGAAACTGGTTTTACTGCAGAACGTGAATATCAAGAGCTGGAAAAAGAGGCCCCTCTCCTTCCCTCGGGATCTGCGGTTAGCACCCACATTAGCCCCAAGGACAGGAGGTCGCTGCAGGGAAAGGTCACCTCTGCTGTTCCATTTGAAATACAAAACATCGGCATTTCCTTTCCTCTTATTTGTAGTTCTTATCTGAAGTCTCCTTCGACTTGATATTTAATCCTTCAAGGAAACTCAGCATCTTAGCCAATGAAACCATGCCAACATGATAAAAATAGCCTCCCAGATTCAATAAGAAAAAGTGTTACTCTGTATGTAAAACAATACTAACGTTGAACCAAACTATTGATATGTAAAGTTTCTGCTCAGCACTATATCACATGAACGTGTGTTGTTTATTTTCTGCTTTATGGATTCTGGACAAGTTATATCTGAAAGATGAGATTGAAGAGAATCTGTTGGCAACTTAAGAGATGGAGACCTCGCAGACCCAGCAAGAGCACGCAGTCCTCAGTAGGATTAAGTAGTCTTTCCAGGGACTTTATACCTCGCCAAATATCAAAGGAACTCAGACAAAGAGAAGAAAAATGGGCTGTCAGAGCTGTGACAACTCTCGACTGTTATCTCGAGCCACTGCATTATTGCAGCAGTAATGAGAACTCTGACAGCACTGCTGCGCAAGGTACCAATGGAAAGTTGAGATATCTTGGGCTTAAAGTGTTTTGCGGTGGAATAATTACAACTGAAGAAGCGGTGACTCGCCGAGAGGAAGGGAATAGGTAGAAACAACTTTACTATCATTATTATATAAAACAATAAATAAAAGAATAGTTGCACTGAGTTGGTTTGGTGTCTTTACTTGAGTGTATCCTCAGTTAGCACACAGACCTAATGTGAGAAAGAAACAGATTGATAGCGGCTGTTAATGCAGGTTTAAACCAGATTTTCTTTTCTTTTTCTTTTTTTTTTAGCCACTTCTTGGAAGCAGAAACAAGCCATAAACACAACACTGCAGTATTATATCCTTATCAGTTAATATGGCAAAATTGTAAGCAAACAGCTGCTTATTTACACAACCAGCAGATATGCAGCAACAATAGCATTCATTTGGAGTACGGCTACCTGAGAACTGTAAATCCAATAATCTCGTCTTTACCAGCCGCAACATTGACGCTGGCCTTGTTTTCACATTGCTAACTTTGCCTGAAATAGCTCCCTGCTTCTGCTAGAAAAGATGAGAGCAGTGAGACTGAAAGACTCAACAACGAGTTGAAAGACGCAATAAACCTCAATAGAGCTCAGCAGACGTGTGGATTTGGGTGGGCTCGTCATTTGTAACGACCTCTTTCACATAAAGGTCATCAGGTGTTAGTTTAAAAGTATTGATAGCCAATTTTAAATGATTGGATAAAAACCCTACTTTGTATTTGACTGTGCAACCCTGTCTCCTTACATCACATTCATAGATTACTGATTTGGTTTCCCGATTACGTTGTGGGGAAAAATATAATCGCTACCTGGATAATGTTCAGAGGCAACAGTGTTTTAATGAAGCTCTACATTTATATAACAAAGTTGCAAAGATGGCGTTGGAGGAGATGGTGGGCACACAACATTTTTAAACCAAAGTCTGGAGTTCACATCCAGACTCCTGTCTGTGGTTATGGGTTTAGGCAAGACACCACTTTGGTTCAGTTTGGGGGAACGACTGTAGTTATCATGGACGAAAGAATCCACGATCACGATATTGTCGCGATATCAGTAGAAAACTTTGTTTATTCACTGTTTTTTGGCAAATTAATTTCACTCAAAATACGAGTGAAGGGAGATGGAGAGAGTCTGTAACCGGTCAACACCGATATATTGTGAAACCCTTAGTTCAGTATCAACTTTTTTGTGACTTGCCCTGTACTGATTATGTTAATAGAAAGCGTATTTTTTTTGTGGCATTAGGTTTCCTTCAAAACATATTTACTGATGCACATTAGTTGTACTTCATACTGTGTGCTCAGTAGAGCTAGGAAATAATATATCACAAATATGTATATTTCACTATTCTATTGGAATCAATACTGTAAACATATCTTGAAAATAGCATGAAGCACATTATATCATACATTTATTCATCCTCTTTTTTTTCCTCAAGTGTGTGTTATATACAGTACATCTGGCCTATACACTTTGGTGTGGATTGCATTAAGGTTTCTGTCTTCCCGGCCCTCCCAGCATCAACATATTGACTGACTGCCTGCTCGTGCCCCAGAAGACTGCAATAGAAAATACATAAGAGATTGTCACCCACTCAGGAGAACATCAGAAAACTGTCTTGGCCCGAGCTCTGAGTCTTTACAAGAGACAAAACAGAATTACTTTACATTCTCATACAGTGTTTTTGTCATTGGCATTAAACATCATTTCTAATCTACAGATGCCTCAGTTTGACATGATGCAAAATGCTGAGCTTACAGTTTAGTTAAGATACTCACAATCTTCAGGTTGCCTTTTCCAGTCCAGTCCGTACTAATTTACAATACTGAATAAGGCCATGGAAGCCACTGTTCCTCGCGGTAAGTTGTGATAATATTATGAGTCCATGTAGTGTAAAAAAAGAAAAACTGCAGCTCCCACCACCAGCTGGCACGGAGGCTGGATAAACACGAGCTTTAAGTGCATCTCTGCCTTTCTCCCCCATGAGTAGCTGTCGTCCTGCACGCAGCTTCTAAAAGGTTAAAACCAGCAGTTCTATCCAGCTGCTTGTTTCTTATCCCCGTCCATCCTCATTGCTCAGTAATGGGCCAGTGCTGCTGCATCCATTGAGGGACTCAGCTCCATTAAGGGTTAAGGGATTACAAAATCCCTTCAATCTGCACAGACAGCTCCTTGCTGTAAAAAGTTCTCCCATAGTGCCACTTGCTCCGCCACTGTTGTGAGATCGAGACCCTGAAGAAGAGATGAGCGTTCAAAGCTGTGCTGCTGTCGTCTCCTATTTACATTATTACATTCGTATTCTTCAGCTACAGTCCGTTTAACCACACACAGTCAGAAAATGAACCTGTTCGTACAAACTTTCATTCCATAACAAGTTATAACATTTCATACTGACCAACCACAATAACTTATATTGCACATTTTGTAATGTTCACACCAACTGTTTGACCGTAATGAACAACAGTTAAAGTTTAATGTCTTCAGTCTGTTACTAAGATAGTCACTGTCAAGAAGACTTCCATTATTGCAAGAAATAGATATCCTTTTATTTAATTATTTTTTGCTCTGACCAAACTTTTATAAAATCCACTCCTCCTGAGTAAAGATAAAAGATCTTCCAGTATTTTTGGATTCATGACCACCGTCCCTACAGCATCGCAGCACTTCATACTCCTCATCAGACTAAATTAAAATGAGGAGCGAACCGATGCTCGTGAACTGATCGTTATTTTTCAAGCCCGCCGTCGGCTCCACTCCTTAGACGGTGTTCTGCTCCAGTAAGGGCGGGTGTTCTCTAGGTTGTTGAGGTGGTTTGGTCCTCTGGTCCTGCTGCTGCTCAGGTGAAGGCGGCTGCTGTTGTAGCGGGTCAGTTTTGAGGCTTTCCTTCTGAGGGGGCTGTGGCGGTGTCGCTGGCGGTGACTCTGGATTGGGCATCTCTTTCCTGTCGCTGGGCTGAATCTCCAGAGCTGGCGTGTCCTTGCAGCAGAAGTACTGCTGCCAGATTTTCCTGAAGGCCGTGCGGAACTTCTTGATACGGAAAGCGTAGATGATTGGGTTGACGGCAGAGTTGCCGTGGGTGAGCAGGATGGCGATGTAGAGGAGGACTATCGGCTTCTCGCACTCGGGGCAGAAGAGTGTGATGCAGTTGATGATGTGGAGGGGGAGCCAGCTGACCGCGAAGAGAAAAAGAACCAGAGCCAGCGATTTCGCCAGATTCAGCTCCTTGTCATAGTACTTGTTGGGGTCGGAGTGACTGGTGGTGAACTTCTTATTGTTGAGTTGCTTGTGGATAACGTAGAAGATCTCGGCATAGATGACCAGCATAAACAGCAGCGGCGGCAGCACCCAGCCAAAAAAGTTGAAATAGACCATGTAGTCCATGCTGATGACATTTTCGAACTGGCAGGTGATGATGAGGTCAGAGCTGATGGAGCCGTTCTGCTGGAGGCGCTTCAGGTTGTTCCAGCCCAACATGGGGGTGAGCCCCACGATGAAGGCAACCGTCCAGCATATCACCACTGCCAGCCCTGCTCGCCGAGGGGTCACCACTCGCTTGTACCTGCAAACAACACAGTCTCATGTCAGCACTTTCTCTCACAGCGCTGTCAGGTCTTGCATGGTTTCGTATTTGCGACATCTTTTTCTCTCTCTCTGTGCCCTTGGGCTCACGAGAGGAGCGACTCACAAGAAAGAGTGAATATATTATGTTGAATAATATATTTACACTTGAACAGAACCCGTGGCTGCAAACCATTATCGGTAGATCTTTTCCTTTGCAGCACTGATGCTTTTCACACTCCTTTTGTTCAGGGCAAAACCAAGTTAGCCCGCAGTTGAATTGGCTTAATATTGTCTAATAATTTATTACAGCGGTACAGTGGAGACAAGCTGCAGGCAAGCTGCAACCAGCTTTAACAGATATGGCTTGTTCATTGTTTACAGTGTGTTATGGATAAGAGGCAGAAGATAGAAGAAAGTAAAAGGTGCAGAGGCTGTAAAATCTTATCACTGTTGTCCTACGACCAAGAAAAGGCACAGAGAGACTCAGACTGATACTTGCCTTGAGGCAGGGAAACAGTGATCTGATCCCACTCATGTTGAAAAGTGTCTCGAGCAACCAATGCTCCCTTTCGGATTACTAATGATTGATATTTACAACGTGTGGCGCCCGAAGCACAGTACAATATCTTGGATTAGTATCGACTAGGGATTGTTGTGTTGAGCCAGGTCTGTGTCTGAAGCATGGCAAGATGATCATTATTCACGTGCTGAGCCTGGGAGCCGTCTGCTCAAAAAAGATAATTTGCTAATCTACCAGCAGGGAGTGTGGGAGAAAAGAAATCTAACTCTTAATCGAAGTTGTGGGAAAGGAGTGGCAGAATTTCTGATTTAAATAACACAAGGACTGTACATTTAGGATGTACACGTCTCTGAGGCAGACACCTTTAAGCTTGGATGGGTTTAAAAGACTAAGTAGTAAAAAGCTAAAATCCCTGATAAACTGCTATCATAACCCAAAAGACTTTGTGATACTTCGATTGTTAATCTCCTGTCTAAGACTCCGCTGACACTTTTCTCAGACAATAAACTCCCCTCTTCTACGAAGCTTATCTTTTCTGCCTTTCTGCACCACTGCTCAGTCTTTTGTTTCAGCCTGGCATTATAAACCACTGGTGGCATAAAGCTAAGAGGGCTACTGATCATATTGACAGAACATCTGACCTTTTTTGTGCCCTTAAGAAAGACAGAAAACATATTTCTCCTGTATACAACCCCATTCTGTCAGTGCTACTCTGCCACATATTAGCATCAGGACAAAGTAACTAATTAACGCTGTTGGTTGAGCAGATAAGCCCTTGATAAAAGCTGTGTGAAGGGAGTGGCAGTAGCACTGGTGATAGCATTTCTGATTTAAATAACACAAAGACTGTATATTTCGGATGTAGACGTCTCTGAGGCAGACACCTTTAAGCTTAGATGGGTTTAAAAGACTAAGTAAAAAGCTAAAATCCCTGATAAACTGCTATCATAACCCTAAAGACTTTGTGATACTTCGATTGTTAATCTCCTGTCTAAGACTCCGCTGACACTATTCTCAGACAATAAACTCCCCTCTTCTACGAAGCTTATCTTTTCCGCCTTTTAGCACCACTGCTCAGTCTTTTGTTTCAGCCTGGCATTATAAACCACTGGTGGCATCTAGAACTAAGACACTGACCATAACTGGCGAATCTGACCCTTTTGGTGCCCTCAAGAAACACAGAAAACATATTTCTCCTGTGTATTACAACCTGATTCTGTCACTCTGCTACTCTGCCACACATATTAGCATATTGAGGATAAAGGAACTAATTAAAGCTGTTGGTTGATCAGATAGGCCCTGGTTAGCTGTCATGTATATGCAAATAAAGGGACTGACAGATGGAGGCATCCTGGGAAGTGAAACGAGACCCACAGCTCTGTAGCAAATCTAAATAGTGTCATCATCAACACCTTTCTTATCGTCGTCACTGTCACGTGTCCACGTGGCACAGAAAGACAGAATAACGCGTCCCTGTCCTTATCGGGTTGTGAAAACCTCATTACCTGGTCGGGATCTTGACCCTGAGATAGCGGTCAATTGCAATGGCCAGTAGGGCCAGGATTGAACTTTGCGTCAGCACGAGCACCGTGCACGCGACGAGCAGGCAGCTGTAAAAGTGAGTTTGGATTCCGATGCTGATAGTAATGGCCAGAGGAATGACCAGGGCTCCCACTGCAATATCTGCCAGAGCCAGGGAGACGATGAAACAAAACGTGTTGTCGCGCAACGATTTGTTAATCTTCACCGCCCAAACCACCATCACATTTCCGATGACAGACGCGACTGCGATCACCACCTCCATCCCGATGTAGAGCGACTGCGTTGAGAGAAGTGCTCCGGACATCCTTGCAGATGATTATGTCCTTGATAAGAACCAGATTGATTTCAGAGAAGCAGCCTCACGAGGAGCCGGCGGAGCTGTCTTTGATCTTCTTTGTCGTACAGTATTTTCCAAATGAGCTGTGCGTCCATCAGTTTCCCGGTGCCCACATTCTTTCTGGTTAAGAGATATAAACAGCAGCACAATAATCCAGTTATGTTGAGGGAAGAAGTGCGTTAACCAGCTGCATGTCTAAACACGAGGGCTTTTCCTTTGGAGCAGGTGTTGTGGTCCGGTGGTTGCTGTGCGTCGCTCCTGCTCTGCGCCCTGCGCATCCACTTGGCTGAATACACCTGCTCCTGGTGAGAGCAGCATCCTTCCCATTCGCTCCGATTTATCCAAGAGGGCGCTTCATCTTCATCTTCATCGGTCGACGTTTTTTAATTCAACAAAGCAATTTTTAACAAGGCAATAAGATATATCTTCTGGATGAAAGCGCGCACAGTTGCAGCTCCTGCGCAGGCGGGTCCCTCTATCTCTCCCCCTCACCGTGCTTTCGGTATCCAATAATGCAGTTGCCAAATATAGCTGCGGTTTTCGCAGCTTTTTTTTTTTTTTTTTTTTCAATCAGATGTGTTGTCTTTGTTTCTGTAAAGTCAATATTCTTGGTTTCACTCGGATTTCCTTTGGCGGGAGCGACTGCTTCTGTTTCCGTGCAGAAATAAATGAATGCGCTGTAGCCTTCGGGACCGTCCCAAGTCAAGTAGTGCAGAGGTGATTTAAAGTCACTCTGGTTTTCTATAATATGCCATGCACGCCTTCCCCCAACGCCCTTTCATATGTTAATAGCCTTGTTGGTTACCTATTGTTCTGATAAGAGGTGCACTGGCACAGCTGCCGCATAATGACATAGATAAAGCTATTGAAAAGGCCAGAGATCAGATATACAATTCCCTCGTGACAAAAGAGAGAGTTGAGAGTTAAAAGATGGAATCAATCAATATGAATCCCACTGTTTTCCTCATTTCCCAGCATAGACTTAATTTAATTCACAACACCTCAGAGAAAACATAATGCTGAACTACAAATACATATTCAGGTCATTCTAAATATATTTATGTGCTTCAGACTTCAAAGACCTCCGCTGTGAGCCTGAGGCCAGCCTCCAAACTAAATCTATAACAACAAGACTGGAAACGGTGTGAGTGATGTAGATATATTGATCAGCCTTGAAAGGAATATTTCCTGCTGACTTTGACCATTCACAAGCATGTTTTCAGTGACACAACAACCCTTCCTGCCTGCTCTCTAACACACGAAATCCCCTGAGCAGCCAAGTATTCCTAAAACACAGGAGTGAACTACAGCGCTGGCATCTTGTGCTCCCTCGCTGTGGTTCAAAGGTCTACGGCTGCGTGAGCTCTCTGACCATGGCAGGATCTCTCTTTTCCCATCAGTGCAGGAAAGACAATGTAGACTTGATGTGAAGGCGTCCCAGATGGTGCACTGCGCTAACTCACTGCAACTCA
Source organism: Ophiodon elongatus (assembly GCA_016806645.1). NCBI lineage: Eukaryota > Metazoa > Chordata > Actinopteri > Perciformes > Hexagrammidae > Ophiodon > Ophiodon elongatus. The sequence continues at coordinate 1,524,971 of JACSYO010000285.1, read as the reverse complement.
TGGAGCCTTAAAATGGAAGAAAGCAGGATGGAAATCCTGGATTTCAGATGGCATGCGAGTCAGAATGATACAAAAACGCACAGTGTGACCGCGTGTGATGGTATGGGACGACCGACAGTCAGCAGCAGCTCCGCTCTAACCAGCTTCTATCTGTGACCAGCGTCATGGTCGGAGACAGCAGCGTGGGGTATGGAGGTCAGCCAACGCCTACACTAATGAAGGAAGCAGCCATATGGGCCGCTCGAGGTGATTGGCACCAGACACACTTCTTTCACTGACATTTTAATGAGCATGAGCGTGGTGGTAATGCATGAGAAATCAATCTCCACGCAGCAAAAGGTGTGAAATTACACATTTGGGGCTGATATGGTTGACAAGCCCGAGAGAGTCTGAATATGTTTTTTGTTTTTTTAATAAGGTTGTATTTTCTTCTACGTTTTCAATCAAGTGACAATCAGTATGCAAATTCCAATGTTATGTCAAGCCCAGTTGAGAGTAGCAAAGGGATGCTCACTGTGGCATACACTATTTCAGGCTGTTTCCTCATTGTGTTTTATCTTTTGAGCAGCTTAGAGACTCCGAGCAGGGAACACAGACATGCTCACCGCGGCCAGCACAGACCTCATAATGCTGTGTTCGCTTGTTCACGGTCAGTGTTTTCACTGCGGTCGCCCGCAGTAAAAACACTGACCGTGAACAAGCGACTGTGGCTCAGTGGTAAAGCTGGGTCGTCCTTCATAACAGAGGATTGGGGGTTCGAACCCCGGCTCCGCTAGTCCATGTTGTTGTGTCCTTGGGCAAAACACTTAACCCCAAATTGCTCCTGTAACTGTGTCTACGGTGTATGAATGTTAGTTAGTGGCACGTTGCATGGTAGCCCCTGCCATCAGGGTGAATGGGTGAATGATGACAAGCAGTGTAAAAGCTCTTTGAGGGGTCAGAAGACTAGACAAGTACCATCCATTTACTGAGGACATGACTGATGATGTGGGAAGTATGAAATGTTCTCTCTATCACACACAGACTTCCATAAATATACTTTTCTCACTATCAAGGCCTTTCGGGGATGAGTTTGAATGAACAATCCTGAAAAAACTTCAAACAATTTTGCTATGTCCACAGAGTCAGGAAATGAGGAAACGCTTCAGTAAAGATTGTCATATTTTTCCATTTGGGGACGTGCGAGCAGTGAAGTGCAGTGTGCTTCAGTTTTATGAGATTCTACGGTTCAGTGCTCTTTTCTTGTCGAGTCCAGAATCAAAGATATCTCGGCAGTTACAAAATGTCCACAGTTTGCGCGTGGCCTTCAGCCAGCTCACAGTTTTTTTGATTGGTGAAAGGAAAGCTGTTCAGTTGTGAGGTCAACTGCTTTCAATAAAAACCTCTTCATTAAACGCAGATCATCCTGACAGATGACAGAGAGACCCACTAGTGGGCACAAGCACAGTCCTTCACAAGCTTGTACGGCGCATCAACCTTTTTATTCTGACACAGCATAATTTAAAACGAAGGCTTCAACTGCCTGGATAAAGAGCCGAGCACTGAGCCATGTCCATATTCAAATGAGAAAGGATCACACAGCGTCTTCCTCCCCTGCGTCATGTCGGGCTGAACTGGGTTCAAAAACAATATTGCTCAGTCATTAAAAAATAAAGCACAAGCCATGAACTGCAGTGGTGTTCCCAGCAGACCGCTGACCAAGACGGCAACAACATTATTAAAACTGACAAAAAGACTTGGGATCTCGGCCTATTAGCCAGGACACAGTTTAGCCATTTCAAACGAGGCCGGGGCCATTGAGGAAAAACAAGTACAAGGGAACACGCCAGGAAAAACCAGACAGGATGGAGAGCCCTGGGGTTGTCGCTCAAAAGACCTTCGATGGAAATCTCAGATAGGAGGCAATATTAAAAACATTCAAGCATTCACATGTATCCCACTGAACAGTATAACAAGCACCCGAACAGCCTCTAAAGCATCATAGCTGCTGGGAATAGACGTGGCCTCTCGTAATGTACATGGCAATTCTCCAGAAAGTGGTGCATCACAGAGAAAAAAAAAAAGAAAAACAGATGTTAGATTATATTTCTTCCATGAAAGCTATACACAAACACAGCAATCAAGTCTGCTCGTTTCCTCTGCAGTTAATATGAAAATAAAGTTAAAGTTGATGTTGTTGAGGTCAGCTAACAGCTGTACACAGCAGAGAGTAAGATCATCCTCACAAGGCAGAATGTGTTGCTTCAGGAATAATAGATTTCATAGCGTTGAACAGAAATACTGCACATCTGATTGCAGGTGCATTTGTCATTAAATTTTACATTATTCATGTGACCCAGATTTTGTGTTGGATTTCAACAGTTAAGGTGGTTTGAGTCCTGAGTGTTGAGTCTCTGAAGGAAATAATCTTATACTGGAGATAAAAAATACTTTGATGTACTTTCATTTTCTTCTTTAATCAGAGAAAACTACCTGTGGACATACTGATTTTTTGTGTAAGAGCTCTTCTGAGAGTTCCCAGCTGGCTGACCCACATCATTCTGCTGGCTCATCGCCCACAATGTGCCCGTGAAATGAACCACTTGAACACACCTGAAGCTTGAGCTGACAGGGTGAGAATTAAAAATGTCAAGCAGCTCACTGTCTGGTTCATACAAAAAAGCAAATCCTTGATCATAACTGGGATATTTTTAAATGTGTGAGTCTTTTTCCATTTGGCCTGCTGATGAGGTCGTGGCAGGGCCAGAGCAGGAATTTGGAAATACTGGACTACCCACCTGTGCATCAAATACAAAGAGATTTTTCGAATTAAATTGATTAAACCATTCAACCATGCCTTATTTCTTCAAAGTAAAACAAGCCTTAAGAATTGTGGAAATTGTGAACTGTTAAGTCCGCCTCAGGTGATTAAACCCCCTAAATCCTCAGAAACAGTAACAAGGAGTTATTAAGTTAAAGAAGTGCTTCGACAAAATGGGGAATGTACTTATTTGTTTACTTGCTCATCATCTCTTGTTGTTTTAACACTTTGGTTTAGCACCGATTGAACAAACGAAATATAGCATGCTAATTACTGCGCTTTAAACGGGCTGGTAGGGAGATTATTTTGCCTTTGGACAGACCCAGACTTCCATTTGTTGAAGAAAAAAATATTTCAAGCCCAATTCTGTGTCTGGTTCATATGAGTTTTATTCATTTTATTTTATTGAACTCTAAACTGTCACATATTCTTTTGACAATACCCTATTACTTAGATATCTGTATGGAAAAGTAGGCTACCACACAGCCTATGGTATTTTACCATATAAAATAATCATGTCTTTATGTTTTCAGCTATTGCTCTTAAGATTTTCTATTCTCCTTCCAGTGGAGAAAGTTGGAGCCCAAGAGGGGATTCCCCATGTGTTTGTGTCCCTCTGTGTGTGTATGAGTGTATGTGTGTATGTGTGTTAAAATGTAAGGATGAGGGCCGTTAAAACAGAAAAGCTGAACCCAAACCACAGCCTCTGTGCTGCAGCTCTGTGGGGAGAGCGCCTCTGCGTCATCCAACACCAACCCCAAATAAGATTACTGTGCAGAAAATACTGAGCCTCTCAAATGTTCTGCTGCATCTCCCACAGCTCTCCGCTCCATCCGTCTGCACACAGAGAAGCAGCAGACAGCAGTGCCACTCACTTCCTCTCACAAAATATGAAGGTTAAATATATAATTCACACCTTGCATGTTGACATTTATAATGTTCCTTCTGCATCGCCCCCGCCCTGCTCACTGATGAGCAGCGGATCGGGGTTAAAACATTTCAGATTCTCCCACAGACGGCTTAACAGTAAAAACTCTTTCCAGCAGCCTCCACTCCAATCATAGAATTAAATACAGAGCTATTTGTAGGCAAATGTGTAAATGTAAGTGAGGAGCCCACATCCTGTTTTCCGTAAAGGTGGGTGAGTTGGTTTTGCTTCTTAGTGCTATTTTTGGTATAATTAAAATTGGCCTCCATGAGCGCAATATAGCTGATGCCAACAATGTAGAAAAAACTATTTATGATTAGTCTTGATTTCGTATCATGGTTACACACATGTGTTGCACACATATCGAAAGGCCTCGGATAATAAGAGGGAATATTTAATGTCTTTGCCCCGACATGTGATTCTATTAATGCTGCACAACCATAATTGGAAGCATTTTGACAGCAGCATTTACAATAAGATGATCACAGCATGCACATGAAAAATTGATGCTGGACATTATATCAGCCGGTAATTGCAAATTTCTAATTTGTCAACAAAGGTGATAATTAAGGGAGTACAACGTGTAACGGCAAGTTCTGCATGAACACGTCTCACAGTATACAATTAGATCACGAAGTGATAGGGAATAAAGCTGAAAAAGCTCTCGCATATCAAAGCAACGCGGAGGAAACTGGAGGAGAATCAGCGAAAGGGAGAGAGAATATAATTAGATAGAGGAGTAGGAGAGAGGGATCCGTTAGGGCTGTGCACAGCGAACAGATAGATGAGAGAGGAGATGAAAGGAAATGAAGGGAGAGGTGGAAAAATGAGTGGGTTAATGACTAAAACTCTAAATTGAATCTATTTAAGAGGGGTGGTCATTCCCAAATCAAAGGACTTGATGTGACCTCCCGTGAATTGATTGCTTCAGAATGTGTCTTTTAAAGTCGCGGCTGTCGTCGACCCACTTTGCTGTGATGCTACTTTTGAAAAAAGGCTCGTCCCAACGAGCAAGAGAAAACTGGGTCAAACGTGTAGTTTAGTCTCTCTGTGGATGAAGACGTCGTGCTCCAAGTCTTTGATGTTGCCTAGGTGATTTTTGGAGGCTGATTCAGGCTCCAGTGTTGTAAAAGAAATAATTCACAAATGAAGCCTAATTCCATACATCAGGATACACTGAGACGCTCCAGGATTCAGTGTGCATGCTGGAGACTATCGCCATCGTATCGCCGCAACTACACAATGAAATTGTGCTGGGACTCTGCACTGGCCTCGGTTTATCATGCACAACAGTTTGGATGCCACTAATCAGACGGGCAGACTTTGGGGAATGATGCATCATGCACCAACATATTACGTATGCTGCTGATTAGATTGGTAGGAGGCGGTTCATCTTCTAATTTATTCTGATTCCTCTGACGTGTGTGCCTCAGTGTTTGTCTAATTGTTTACAGCCTGTGTCATGCGTATTATATGAATGCTGTTCTCTATATTGGGACAAAAAGTTGAATTAAGCCAAACTCTCTGTATTTTAATGATCGTATTTCCCGACCAGTTAGCCATTAAGTTGCATTACTATTTGTGTACATTCATCCTCCCAGAAAAAAAGAAACTTACTGATTTTGGTCATTTTATAGTCTGGTAAAACAATTATTTTAAAGATTATTATTCCTTGGCTAAATATTAAATAATAATAAATATCATGGATTGATTCTCCTATACCCCTTTCCATATTATGTACAATCCCACAATGTTTTATACGTATACCACTTGTTCCATTACTACTCTGCATCGTGTGTGTGTGTGTGTGTGTGTGTGTGTGTGTGTGTGTGTGTGTGTGTGTGTGTGTGTGTGTGTGTGTGGAGACGACACGTGCATTATTGAATTGCTCTTTACTATACTTGTCACGTGTGCACGAGGAAGATATGTTGCCCACACCCCATAAAACAAAGACCACCACCAACAACCTCTGTGGATTTGTTACTGTATAGAAGACGAACATCTGCTCGTCCCACGGAATAAATGAGGACATGGTACTTGTGCTTCAGAGGACATGTGCTACATTCACATGCACACCAGCCTGCGCAATCTTTCCTTTTCACCACCTCTCGGTTATAAGAATCCCCCGACTACAAAACGTGACGCGGTAAAAGGGAGTCATGGGCAAGACAGCATCTTCTCCTTCACTTTTACGGCCTCAAGCAAAGACAAATCTCTCTGAATAAGACACCGTTTTGTGCTCCGCGGTTAGATCGTGTACAGAATGTTACCTCCGCTTGGCAGCCACACTTTAAATTAAGAACTTCGAAAACCATACTCTCTTTGGCTTCTCTATTAAAATTGAGTAGCCTTGGGGGGTTGAGGGGGGCAGGGGGAGGGGGGTGGGGGGTATTAATATCTGTAATACTTGAAAACAAACTCGAGTCAGAAAAGAAGGGAGAAGGAAGAGGTTTGTCTGAATTCGCTTCACCCGCAGACACATTTCTCGTCAATTGTTTTACAGCATGTTTCCCCTCTTTGCACTCCCCGGAAGAGAAACTGTAAATTCCCTTTAAAGGGTCCCCTGCCTCTCACCACCCCGAGTTCCTTTCAACCCATCTATGGCTGAGAGGAGGCTCGATAGCTTATTAATGAGATCAGTCCCTGCACTCTATGGCCGCTTGCCATTTCGATTTAGGAGCGATATTGCAAATGAAGGAAATTGTTGGCAGATCTGGAATTATTAAGCACCATTTAGAGAGTGCTGTGTGGGTTTACACAAATGGGACGTCTAAATATTGGTGCTAGGCAGGAAATAATTACAGAAATGTGAAATGCATTATTCTTGCTTGCGTGTGGATGCTGTAAAGCGCCGTGAAAGAGTTCTGCAACGTGAGCGCTTCTGTCACAGTGGGAGGGGACGAAATCCCCGTAAAATATGTTGCTGCATTATTAACATTCAGAAGCTAATGAGCACGGGCACCATTTCAGTCTGTCATTTGAGTTGTCGTGATTTAATTACACAGGCTAACAGTGTAGTGGTGTGTTGTGCGCCGTGCCCCACATCTTGAAAATGAATTAGACTTCACCGGGTTTAGCTTTTATTGATTTAATGTAAGCAGTTTTTCATGAGCTTTTAAATTACAGGACAGTTTAATTGACGAGACTGGAAGTTAATGAGTTTTAATGTAAGAGAGAAGAGTGCAGTTTGGGAGATGAGGATGTAAACAATCATGTTGTCGATCAATTTATCTTGAATCTCATTTCACTAATTGGGTACTTCATTTGTTTTACTTGCTTATCATCCATTCATCCATCCTTTCAAACAATATATCCATCCATCAATCCCTCCATCCTTTTAAATAATACACCCATCCATTCATCCATCCTGTCAAGAAAACATCCATCAATCCTTATAAACAATACATTCCTCCATCCATCCATCCTTAGTCATCCATCCATCCATCCTTATAAACAATACAGTCATCCATCAGCCATCCTTTTAAAAAATACAGTCATCCATCCATCCTTATAAACAATACATTCCTCCATCCATCCATCCTTTTAAACAATACAGTCATCCATCGATCAATCCTTATAAACAATACAGTCATCCATCCATCTTTATAAAAAATATAGTCATCATCCATCCTTTTAAAAAATACAGTCATCCAGCCATCCTTTTAAATAATACAGTCATCCATCGATCCCTTCAAACTATAGGTTCATCAATCCAAACAAGCTATCTAGCCTTTAAAACTATCCATCCATCCATTCATCCATCCATCCATCCATCCATCCATCCATCCATCCATCCATCCATCCATCCATCCATCAAGTGTTTCTGATTGACTCTTGATTGATTTTAATTATCCCAAATTGAAATGTTCTCATTGGCAGTCCAGTTAGTTATGACTTCCCTCTTAAATCTTTCACCCGCCAATGAATATTTATCAACACGTTTGACACCAGGATGGATTAACGTGACTGTGTTCAGAGGTTATGCTATGCATACAGTACGTGTTGTCCTTTTTGTTTGTGCGTTTCCTTATGCAGATTGGTTCATGGCTTTGCATGTTCATAAGAAATGTCTTCTTGACCCAGTGACCCTCAAAGTGTATGTGACAGCCACGCAAAAGCTATTGATTAAATGCTTTCTTCAGAGCTAAGTCCATTCCTTCTGCACTGATGTATACACCCTCCATCACCCACCAGCCTCCATATGGGAATTCATTTTTGTTTCTATGGCAACAGATAGCAATGCCGGAATTAATGCGTTCTAACATTTTCAGAGAAGGGAACATTTTCAATGTTTAGTGATATAATCACACCAACACAGACGCGCATACTAAGCTCTCGTGGTGAAGTCAAGCGGAATGTTTTAGGTTTTGGTGGAAAGGGTTAGAGGAGGTAAACACCTCGAACAACAGATGAGGCTGCTTTTACAAAACCACCCAGTGAGCATTTTCCCCCTCATTTGCCTTCCTTTTCGTTTTAGCCCAGACAGCTGGACCATGGCTGCAAACAACTTAAATGTTTAACGCATGGGCAATTCAAGTCCACGCACACACACACACGCACACACACACACACACACACACGCACACACGCACACACACACACACAGACACACACACACAGTGAAAAGGAGAGGGATCAAGACCTCCTATTTAGAGGTGTATATTGAATCAATAAGGACCAGATGGGCTGTATGTGTAGGGATAACATGCCGGGCCAATGGGGTCATGTGCGGACTGCTTTTTGTTGTTGTTGTTTTGATGTTTATTAATAGTGCCAGAGAAGTGATTGACAACGACGCACATGAAGTGGGTGTATGTGTGTGGGAGCTGTGCAAGTACGGATAAATGGGGAAAAGAGAGAAGAGTGAAGAAGACAAAAAGCCGGTTGAAAAGTGGGCTGGTCGGTGGGGTGGGAGTTTTATTCATCACCCATTTCTAACATATATTCTCCTTCTTCTTTTTTTTTTTAATCAATTTTGTTTTGATTTTCTTTTGATTGGCTTGTTTTCCCCATTGTTTCTTCCTCCTCCGTCCTTGCTTTCTCTCGCTTCAGGCCGTATTCAGACTCGTGGGAGGTTGCTGACCCGTTGGAGGTGTGCGGTGACGTCTGTGTTTTACTGTGCTGTGCGATGGAAATGTGAACAAACTCATGGGAGGACTGTTTGCTTCTGCGATAGAAAGAAAGCATCACTTTTCAGTAAATAACAGCGAATTGATGTGGAAAGACAAGTACGCGCTTAACATCTCAGGATTTAGAATACCGTCCCTGAGAAGAACACCTTCAGGATTTCCTTCAGTAGTTGCTTTTCCTGTGGCTGACTAAAAAAACAAATTATTGTCAATGCTGGCAGCGTCCCGACTGCTGACTGACTGCTGACTGACTGCTGACTGTGTTCCTAAAGCTGAGGTGTTACAAGACTGTGAAGCAGCCAGTGGCATCCTCCTCCTCTATTAGCATATTCATGTGCAAGAGTTGATTCTGTCTGACACAACTGAACACACACACGCGCCGCAGCTGCAATCTGAGGCTTAATGCTGCCTTCAATTATATTTAAAATTATTAAAACACAAAGACATTTTACATCCACTCTCCACAGAAAAAAAACATTTTCGAAGACAATTGCTTGTCTCACTATAAATGTTGGAGCAGTGAATTGAACACCATCAGCCTGGTTTCCTCGGTGCCGATCTAAAATGCCTTCTTGACACGAGCTCACATGTGACACACCAACTGTTTGTATCGAGATAAAGACCTGGCTGGCTAAAGGTGACGGCCTAAATCACATCAGCTCGCTCTCCATAGATTTAAAATCTATCCCACTCACTTTGTTCTAATAGCCGAGAAACATGTAATAATAAGTTCTATTTCAAGCATCTTGCAAAACAAGGTTACACAATACTGTCCACAAAAACAACAAACAGAGCCTCATTAAAGGGAATACATTTTTAGCCTCAAAACGTCCTAAACTCTAAATCCTTTAGTACATTTTGGCTTCAGCCTGCAACTGGGAACAGTCAGAGCTTCGTCTGTGGAGCTGAGATTGTCTCTTTGTTCATATCGACATGCAATTTAAGCAGTAGGAGAATTTTTCTTTGCTGTAATGTTATTAAAATGTTAAAGTTACTTCTAAAATTTGTTGTTTGTAAGTCAGTCTGAACTAACTGCAGGTACTAAAGAGTTTTTCTTCTCTGAGATCAGAATGCAGAAAGATGATATTCAACATGAGACAACATTCAACAAAAGCATGAATCATTTGATCCCCATGAAAAACAACTTTCATAGTAACTTCCAGAGATTTATAGCTGCTTTCTGAATAAGAGGGTCACTGCAGTCCTTCTGGACCCCGCAGCATGCAGACAGCAGTTTACAGACGTGCTCATGTTGTATCACAACGGATGAAGAGTCACTAACCACAAGTCCAGATAACTAATGTGGCTATACGTTCTAACATTTTGAATCCTTCCAGGTGTCTATAAGCAGCCTGTGATAAAGGTACTCCAGAGGTGAGCGGCGTTTCCTGTTTCTGTTGCTGCTGTTTACATTCCTTATGATGCAAATAAAAAAACAAAAAGCACAACGGGAAGGTATTACTGTGTTTGTTGTGTTACAAATGAGCTACAACTGAATTTCGTTGCGCAACCCTGTGTAGCATAAAGACGATAAATGATCCCTGAATCCTTAATGTTTCTGAATTCACAACACAGAGAGATTAATATTTCATACGGAAGTTTTCAGTCACATACGGTAGTTTACGGTTAGGAAGGAACATCCCTACAATGTGCATGTGCAGTACAGGTGCAGTGAAATAACTATTCATGATACAAGCTGTTGTTCAGTTATCTCTTTACTTCCCATTGAGTCTGTCTCCTTTGCATAAAGCAACTCAATCCGACTTGCATTATGGCTCTGGAAATGACTTCCAGGGGATTATGTGAACATTGACACAGATTAATAAGCATTTTAAAAACATGAATTTTCTCAAGAGGATTGGGGCCAGAACATGTCTGAGACAGCTAAAGGTAAAGCGTAACGCTGCAAAAATAAGTGATATGAGCATAATAATCGAATCATGTCCAATTATTTGTGGTCAACCTACAATAATACATTATATTACAGTGAATAGCTTTCTGGAAAATGTAATTTTTTTGCTGACTATGTCAGAGGAGAGGTGTTGACTCAACTACGTGGCTGTTTGGATACATTGCAAAACAGTGAACAGGTGTTTCTATTTATTTCTGTTCAGTCAACGGCAGGACAGGTGGTGATTGAAGTGCATAGTTAGTGTCTCCTGAGGATGAACCCTAAAGGTTTTGCTGATCCCTGATCTACTACTAGAATTTCAACTTGTCCACAAAAAGTATTAAAGAAATCCGACTGGCATTTAAGGAACACATTCATGCTCCTCAGAGGACACACCACTTACCTTTTGATCCACGATCTTTTTTATGCCCTACCCTGTTTGTAGCGTGGTAAACACATTCATTCCCCGGTGAGGGTTTCAATTTTAGTGTTAACATTGATTTTCGTCTGGCAGCTGGTGACTTTACAATGAAAGGGGACCACGCGTCTGCAGCCAGTGCCCCCGAGGAGCACTTCTTAAAACCTACATCACTTCTTAAAACCTAAAAAGCCTTTTATTACATTAGCCCAAGATTTAACTTCCACTATGCTTTATGTGTGTTTTATTTGTTTATTTCACAGGTTCTCTTCATTGCATTTAGTTTATTTTATCCTATTCTCTGGTAAAACACATTGTAACATTGTTTTAAAAAAAGGTGTATCATTACATTTACATTTCGCTTTCTACCACTTCTCCCAACATGGACAAAGCTTTTTTTATTTATAGTGAGCTGTGATGAATATTGTTGCCTCTAGGAGCCCCCGGTTGTCACATCCAGGCCCTCTGTGTAGTTTTTGTTGTCCCCGTCAGGTTGTCTGTTGTGTTTTCCGTCACTCCCCTCGTCTCTCGTTCCAGACACCTTCCTCTCTCTCCCTCCTCCTGAGTGATTGCGAGCCCCGTCCTGGTTGTTTCCACCGTTGCCTCGTTGCCTCGTTGCCTCGTTGCCTGCCTTCCCCCGTGTATCTAGCCTGTGTCAACTCTTTGTTCTGTGCCAGTTCGTCTCGGTCTGTTTCCAGAGATTCCCCGGTGTGTTTTCTCCGTGTCTCGACCAGTTTTGTTTGTGTACCAGTGAGTTTTGCCTGCTGATTTGAATACCTTTGCCTGTGTGACCAGCAAAAACATTGTTTTTGCACCGACTACTGAGTCCTGAGTCTGCTCTTGAGTCCTGTTCCTCGTGGTTTACAGTCGTAACACCGATGAAGCGTCAGACTTCTGAACTTGTTCACTTACATTAGTTGAGATAAATGTGTTTCGTGGATTTCTACCTCCAGTCATGATGCTGATATGTTTTTGTTTTTTTTCGTTTATTTTTGTATAGCACAAAATCACAAATTACAAATTTGCCTCAGAGGGCTTTACAATCTGTCCACAACGACATCCTCTGTCCCAGAACCTCTCATCGACTCAGGAAAAACTCCCCCAAAAAAACATCTTTCAACAGGGAGAAAAATGGAAGAAACCTTCAGGAGAGCAACAGAGGAGGATCCAGGTCTTTCTGCCAAAGAAAGAAAAATAAAGATGATATCTTCTTTGTAAATGCCTATTCTTCTCATGTGAAGCATACGAACCAGCACACACTGGGTTATAGATTGTCTTCGTATATCTTGTTATTATCAATCATAAATTCAATGTGACATTGCCCACCGAGCAGTGTCCTGTGAGGAGGAAGGAGATTGTCTCGGCTGAATTCACGTTGTATGGTTTACGGGCGAATGAGGGCACAGATTAAAACACACAGATGTCCTGATGCTGAGATCCAGATAATCCCGGCGTTGTTAAGGAATCTGCTGAGATTCTTTGATGTCGTCTACACAAACTGTCTTCGTCTTAAAATCCTCAACTGAGTTTCTAAACAAAACGGTAATAGAAGAATGCGTGTTAACATTTTTTTAAATTGAACTGAATTGAAGTTGTAACCAAATACTTAAATTCATATTTCTCTTAATGACACAATAATGTGTATTTTCCTACCGTTTGCTACTACTATGCTATATTTAAAAAAGAAAAAAATCAGTCAATAGAAAAGTTGTGCTTGAATTTAGTTTTAGAAGTGTTCTTCATTACCTTGTTGTAAATACACATGAATAATACATGCCAAGGCCAAGGTCTTCTATCAATTTTCTTCTAGGATCTACTGAAGTGTCCCTGTCTTTGCCCAAGGGCAGGACATCAGGATCATGCCTCTGTGAATACCAATTACTTACAGTAAATTATCTTTCACAAACAAACCCAGTGACATGAAATAGCAATCCGTACCAGGCTCTTTCTGATGGGAGACACTGGGTCGGTGCCGACACGTCTCTGCAGAACGCTGTCGTATATTTCAACATCTTTGACGTGATTGTAAAGTATGAGGACGAACTAGCTGCTGGCTTTTATGTGTTTTACTACTCCTGTATAATTCTGTAAGTGTTGGTTCACCCAAATAACAAAAAAAAGAGCATATTTTCCCAAGTACGTCTCGTTGTATATCGACATGCAGATCTGAGTTTTATTTACGGATGTCTAAAATTGTTGCATCACCATTTCAAAGATGATAATGTACGAAAATAAATTCTTAGATTGCCTAACCGAGTTGTCTGCACAACCTTAGAACATGTTAGATAGTATAACTAATAACTAATTAAGATAGTAAACATGGTAAACATAATTTGCTAAACATCAACCTGTCACTTGTGTTTCCATTCAATTGTTTAAACCAAAAATTTAAACAATTTTTTTAAATGTCCCAAAAACAGAAATGTGAATTAGCTGCGTTTCCATCATCTGGTTTAGAGCGTATACACAACGCTACAGCATAGTTTTTGTTTTATTTTCTTTCTTCATCTCAGCTCCCACTGGCCATGTCTCATGTTGCCCAGTGACGAAGACAAGCATTCGAGTGTCGTGGCAGTTTCCAAGGTGGCGGCGACAGCGGATTGATTGATTGAGTTAAATATTCGCTACATCAGAATTATTTGACAAAGGCGTTTCCGTAATCCATTTTAACTCTGTTTCGCAGCAGTGTCAGAAAATAATTTTGTGAAGCAGTAACAAATTGTATTGTCCTGCCAATGGAGATGTCGGATAAGAAAAGCTTGCGTGCGTCACCCTGGAGGGAAACAATGTGTTTTGTCACTTAATTTGGAGGACTTGTTGGAAACATGGAGCAGCCAGAGCAGAGCAGGATGAAATGCCTGTGAGCCAGATGTCAAGTCAATCTGCATAAAATAAGTTGTGTGCCACCCGCCACACAAAAACCAAGCAGTATTTAACATTTAGCCCCTTTTAAACCGCGGTAGTGAATCATCAGCTGTGAATCCTGGTCTGTTAATCTGCATTGACCCGTTCACATCCAGGGTAAAAAGCTATTTTCATGAGGTTGCTGCATCAGTGTGAAAGATTCACCTGCCGCACTCATTATTCTACAGATGCATTCCTAATGAAGCACAGCAGTGCAGAGTTTGCTCAGACATTTTTTTTTTTTTTTTTTCAATATCCACTTCATTGGCTTTCCAAGAAAACAGTTCATCTAAGAATCTGACGCTCTTCCGTCTAACACAGAAGTTTGATTTGGATACCCAAAGGTCAAATTGAGTTAATTAGACATAGCACCACAGAGCACTTGAGGGAACAACTGATCTAAAATCAAATCAACAGCACTTGACAGGACCACTCCTGGTTGAACCACAGACAAGGAGAGAGCACACATAAACGCTCTAAAGTAAGCAACTCCACAGGACAAACCTGCTAAATTATAGATGACCTGGACAACTGAAAGTGCAAGTTCTCTTAATGGAAAACTTTTTAAGAGAGAGAGAGAGAGAGAGAGAGAGAGAGAGAGAGAGAGAGACGAGGCTCTGTATCTTAGTGGAGAGCAGTGGGTTTGGAATTAATATTTCATCCCTCTCTCCCTCGGTCTCCGCTCACTCTCCTCCTTTATCACTTTCTGTTTCTGACAAGACAAGTTCTGCTGGAACAGAGCGTCTGCCTTTCGCTGAGGCATTCCGCGGCCTTGGCCAAAGCCTCAATCTCAGCCATCCGCTCCCACCGAGACCAATCACAGGTCACGCCTGCCTTCAAGGCATGGCAGCCCTGCGCTGACAGCCAGCCAGTTGAATTTAAGATGCAGCACGGTGGAGACTTCTCTTCCCATCCAGTCGTACGGTCTCTTTTCATCACACTGTGAAATTCTCAATCCTCTTTATTTTATTTTTTTTAACTTTGGTTCTTATTCTCTCTGCTGTAACTTCTTTTCGTGTTTCACCTGTGTGATGTTTTTGCTCCTGATTCTCCACCTCGCTGAGCCTTCTTTTCTTTTGCCCTTATATTTACATTTCTCCATTAGTGCCACATAGCGATACCAGTACTAGTTCTCCACCTCTCACACCAGCCACCCACAGGCACTCATTTTTACACTCTTGTAATCCTGTTTTTCATATTTCACCAGCTGCTGCCACGCAGCGTAAGCATTACGCTCACGCTGGCACGAGGACGTTGTCAATTAGAAGAAGACTGTGCTGTAAAACTCTGGGGGGCTCACAACAGGAAGCTAAGCGCCATCTCAATCAGAATATAATCAGGGATGACACTTAGCTGAACCGTGAATCTGACAGTTAAGTCCCGACATGCTATCAGAGAAAGGCCAATTTAATGGTGATGGTGGAATTTATCCTCCACAACTGTAGAGATTTTTTTTTTTCCCCCATTTCAAATTGCCACATTCATTTGTGTGCTATTAGGTTGTGTGTTTGTGTATGAATATGTGTGTTTTATTAATTTCCTCCTCGTCAATATTTGCCCATGATGTCATGCCCCCTGCTAAAAGCCGTTAGAGAGCTGACATCTTCAGCCCTGGCATGCTGGCAGGTTGCAATGAGCGGCAGTATTCCTCAGGGAGCTTTTCCTTTCCTCGGCTCCGGAGGGTCACCTGGCTTGTCTCACTAACCGGGAGGAACCTTGTGTTACAAAACCATCGCGCTCTCTGGAGAGGCAGGGAGACATCTCAGGGCTGACTGACACATAATAATAATAATAATAATAAATTTAATTTATAACGCACTCTTCATTCATAAGAATCTCAGAGTGCACAGAGCCAGTACATAGTACATAGTTAAAACATAATTAAAACAGACTATATTTAAAAACATAGTTAAAACAGACTATAGTTAAAAACATAGTTAAAACAGACTATAATAAAGAAAGAAATAGCTGACAGATTTAACACAGAGTAAAAAAAAACGCCTTCCTGAATAAAAAGGTTTTTAGGCCAGTCTTAAAAGAGTCCAGTGTCTGTGTTGCCCTTATGTGTTCAGGGAGACTGGTCCAAAGCTGCGGTGCTGCCGAGCAAAAGGCCCCCCCAACCCCGGTCCCCCATGGTGTGGAGCTTGGTGTTGAGGACCCGGTCCCCCATGGTGTGGAGCTTGGTGTTGGGGACCCGAAGGAGCGATCTGTTTGTGGACCTGAGGGTGCGGGTGGAGGTTTGGGGAGTGATGAGTTCCTGTAGGTAGGGAGGTGCATGTCCGTTTATGCATTCATGGGTGAGTAGTAGGACTTTGTAGTCAATCCGGAATGAGACATGTCATCACCTCTCTCTGCAGCTCTTTTCCCCGCGTGCACGATGTTATCCACTGGACGAGGTGACCAGCGGCTGCAGAGAGAAGGTTTGAAAGGTTCCTATACTTAAAAAGCAAGTGAACTGAATAAGAAATGTGCTGCAAGAGGAGCAACGTCAGCAAAGTAAGAAGTGGTTAAAGCGTGTCAACTACTTTTCGCCTCTTATACAATAGTAATTGCGTTTACAAAATCTAAAACATGCTGCACAGCTACCGACATGAAATGTCTAGATACATAAAATGCATACATACAGCGAGTGCTCTTGATCACATGAATTATGAATGGCCACTCATGCTGCTCTCGAAATAGTCAACAGAGCAGCATGGCATGACAGTAGGAGGATACAGAATATTGGATTGCATCTCTCATTGCTGCAATCAATAGCTGGCGGGTCAACCGCCTGTTCAGTCTGAAAATCTGACGCACTAAAATAAATAAAAAAGATATTCGCGCTTATAGAGACACACACCTTCGGACTAAGTGAAGCTGTCAGCAACAGTGATAAAAATGAAAGTATCTTAACGTTGGCGACGAAAAGGAAAACACAAAGGGGGAAAAAAGACAGTAGTTAGGTTTTTGCCGACCTAAGTGTTTCTGCTATCTCACTGCTCCCCTCGAGCTTTTATTCAATGAGAAAATATGGCCTTAGAGAAAACATTAAAAGCAAATGCCGATTTTTGATTAAGTATGATCGCAGTCCTCCCTGGTGGGCTCGCCATTCTGTGACATTAATTGGGAAAGGGCTGCTTAATGAGTCCAATGGTGTGAGGCTAGATACGAGAACGTGGGGAGTTTTGTCGGGAAGGGATCACGTTGGTGAAGATCTGATATCAGGGCGTATTTGAAAATGTTGCCTCTGCAGGTCTTTGCACGTCAACCTTCCTAAAGAGCTGATCCTCTATTACTCGTGTTTGCATACAACTCTCGACCTCTGCATAATAATGGCTCAGTGAACGTCAAACAATCCAGCGAATGTCTTGAACACAGAGATAAGGTTAACAGCCCTTTAAACGTGCGGAGTGGCTGACTTTTCCAGCAATCATTTCCCCTTCAGTCTTTCCCTCTCTGTTCAGTTGGCTTATTTTTTCTTGCAAGATGAACAAGCATATCTCCCAGTATCCGATAGACTGATTGTTTTTGTCAAAAATATCACTGTCAGTAATTCCTCCAAGTAGACAATATGATGATAAAGACTCTCATATTTTCTATGATGGGTAGCAGCACGGTAACACTTGTTGGTTGACTGATTAAAATATATTGCTCCTTCTAGTAATTCAGATTTAACAAGGAACAAACGCTGAGCTGTTGCATTTAAAATGGGCTTCAGTTTCCCACTTGCATTGATTTTTCTGGCTGCGATCAATGCAAACATTCGAGGTCTCTTTTGCCTTGGTGATACCTGATAGGGAAACATATGTTGTGAATGTAGAGTTGGAAGGTTTGGCTTGCCTAAAATTGAGGTACCTGAGAGGAGAATTGCAATGAAGTAAAAGTCAAATTATCTACAGACTCCCGAGTTCTTGATCCTGAGCTATTATCAGCTCTGCGGGAAAGGTCGCAGCACAAGATTTTGCCTTTTACCGACTGATCTCTGGACATTCAGTCCCTGCATTCGCAGCCTGAGAAGATACTAAAAATAACTAGGGCAAATGTCTGAATCCTGTTTTAACTTAATTCACTCCAACAGAGTTCGAGGCGCACAGCACTCTGCACACTGGGCCTCATAAAATGATAATGAGAGCGCTGCTGTCTGCTGACAATGAGATAGACGCAGCTAACGCAGATGCATTGGCAGCAGATTGGCTGCTTATTTCACAATTTGAAAAATTCTGCATATTAGAAAATATGACAGTTTGTGTCTTTGGCTCGATGTCTACAAAAGAAAAGACATTCACTAAGATCTGAGCGGTTTCTTCCACAGTATGGTGGTGATAGCAGAAGTTGGGTGCACAGGTCTGTCATATTTGACAAGAGCAAAAATCAAAGCAGCAAATTAATTTATCATAACCTGTGTATGAGGGGATAGCTCTGTAAAACCTCAAGAGAAGGCGATCCGTTAGCTCCGACGAAGGAAGCTCCAGAGCTCTACTTCTGTAATCTAGCTGTTCTTTGCTGCAGTCCCAGGTGAATAGCAAACAGCTTTTGTTAACACTTTGAGCCCTGTGTAAGACCTTAACTCTCTGGGGGGCATCTGAAAGTATTAATATTTCACGCACTGTACATAAGAGGAATCTTAAAAGACCATCAATCTGACAGAGTGTGCTTATCTAAAGGGTCAGCTGACACAGCAGATGGAGAGAGATAAATGTGGATCCAAATCTTTTCAATCTCAGTGGAGGAGAATATGGAAATCTGCTTCCTTCCTCGTGCAGCAAGACGCAACGAACTAAATGCCTCCTGCTCTGTAAACTAGAATCAGGATGCTACTGTGTCTGAGCAGAGCAAGAGCCGTATTTCATATCAATGATTCCTGCTCAGTTGAATTAAATAATTAGGGCTCTATAATCTAGTATGACAATGAATCACATGACTCAGAGACCAACCCTCAGAGTCACCTGATCTCTGCAGTTCCCCTCTGCAGCTAAAGAGCCAGATACCCTCCGCAGGAGTTGACGTAGAAACAAACACAGCTAGAAGGTGAACACATTCATGAACACATTCATCAGGTGTACACAGGCATGACTCCAATTGAATGAGCATGTTTCTGTTTGTCTGTTAGACGTGTAAATAAGCAACCGCTTGCTAACATCTATCAACTTAAAAGGTGAACAATACCTGTTTGTCACAGTTACAGCTCCTTTTCGTCAGTTATTGCAGGTTTATGGAGCGTAAGGTTCCAGGTTCATTAATTAATGGTTTGTAATTAGGCGTATAGAGATATACCATTATTTTTGATAACAGTGGTTTAAAAATGAAATATTGATATCATCTTAAAGGTTATCCAAACGACATTCAGAGCATTAACATAGCAGCAAACAACTATTTATGTAAAGATGTGTCTACCTGAGCAGAGAATTAATTATCTCTGTGTGATGTTATCCAGATTCTGACGTGTGCTTTTAGTGCATGTTCATGCACATGAGGGTGATCCACCGGCTCTGCTCTGAACTGCTCTCAGAAGGCGGTTTCACACACACATATATATATTTATAGATCTATATATATATATATATATACATACATATATACATATATACATATAGACTCTCTCTATACCTCCATTGTAGTTTGAATGTAATTAATTTGCCAATAAAAACTGACAAAACATACAATAAATAAAAATAAAGACTTCTTGTCTTCGTAACTTAATGGTCCCTTCCTCACCTTTTTTCCATACAATTTTCAATGCCCCCCTTTTCTTTATCTTTAATGGCATATGGAATACGATTATTCTCCTTGTCTCCTTTTAGAGAATGTATCTAAAGCATGTATCACCCATTTACTACTCTAAGTGCAATATTCTACCTCAAACTTAATGACTTCAGTACTTAATTGAAACCCCTGCATGCTACATATGACCTTTGATTTTCCATTTTCAAACCATGACAAAAGAAAACCTTGTCAAAATATTGGGTTCTTACCCTAATAAAAAAAATGCATTGGAGCTCCTGTACGAGTGTGTGAGGCCTCATCTTTTACCTAAACTGTGAGATCTGCTGTCATGCTCTCACATGGCTGAACGCTGCTCTGCACTAAGTGGATTGTTAACTTCAGTTCAGTCTTTGAAGTCTGTTAACCAGACAAGAGGTAATGAAGACAAATGAAGACGTGTTTTTTCTCCTCATTATCGGAAATCTCTCTCCTGAATAAATGTGCAGCTTTGTGCATTTAGACTTCAGAGGGAACGTCTGGCGTGTTCTCGTTCATCCGAGCTTCATCAGTTTGCTTCACGGTTGAGTCATATTGGTAATTTGAGTTCATCCGAATGACATAGATTCACTTACAGGCTTATTAGATAAACAGTCTAATGCAATAAAAAAAAACAATTAAACTTTTGAATTCGTAATATTCAGCTTTTTTGACAAGAAGTCAGAGGGGAGGTGATTCCCCAGGGTGTTGCATTAAACTGCATCATATCTAAAGATATTGTTGATGTGTTTCGTCAACCCCTGTTTATGTAGGGGTCAACGAGGGTCACAGAGCAGTAGACGGGCGTTGCAAACTAGCTTAGCCTATAAATGCTGTGGCATGTGGCATTGGTCAATGTCAATAAACATTAAATGAATTGGAAACACCTTTTAATAGAGTGCAGTCCAGAACAACACCACTAACTATAGCTTTAACCATCTCGTCTCTGCACACTGCCAACAGAGACTGAACAGTACAACCTCCACAAAGCTAGATAGATATTGCAGTGCTACAGTATTGGATTGTATTTATAATACTCATTTACCCAATAAACTGGTCACTCCGTATTTATCTAACTCAGTAGGTTCAAGTACAAGTGCAGTTAAGTCCAGTAACTGTACAGTACTTTTACGCCGTGTCAGATGAATACCTCTGACCTTTAAAAGTGTTGTATCAGCTGTCTCAGTCCGTCATGGAGCCCTAACATGTGCACTGATTCACCTCAGTTTACAGTGGCTGTAATTGATGCTGAGTAGGCCATACATAAGCATTAAATATTGGCATCTGGCTGGGGCACAGGAAGAGGGAGAGAGATGAGATAAAAGAGCATTTTTCATTCACTCCCCCGTCTCCACGGTGGAAGCACTCTCAGATGTTTACCTGAGCATTTATATTTTATTTTGTTCCCTGTGTGCACATCTGGGTCTTTCAAAAATCCATGCAAATTTTGTCAATTATGGGCACTTCACTTTGAGTTTTACCATCATTTTAAATTGATTTAAAAAGAGAATAAAAACAAACTAAATTCAACAGATTATATTTTTTTAATGCAGCTCTTCAGATTTGCTTTTGCTTTTGCTTTCCTCTCGTCAATTAGTGCTACCACTATCATGATGAGATTATACTGTATTGTGCATGTCAGGATGCTGGAATGTTAAAATATAAAAAGTGTGGTCTTAGAACCAGAAAAACTGTGAAGCCGGATGAAAAAGGTTGCGGTTGGAAAAGACAACACAGACATCAGAAAAAAAAGAGAGCATGAAAAGAGGCATCTTGGGGGGAAGAGACAGAGAGAGCTGCCATAAAAGTGTCTTTTATGTCAGCCCAACTGGAGCTGCATGAATAATTTCAACTATTTTCTTTTGCACTGTGTGAATCCACCGTTTTGTAAATTAGAACTACAGCGTAACAAAAAGTGGGTTAGCCAGAAAGCCGGAGGTATCATCCTGTTATTTTGACTATTGTTACTTCAGTTTGCCTCCAGACATCTCATCACCAGAAACACAGACACTTATCCGCTAAAAAGCTGCAGCAATAATGTGGTGACAACTGCCACCATTTACACTTTGACTGAAGACTATTCTTCTTTTTTCAAGTCTATTTTATACAGAGATGGAGTACATGAAACCTGCTCTCGCTGAAACCATTAAGGACTTGTTCTCTTTCGCTCCCTTCCTGTGCAAGTATACTCAGCAGCCTAATCCTGCTATCAAAGTGAGTGGTACTGAGCTCATATTTGATATTTACTGACTTAAAGTGATTGAAAACCCCGCTGGCAAAAGGTCATGCTGAACACTGTCAGGACATTTGGAATAAAAGGCTGTGAATCTCCATCGCCTAAAAGGCCTGCTGACACATTAAACATCCTGTGCCTTCACGACTCATTGTTCCTGTAAAATGCCCTGTCATTGGCAATATATTATTTTTATACAGTAAATTAATAATCCAGAGACTGTGCCTTGATTGTCTTGCAATCCTACAAAAATACAGCTACCGTTTAATTTACTGCAAATCAATTTGTAGCAGCAGATTCATGGGACCGTCAGCTAGGATAGTGGTATTTGCCACATCGTGTTTATAATGAGCCAGCTGGTGAGGATTAGTTGCCCACAGCCTCGTACAGATTGACATGTTGATACCTGGGTTTTCTCCAACCGACTGTTTTACCCTGACATGGGGATACTGGCATCAAGTTAATGCACTCAGAGTGGGCTTCAGGCTTGTTCTGTGTGTGTGTGTGTGTGTGTGTGTGTGTGTGTGTGTGTGTGTGTGTGTGTGTGTGTGTGTGTGTGTGTGTGTGTGTGTGTGTGTGTGTGCGTGTGCGTGTGTGAGGGGGGGGTTAAGTATTGTTCTGACGGCCTTAGCAGTAAGACTCTAATAGGCCTAAACAAGGTTACCTCTTTACCGCCAGCTACTCAGTGCCAGCCCCTTTAAGGTTGCCGTCAGCAACTAACCAACAAAACACACCACAACTCCACATTCACCCACGACAATAAAACAGTTCTCATAACTACTCCCACCGGGCAACATTACGGGGAACGTGTGAATCGAGAAAGGAAGCAGCCACAGTGGAGTTGTGTTTCCGCCTCATGAGTACTGTAACCGTGTTGGGGATCAATCGAACATTTCTTCCGTAGGGAATGCAGATCCTGTTCCATGAGTGCATTGTGCACATGGGGAGCACTTTGCTAAATCATGAGCAAATGTATAATTTGTCATGCACATTGACACACCAAAGCATATTGCCACCCCGTGAGTGCAGTTTCTCTGGGGCCTCAACGATCAATTATTCATCGCGTCTTTTATTACAGTTTAATGTACAGGGTACCGCTGGCACGAATAAGCACTTCTTTAGATCAGTGATGTCCGTTCAGAGTAAAAGCAAGATTACATAATGAATTGAAATTAAAACTCTGAACATTGGTCTTTCAAGTTCACTTAGCCTCTGTGTCCTTTGACATACCTCACATGATGATTTGCCATGCGCTCAGTAATATAGCCTATTATTTGTTATATGTTCACCCGTGTTCTACTTTCACTCGAGCGTGGAGCCGGCAGACATGAAGCTGCTTGAAAACCCATTTTTTTCACGACTGAATAAGAGTCTCTCTTTCAAGCCAATGATGCTTTTACTGCAGATTTTCATTTGGCCGTGCATCATATAATCTCTGGGCCATCTTAGTAAGAAAAACATAAAAAAAAAAGAGTTGTGCTAAATTCCTCTTTCTGCTTCGGTGAGACAATTAAATCTAAATGCAAAACCACTTCTCTGAAATCCTGTCCTGATCTACATGAGAGAGGTAATGGGAGGAAGTCAACAGAACTGACGTGACAGCGATTGAACATCTGACATCACAAAGCTGCAAATCAGTCGTGCACAGACTGAAGCGATGTATGAATCTGATCACTGGATGGTAATGCTTCTCCTCGCTCTTGTGGATAAACAAACGATACACAGCTGGATGTCCTTGTTGTTGACAGGACATTTGTGAGGAGCTGTCAGCTCGTTGTCATGTGAGGGACAACAACAAGAGCTCTCTTCAACAAACAAATCTGTTTACTTCAGCGAAACCGATAAAAATCTTTGGACTCAGCCAAAATCATAATTATTTTTGCATGAAAGCTTTTAGCTATTGCTCAGAGCAGGAATATTAGTTCTGCCTGTTCCAGAGAGGAATGGAGTATTACACACAACATTACACAAATTCATTGCAGCACAAGAAACATATTTGCAGTTTCAGTGGAGTAAACATTGTTTGAATCACCTTGATACACCACCACGCTTCACCACTCTGAGAAGTTAGTCCAGAGCACAAATGATTTGTAATAAATAAAAAGATATTACATGTTTCTTGTGCCCTTGTGTCTTTAACGTAAGGCTGAGCATCAATACCAATAGGTTTACTTTTCTCTCCAGGAGCGCAGGTTACACGTGTTTTGATTAAAGACTGATATGGTTGAGAAATGGACCGGGACTCAGCTTCCACTCACAGGGAGAGAGAATAAATGACTGTATCCATCCCCACTCAGCTCCTTTTAGGACGCCATAATCTGAGAGAGCTATCAGCCCTCCTCGGCTATGATTTTCTCCCACGCCTGCGTCCGACCGAGAGAAAATCAAAAATACTTGGAGCCCTCCAGGAAGACAATTAGAGAGTCATCTTCCCCTCAGTACATTATGCATAATGCAGCCCTTAAAACTGCACTCCTCGCTGGTCGGTGGGGGATCCTCAGCAGGCCAACTGTGTGCCGCACCACCCAGCCCACTACTGAAAGTCTAATGACCTGAGCTAATCAAATCTGATGAGTGGGGGAATCATCTGGCTCTCATACCTCACAGTATACTGTGGCACGTTGCTGCTTGAAGCCCGGCCACAAATAGAAGCTCCTCCACCTCTGACACGAGGTGTTACAACAGTGAGGAAAAGAAGGCCATGCTGTGCTGCGAGTGTGTGTGTGTGTGTGTGTGTGTGTGTGTGTGTGTGTGTGTGTGTGTGTGTGTGTGTAAAAATGACAAACCACAAGAGAACAAAAAGAGACCTCATGAAAACCTTATCGTGGATGACAGACTGGAAGGGGATGAAGTCAAGAAAAT
This sequence comes from Ophiodon elongatus, assembly GCA_016806645.1. NCBI lineage: Eukaryota > Metazoa > Chordata > Actinopteri > Perciformes > Hexagrammidae > Ophiodon > Ophiodon elongatus. The sequence continues at coordinate 1,500,085 of JACSYO010000285.1, read as the reverse complement.
GTAACAAAGACATATCCATACAGAGAGAGAGAGACTAGGGGAACAAGGGAGTGTCAGAGAGATAAACATAGAAGGACATGAAATAAGTGTAAGTGTATATGCCAACATGAGAATGTGTGTACTCACTCATTCTGGCTTAGCCCCCAAGAGACATCTTCTCACACGTGTCCATTAATCTATCTGCAGGAGTGTGTGTGTTTAGCACCGCTGCTTCCTCCCAGGAGGGTTGTCAGGAATAAAGCTGCGACTGCTTTTGACTGTTTTAATTTGTTGACTCAGATAAATGGGGGAAGTGTACACAGCTCACATTGCTCATCATTCATGTGGAATCAATAAGTAGTGATGCAAGAGATAAGAGAATCCACAGAGTCTCGTATTGGGACAATTTCTGGATTTAGGGGACGATTTGGTAGTCGTCAAAATCTTCAATGAAACTAATGAGTTGTATACCCAAAGTACTTGTAACTAGTTTTTGTAACATAGATTAAAAAAAAAAAAAAGACTGAACGAGGGCACAGTGACTTACTGTTGTCGATAAAGGTGTGTGGAGGATCCAAAGCGTTGCTGGTAATAACGTCAGAGGCAGATCACAGACTGTGCAGCCATCTGCCTTCGCAGCACCACTGCTGCTGTCTGACGGCACTTTGTTTCTCTCTGCAGAACAACATGAAGCGAAGACAACTCATCCTCCTGACCTCAGTAACCTCCGCCTCGACGAATGTACACAATGGTGCTATTTTTATTCGTACCACTGTGCATTATTAATATCATTCTGAAGTGCTGCACCTTGTTTATGCATAGTTAATGTGCAGGTAGCGAGAAAGACATTAGGGACTGAGATTTGAAGTCTGGATGAAGATGCTCCATCATTTGCGGAAGTGTTCAAGTGTTTCTGACTGATTATGGATACAATGCTGTTTATATGGTGACATATTGTTTGGGTGCAGTACTATTCGAGTATGACTACTCACTATACATATGCCAATTACAAAAATATGTGTGTGAGGATAAAAGTAGGGTTCAATTACTAAAAATGAAGCATAAGTTAAGGGAAACAATTTACAAATGCGGCAAATGATAAAAATCAACTTAATTATCTTACATTTAGGGTAAAATTGTAATTAATCACTTGCTGACTTGTCTCTTGACTTTATAAAGTTGCCTCACACAGTCACGCAATAATCTAAAGAGCATCCAGCTGTGTAATGTATCACGGAGGTGAATAACAGGGGCACTCTGATTGTGCTCGACCCACTCTTCTTCAGTTAATCACCTTTTCATCTCTAGCACAAGGTTTCCCCAGTGTGTGTGTGTGTGTGTGTGTGTGTGTGTGTGTGTGTGTGTGTGTGTGTGTGTGTGTGTGTGTTGGGAAGATAGATAATTAACTGCAAGGCAGAGCATGATTAATGTACCTCTGGATACTAGGAGAGGACGCACGATAAGAGGGGAATGTGAATATAGCAATCCCAGGTATAAGGCTGAAAAGTGAGTAGTGTGCAAACGAAGGGGTAGGAAGGGCTACAATGGATTGCGGTCACCATAGCAACGCCCACATTTAGCAGTAACCCTCCCTCTCCCCATCCCCCTTAATATATTGAAATATTTACAAATATGCAAATGTTACAAAAAGCTGGAGATGTGATGATGTTCAGGAAAATGACATACAGGATTATATGAGTTTATAAAGCCATCATGCCAGATGAGTCAGCCAACGTTTTAGAGAGGAGGCAATCCATCATCCAGTATTACAATCAGATGAAAACTATTTAATTCAAAATCAGTGCAATATAGGCCATGTATTAAAAGCATAGGCTTATTGTTTTCTGAAATTAATCAAAGTATAAATCAAAATGAACATGAATGAATGAATATGTAGCTTTTCCTAAATGTGCTGAACAAATAGTATTTATATTCTTTCTGAACTCTCATAATGTGGGCAGCTTGCAAATAACCGTATTGTCAAGTAATTTTATTTTTCACAAAAATAAATCGAATGAAACCCGTTTCCTCTCTCTTGGCGCCATCTTCTGGAGAGTAAACCACAATTCAACCAATTTGAGGGAGATGCTCCTTACTTGACATTAATTAATTAATCACTCATCTCTGTAGGTCAATGAAGTGCTTCAAGACTGTTTGTATTGGTGGTATTGTGTATTATTAGTTCTGACAATTGGCTTTTACTAATTTAAGAAAAGCGACAATTAGAGAGTTTTATCTAAAAAAGCTTAAAAAACAGTAAATATTTAGAAACCAGATAAATTAAGATGCAATCTGTGGCTGTCCATCTCTTGTGTGTTAAATTTTGTTTTCATTCATGCAGCATTATTTTTCGGCTTATATTTCTCATTTCTTGCAAAGATATTTTTGTGTTTACTGTCTTCAACGCCCTTGGGAATTAAACAATTAAACTAAAGGCATATACAATTAAACATATGGAAGTGGAAGACCATTTCCAATAAGAAAATTATGAAAGATGATATTAGAAATTATTTTAAATTATTATTATTTTATATATGTATTATTATTATGATAATATATATAATAATAATATATATATAGATCTATATATATATATATATAAGTGTTATTATTATGATAATTTATATATATATTATCATAATAATAATATACGATATATATATATATTATTATTATGATAATATATATATATATTATCATATAATAATAATATATATATATATAGATATATATATATATAGATATATATATAGATAGATCGATCGATAGCTCCCATGGTAGCACCATACTACCTCCTCCAGGTGGCAGTATGACACAACAACCTGGAGGACAGCTACAGTTTAACCCCGTAGAAGAAGAAAAAGACTACGTCATGCATGAAGGAACGTTGAGTGTTGAGTTGTAAACAGAAACGGCGGGTGCACGAGCTGCTGTCAGCGCCGAGGCTGCTGGTGATGCCGGAGGTTGGCCGAGAGACTTCCTACTCGCAGAAGTGTTTCCCGCCTCTACATCCGGCCTCCGTGTCCGCAGTTCGTCCTCATGTCTTGTTTGTGATTGCCAACGCTGCATCCGATTGTCACCCCTAGTTGTGGGACACCCAGGGGACCCTCGGACAATGCCAGCCAACGGGAAAGTCATCCCCAACACGCCGCTGGCCGTGGACTTCTGGCACGTGCGGAAGTGTCCGTGCACGCGGCTGTTCTTCCTGTCCCACATGCACAGCGACCACACGGTGGGGTTGACCTCCACCTGGAGCAACCGGCCCATCTACTGCTCCCCGACCACCGCCACGCTGCTCAGACTCAAGCTGCAGGTGAGGACCACACACACACACACACACACACACACACACACACACACACACACACACACACACCAGTACTATGCGGATGGGGTCCGTGCAGGCCCATTAGAGCATCTGTGTCTTTGACAATTTGTAAAACAATGACTTCTGACTGTGTTTTTGCATCCAGATGTGGTTTAAATTGTGCTCGTACGTCTTTTTCATTGCTAAAATATAAAGTTATGTTTTTGTGACAACCCAGTCTCGTATGGCTCTACAAAGCCACTCCTAATTTCTAGAAGGTCAGAGGTTAGATCAGGGGTCTTCAACGTTTTTCAGGCCGAGGACCCCCAAACTGATAGAGAGATGGAGCAGGGCCCCCTACTATATATATTGTATGACACTGTGTTTTATATTAAACTGGGCCTAGTGCCATGTATAAACATACCTTTGTGCATTCAATACTAAGCTATTCAAATAATACACAGGTTCATATATTCATGTTTTTATTTTAAATCTGTGCAAGGTACAGTGAGTAGGGTGGCCGTGCCACTGCCTGTTATAAACACACCTTGTCAACTGATACCAATGTCAATATCAACATTGTTTATCAATTGCATGATCATCATGCATACAAGCTATTCAAATTGACATTTTTATTTTTTTATTTTTTTTTATTTACTGAAAGATAACATATTCTGCCTCCATTTATCCATTTGCTACAATATGTTGGATTCATGTTAATGTGTATTTAAAGACATTTAAATTTGTGGCAAAAAAATTGGGGGGGGGGGGGGATATGAAAAATTGTCTAATCAACCAAAAATGTCACGACCCCCCCCCTGCAGTACCTCCACGGACCCCCTGTTGAAGACCTCTGGGTTAGAGGATTAAGTCAATATTTACTTTGTAAACATTATTCCGAGCCCTCGTTATGTGTTGCATGCATCTCAGAAGAAGATTAGGATAATAGGGCTGCTGTGGATATCTTGCTGTGTTGAGATTTCTGCTGCTGATCGTGTGTATCGTTGATCAGGTGAAAGAGCAGTGGATCCATCCATTAGAGATGGACGAGCCTTACCTGTTGCCTCTGGATGACCTCGGCAAGGAGAGACTGACGGTCACTCTGATAGACGCCAACCATTGTCCCGGGGCGGTCATGTTTCTCTTCGAAGGCTACTTCGGCTCCATACTTTACACCGGTCAGTGTCCCAATGCACAGGGAACACATGTTTAAAAATTGTAAAGCTATTTTTTTTTTTTTTTTCTTCCTCTCAATATTTTGCGTTCCAGCATTATAATTGGCATCATGTGACACGCAAACATGTGCAGGTACTTTATCAATTGTGGAATCAAGTAACGATAAGCATCGACGCGTTATTCATTTCAGGTGACTTCAGATATACGCCCTCCATGTTGCGTGAGCCGTGCCTGAGGACCAACGCCACTATCGATGTCCTGTACCTAGACAACACCAACTGCGACCCCAACCGCACCCTCCCCTCCAGACAGAGAGCCACTCAACAAATCAAGGAGATCATCCGCGAACACTTCAACCACAATGTTGTGATAGGTAATGTGAAGTAGCCCTCTCTAAACATGCCGTCTGTACGTTCTCCTCTCTAGACACTGTCAGCTCTCTTTACGGCTGCAAGTCGTTTCACTTTATTTGAAACTGTTATTTTTTTTTTGCCAGTTTGCTCTTTTCCTTTGTGACATCACACGCTCGGCTGAGACCGACCCTCACGCTCTCTCCTTGCAGGCCTCTACGCACTTGGGAAGGAGTCCCTGCTGTTGGAGCTGGCGATGGAGTTTAAAACCTGGATCGAGGTGAGCTTCGAGAGGATGGAGACCCTCAAAGCGCTGGAGCTGCCTGACGTCTTCACCACCGAACCGGGAGCCGGTCGCATCCGAGCCGTGAACCAGTCCGAGATTTGCTTTGCCTCTTTACTCCAGTGGAACAAAGAACAACCCACGTTGGCCATCATTCCCACCAGCAGGCCCCTGGTCTCTTTTCACCGCGACGTCCATGTGGTGCCGTACTCTGACCACTCCTCTTACCAAGAGCTGGAGGATTTTGTCTCTGCACTTAAACCTACTTCCCTCGTACCCATTGTAGGAAACCATGTACCTGGAAGTTTCTCTGCCTTACTGCCCAGCAAAAAGCGCAATGAAATCCTGGTGCCCGAGTCGGTCCGACACTTCATGTTGAGCCAGCCTGAGAGCCAGCCCAGCTCCTCGTCACACACCGACCTTCGCCGCAGACGTTTCCAACCTCTCGTTCCCAAAGGGGTGGTGTTTGAGTCTCCTGAAAGGGAATCCAGGAAGTCACGCGGAGAAGCCTGCGAGGCAGAGTGCCCGGAGCAGGATGCTTCTCAGGAAGAGATGGACACAGAAAGTAGTGAGAAGGACTCCGACTGCATCCTCGTTGACCTGAGCAAGGACCTGACCCCTAACAAAAACCGAAGAGGGACTGCAGGTACGTGGAGCCTCAATATAGTCCAAACAGTGTCTGAAGATATGGTAATTGCTGAGTCGGGGCCTCTCGGTCAACTCAGCCAGAGCAACTTTGCTCCAGTGGAGATCCGGACGAACGCCAAGTTCTGCTTGAAGTCTGTCAGGAAGACGAGAGGGCCTTCTGAAGCCAACGCCCAAACAATCAACCACACGGTTTCAGACAGCTGCCAGCGCAGCAGACGTGGCAATGTGCAGAGCAACTCCACGTTGTCGGTGAGCGATGGCCCGAGTCAGCACAGTGGACGCGGGATCGATCGGGACAGTGACACAACGTCGAGAGACCGACCGAGCAACATCGTGAGGACGTTGCAGAGCAGCCGCCACGACGACGCCTGCTCGTCGTCCAGCCTGGAGACGGAGCTGAAGCAGGAGTATTTAGAGTTTCTTGAAAGCAGCATTTTAAAGGCGCTCTCCTTCACAGAGGAGGACGTGAAGGTGTGTGGCCTCTTGCAGCAGAGCTTTGTGCAACAGTTTTCTCTCGCTCCGTTCTGTGACGCATGAGCAGACGACGTCGCAGACAAATAGTGTGACCTGACATTCCAGGTGTCGCCTTGCTTTCGAGGCCTTTTGTGTGTTTAAAGAAGAGCACTTTAGAGCCAACGCTATTTTCTCATTGGTGACTCCCTTATTTATATCATTCAGTGTGTGTGTGTGTGTGGCCTGGAGTTTAGAAAAGCAGGCTTTAGACCCGACCTGTGAAGTGACTAACCTTCGCCTCCGCCTTTCATCATGGTAGCCTCGGCTTCGTAGACGTGCCAGGGCAGCTTTCTTTTTTTTTTTTTTATAAAAAAAACCCTGTTTATTTTGTTCTAATGGAAGAAACTTTTACTGACCGGTGTATGTGGTCGCGGCTGATGCACAGCTTACAGTAGTCTGTAATGGATGTTGGTACATTTGCATTTCCACAAAGATAGAGCAGTAAGCTAGTTACTCTTGTTTGTTTGTTTGTTTTTGCTTTGAGAACCACATGTTTTGTCACAGCGGTTACTTTTCCATTCTTTATTTTGACTATTTGACTTCATTTGTATATTTCCACTGTGTTTGATAAATGGCCTTTTTTTTTAAGTTAATTGTGAACGCTTTAAGACTGGTGTCAATTTTTTTTCTTTTTTTGTAGAATCAAGTTATTAAGGAGAAATGGGGATTTTGGTATCATCTGTATTATAATGAAAAATGTTTGAGAAGACATGTGTCAGACATGTGTTTTCCTATCTATCCTTAAGCAGCTGCTGCAGTGTTCTTTCTTTGTTTGTCAACTACAGATGGAGCAGTGGGAAAACATTTCTTAAGTCACTGGTCGTATTGTTTAACAATCCCAAGTATAATTATCAAGGGGCAAAAAACACTTGAAAAATGCACATGAGTTTAAAAGTATGATTGCTTTAGATTGTATTATTCTTACAACAGGTTAATGAGCGTTTCATTGTTGTTTATTAATAGGAGACCTATGCTTTATGTGACACATTTAATTTGTATTGATCTCATTTATGAGCCTCGAAGCATTGTTTGTTTTAAAAAAAAAAAGTAAAATGTTCATCTTCAGAAAGATTAAGTCAAGGAAAGGGAGAACTGTAATATTTATTTTGAATACCGGCTCCTTGTATGTGGACTGTTTCCTCAATTAATTGCCTTTTTATTTTCAAATTAATGTGCTGTGGTGTTCCTTTTTGAAAATCATTTTTTAAGCCTGATAACTAAAGAAGCCCACACACTGAGGTTATATGTAAACTGAGGATTCAGAGCTGCTTCCTGCTGCAATGCTGTCATTCCTCCATTAGATGGCAGTAGTTTATTAAAAAACATCAGCAGATGCTTTTACTTTGTCTTGCGTCTCATTTGTTTAGGGTTTTAGGTTTCTGCAGTACGTCTGATTCCTGCAGCAAAAAAAAAAAGTATGTTTATTTTGTCAGGGAAAGCATGCTGAGTATTAATGACTCGGCTCTCAAACAAATCCCATCGTCTCTCCGTGTTTCTTTGTAAAGATAATAAAAGTGTTATATTACTACAATTATCACATCCAGAAACATGCTGCTCCTGTCAGAAATGAGCAGAAGCCTGCTATGCTCTTAATGTGAAGGTCTTACTGCATTGTTCAAAATCTGCATATTTATATTTGTACAGTGTTGGAGGAAAGTATGCTGCACTAAAATGTTACACAAGAAACAGTATAAGCAGAAGACTGTACTTAAAAGTATTGAAAGTATTAAATAAAGAAACATTACCAAAGATACCATCACAATTACCATGTGAAAAACATAGAAACATAAAATAATAATACGAAAATGAGTAAATATATGAATATAAAAATACAATGAAATGACTATTAAGCAGTAAATCCTTACTTTTGGAGAGCTGGAACCATGAAATGCATTTTTTGCATAAAAAAATGATTTTAAGAATTATCAAAACAGTTCCCAATAAATCTTCCATAGTTTAAATTATAAATAAACATAAATGTAATGATAAAAATACAATATTTCTGTCTGAATTGTAATGTAGTAGAAGTGGGAAGTGGAATGAAAAGAAAATACTCAAAGTATAAATACCTCAAAGTTGTATTGAAATGCAGTACTTGAGTAAATGTACTTACATCAGCATTGCTGATGGCTGAGTGCGACATGGGGCAGTTACAGCCGGTGAGATGCCCCACCTTCCTCACATGACCAGCTTTACAGGGACTGCAGGTAATATGACTCCAGCACTAAAAGAGCTGTTTTTAGTTTGCTTACATTATAATCAGTTGTAATGTTTCTTGAATAGGACTGAGATTTAATTTGCATTAAGATTCCTGCATATTTTACACATGGCTGCTTTTTCCCATGCAGCCTAAAATTCTATTTTAATTAAGAGCTGCAGAAACTGCAAAAAAAACAAAATAAAAACAACATTCGTGACAAAAACACTATGAGGTGATATGAAGCTCTGACAGTGAGGCCAGGAAATGAGAGGAAATGGAGTGGCACATACTCCTACCAGCATACCAGCAGGGCATTAGGGCTAAAGTAATGGGTTTCTCACATGCTATTACTTCAAAGTGTAAATCATCAGGAAGCTGCTACCTGCGAGGCCAAGCCCTTTTACCTGGAGGAAAGCTGCTCTCAAATGAGGTGACTATTGCAATGGTCAGTCAACTCTCCTTTCAAGTCGATGTTTCCGTTCAGGATGGTGATCTGATTGGCTCAGACTCCTACCTCATCGTGTATCTGACAATGCTACCTGCAGAAAGAAGCGCTGGGCAAGGAATATGACATCTGGCAACAAAATCCACCCGGAATCACAACGCGCGCGGTGTTGGGTGCATTTATTGTCTCTTTGCATTGTAAAGACGAAGGGAAGGATCTTGCTGTGCAGTTTACAGTTCTGTTCCAGTAATATAGGGACCAGGGTTCCAGTTATAGGGACTAAAATGTGCTTCCACCCAAGAGCCATAAATAAAAAAGTCAACGCACCTGACAGGCGAGCACACCAAGCCTCTGTTTCGGGTGTCGAAGCACTTAATCACAGGGCGTCTCCAGAAGCACAGCTACTGTAGTATAATACAGGAAGCTCCTGCCTCTCTGAACAGGATCGGTTCAACATTCAAAAGTCAGCAAATTTAACTGCCCCAATCAAGTCTTTAATGCCGATTGTTGCTGAGCCAAATTGGCCGGTACAGATCGTTTTGGTTGTTGTTTTGTGATAGCAGCTGGTATACGAGGCGCCAGACTATTTTTTTTCACCAGCGTCCCAAAGTCAAAATCATAAATGTTATGTTTTTACACGTCATCCACAGTGGTTACGTGCATAAAAACACCCAATTCATATAACAAAATAAATCCTGGCAATTATAGTTTTATTTATGTATTATAAGCTGCTTAGAGCGAGTGTTAGAAAGTTAAACCGGTCATAATTCCCTATAATATCTATTTCATATTGCTGTGAAAAGATATTTTTCAAACAACTGTATTTATTCAAGTTTCTCGCCAAAAACGATATTTTACAAGATTACAATTGAACTCATCATAATAACTTTCTAATTCACCTTCGTAATGTGACCGAAGGGAACCTCTGGCTGTTAGCGGTGCTGCTAAAGTTACGACCATCGTTACTATAGATTACAACAACGTAACATTATCAGAGATAACAATCGACCGCAAAACGTTATTTCACACTATGATGTGTAATTAGTCCACGGTTCACATGCATACCGAATCCTTTGTGGAGGGGCGGGATCCGCATGGATCACAAATCAACTACGCTGACTTTATTAATATCTTTTTTTCATTTTTACATGTTCATTGATGTTGTTAGTTTTTAAAAGTATGTGTTTTGCTCTTTTATTTATTTATTTTTTAAATCTTCTTTCCTTTCCTTTCACACTCACACACACACACACACACACACACACACATCACTGGCTACATGATGTTAGCTAGCCTGTATTCACGTCGTGTTCTTGCTCTTCTGTTTATGTATCGTCTCGTCTTGCAATAATAACAAAAAAATAAAAAATCCACTACGGTCCGCTACGCCACCAGTGACAGCATTTGACATGACTTGACACGGCCATGAAGAAAACACAGCCTGTCTTCATCTGTCATCGGTGAAGCGGATTCAATGCTTCAGTGCTCTTCTTTCAATGAAGAAGAAATACTCTCAAGTTCTGATATAACTCATCACGCTATCACAGCTTCTTCTTTTAAAAGTTGTAAAAATGCACTAAAAGCCAAATCCAGAGTTATTTTTCTTCCTCCGTTCATGTTCAATGAGCCTGAGACACAGGCTGGACCGAGGGCTATGAGGCGTAAAAGAAAATGCTTGAGCTCAATGGAAGAGAAAGATTCAGGTATTTTCATCTGAATTCTATACTCGGATTTCTGACTTTTCTTTGCTTCATTCGCCACTGAGCAACGTTTATAGGAATAAACAGAATTAATCCATAGAAGACGCTGTAATCGTGTGTTTAGACTTTGTCTCTCTTTTTTCTTTTCTACATTATTTTCAATCACGTTTGCGTTGATACTAGTAAAACAACTTGGAGTGACACAAGGACATTTCGACCATTTACCGATTACATTTAGCTATCCATTGAAACTGAGGTGTGAAAAGCTGGAAGGTGACTGATTATAGAAACACAAAATACATAATAAAATGCATAAAACTTATATAAAAAGTATTTACCAATATAATAAAACCCACCATGCAAGCTCATATATATCATGTTAAGTCACTGGTGATGAAAACCCAACTTTTATAATATCGGGATATTTTTATTATGAATAATTAATGTGAAAATGTGTTCATCACCGAGTTAGCACAGCTGTGTTAGCAGCTATTCCTCAATAAAATAATACGAGTATAGTCTACAGATACTGCAGGGACGAAGAGTAAAAGTGCAGACGCAGCTGATTCCCAATCTGGAGCATCCGATCACAAAAGTTGCATTGAAAAGATAAATGTAACCGCAGCCTCAGACAACCTATACATGCATGTGGCTTTTCAGCATCCATAAATCTGAATAGAAAATCTAAATTATTGTAACCTGGGGCAATTGTTCTTAGTCTTGCTTTTAGTACGGTAAAGTGGGTTAGAAAATATTGTTAACATGCAAATGAATGCATTTTCCACAAGGTTGGGTTTTTGAGGTTCAGAGAAACATTCATCCATGATGCAGAAGGATTCATTACTCCAGTGAATAATCACATTGATCTGAAGAAGAGGATGACGAAGGTAAAACAACTTGACACAGCTGAAACAAATACTTTCCTGGAGGCAAAACCAACGAGCAACAGAGCGGCTTTTCAACTCAGAGAAAACCTTTTTTTTTTTTTCTCATTTAACTTCCACTTACAAAATGCTGACTTATACTTTTAGCTGTTCTTCAAATACGACGCCTTTCAGTGTGGATGACGAGCTCCAGCTCCGCGCTCATAGGCGACGAAAGAAGAGCAGTACTAGGATTGTTAATGAGAAAGCTGCTGGTTTCTACACTTTGTAGTGGCTTCTCTCAGACCCTCTTTCCTACACTGTCGCAGAGAGTTGGACCAATAAAGCTGAGCTGTGTCACACCCACACAGCAGCAGAGGGTGTTATCTCTTTGCTCACAGTCTACTGCTATTTCTGTTGCCTCTGCCAGTGTTTCTATGTGAGGGGTTACACACACACACACACACACACACACACACACACACACACACACACACGCGCGCGCGCGCGCGCATACGGCAATGTATTTGTTTGTGTGTCTTCTGAGAGGTTAAACGCACAATGATGAGATGAGCACAGCAGTCCCAAAAGAGAGAAAAGGAGGATTTGGGGAAAGCTGCCAAACTCCAAAAAAAAAAAAAAGCAATGTAGCTGTTGCTTCGTGACTTTCAAAAAAGCTAAACCATCGTAAAAAAAAAAAATGTTTTCCACAATGCTCAGCCTCATACTCGAAACGCATCAAATTTCTGCATGTGTCAAGCTTTTGAGCACCACAAGAAACAACGGCGGCGTAGTGTACAATCACATTCACATTCATCACGTGCTTTCGCATCAAAAGAGCCGTAATCAGGAAGCGTTGAGGCGTTGAGAGGCAGTCATTTATTACTCTCTCTTTAATACCATCCCATAAGCCCATAGGAGGGAGTCTGGTTCACAGGCCCAGATCAAGCTGCTTGAGGATGACTCACAGGACAGTGCTTCCCTGTGGGGGACTCCTCTCTGCTTCTGTAGTCCTCATGCTCTCTCACGCTGTCTCTCCTTGCTACACTCAGTCTCCCTCCTCTGTGCTCTTCCTAATCTCCTTTCCTCCTCATTCCAGCCCCCCACCTTCTCCCTCTCTATCCTCTCTCCACCTGCCAGCTTTTCTTCTCCTCCGATGCCCCCCTCTCTCTTTTTTAATGTCACCACTCGCCTACCTCCTCTCCATCATCCCCTCCCTCTCCTTCATCTTACACTCCCTCTCGTATATCCTCTTCTCCTTCCCCTCCAGCCACAGAGATTACAGTCCCAGTTCTGAGTCACTGAAGAGGTAATCCAAGGTGTATAGTAAAGACATGCAGAGGGCACAGCAGAGAGAGCAGCAGATAGAGCAGCTGTCAGTGTAGGAAGTATTATCTGAGCACTACTTGAAGCTACCACCTACTTTCACTTACTTGAAATCTCCAAAGCCTTTTTATTTTTTGACAGGGTTGGTAAAGCTGGGCATTGTGTGCACTTTCCAGTCTTGTACTAAATGGCACGCATCAACCAGGGAATGTGTTTCACCCCTGAAATGTTTTATGGCTGCTGTCAGCATCAGCACTTTGGAGATGTAACAGCCGTTTGATTTGTGTGAGATTGCTTCGGCCTGGAAGTCTTAAGTCTGAGGGACTGATTTCCACAATTTCTCTAAAGCTAGCCTGCTCCAGATGTGATATCAGATTACTGGGCGTGGAGGAGTGTTGTGTGTAAGGGGGGAAAACTCTCCAATTAAGATGGTCCCTCCTGCGGCTATTCTCAACCACTGGTGGGCCGTTAGAGCAGAACCACCTAGTGGACTGCAGAGGTACTGCCTGAGGGTTAGATTCAATTAAAAATGGACTCGGACAGTCTGTGTCCGGGGGGAAGAGCGGTCGGCTGCAATGTTACTTGCCCGCCTCAGGGGTCTTGGAGGCGAACAAGTAACGGAGGGAAGGCAGATTGCAGCCGACCGCTCCCTCAGCAGAGCGGATGGCGCTTTCCTCTTTCCTCACAAGATGAGAGGTCATTTTAAAAAAGAAAAATCTATTTACTCGTATTTGTCAAGACACGTTGTCATAGTAACGTGATGTGTTGCATCAAAGTGCTATCCCATCCGGATTTACACAATTTCAAGCTCTTACAATTTTTTTTTTTTAGATGTTTATTAAGCATGAAAGACACATGCAAATGATTTACACACGATTACTTCTATGCTTTCAGGTTCATGTTAAACACTATAAAAAAACAAAACATTTTCAATTAATATTTCCTATTAGATCAGATCATACTTTATCAAAAAAATAATAATAATGGAGTTTGGGGAACTCTCCACAATAACAGTTTTCTTCTCTTTTCTGTTGTTAACATATATTCGGCAAAGATGTTTAACATAGATCTCACAACAGTTTCATGTGGGATACAGTATTTTCTCATAACCCATACATCTCTTGCTTTCCATACACTTTCTATTACACCATTTTTCTACCTTAGCTGTTGGATTTCTTTGTAAGCAGCCTTAAGCTGAGTCAGCATAACAAACAGGAAGTCTGTACAGAGCTTGCAGCCATGGCGACACTAGTAACCAGACATAACCCAAAAAGGTGTGGTAGGTAGCGAGTCACTGTCACCACAGGGAGGTCGTTTCTTCCCCTCAAGGAACGCTCTCGTGGGCAAACACTGCTTTACAGCTTTATGGCTATTTGTTCGGATTTAATTATTCACGTTGGACTATTTCTGGGTCATTTTCAGTGTGTGTGCCCACGGGAGTTAACCTTGAATGGAGTGGAGAGAGAACATGCTCTCCTTCTGTTCTTGTGATTTTGTCATATGAGGGTTTTGGGTTACATCGTGTTTCATACATGAAAACACTGTATCAGGTTCAGGTTATTTTTATTTGTACCCGTGGGTAGACTTGTTTTGCAAAAGAAAGCGAGGCATCCATCCACACATTACAATCGACACTGACAACAATAAATAAATATATAAAAGTACATAAAATTACAAATCAGTGCACCGTTATAATTATAATTTGTTCGCCTGAGTGATGGCTGCTGGAACAAAGCTGTTTTTATACCGCTTTGTTCTGCACCGTGGGACTAAATACCTCCATCCAGAAGGAAGAAGATGAAATTCCCTGTGCAAAGGGTGGGCGTCGTCCTTTAACCTGTAACTGTCTGGTGTGCAGGGTCTCTGGGTCGAGCTGTGACTCACCAATCAGTCTGCTCGACCATCATACATTTCTGGCCAGGTTTGAGAACATGGGATGATTTGTGGTGGCCTTTTGCCCCTCGATCTAAGCCACGCCCCCCAAAACGGAGCGAAATGAGCCCAGGTTGTGGCTACATCGGGCTTCAGACCAGCTTTAATGATCGGGCTCACAAACAAAGCCTTTAGCTCTCTTTCAATGTCTGGGACACCTTTACCCCGCTTCTCTAAAGGCACGCGCATTATCTCACGTTTCCGTTTCTCATGTTGTCCTATCCATACAAATTGAAAAATGTTTCTTTTCACGTGTCATCATGAACCTATATGGTCATGAGTCCATGATCAGATACGAGAGACTTGTTGCACAGGAACTTTCAGAACGTTTTTGGGAAGCTTTATATTTGTGCGCTCCGCCCTCCTTAACGCCATTTGCTAGAAAACCGTTTCTGGGACCACAGGGAGCCTCTGGAGGTGAGTAGAGACAGTATATACAATTTATATTGTAATTTGGGGGTGAACTATTCCTTTAAGGTTATGGAAGGCTGGTGGCCATGCTTAAAAAACAACAACATTGACTGCGGTCTCCCGAGCTGTACCAACCCATGGATGGGATGTTGATGAGGGGTCTCTCTCCCGTCCCTTGCCAGTAATTTCCATACAGTCCATAAAAAATATGAATGTTCTTTTTTCAGAATACTTTATTTTTATGATTCTCCCCCCTTTTTCCCAAAAGATTTTCTAGCAATTCATAAATATGTATTAACCCATGTGGAGACTTTGTAGTCTAATAATTCAGCCAAGAAAGGAAAATCATATCTTGATCCCTTTTCTATCTTTCCCTTTTTCATAACAGTAAAGCATGCTGTATTGCATTCATTTACATGAAATTATATATTTCATTTTAACATCATTAGTATAAAAAGCTTGTGTGAAGTTACATCAACCTTCGCTCTCTTTCCCTCTCGTATATGCATGAATAATGTATCATATATAAGTGTTTTTAAGGCAGCAATTAACAATTATTTTCATTATTAATTAACCAGAAGATTATTTTCTATTTATGTTCTTGGTCTATTAAATTGTAAGATCACAATTCTCTAAAGCATTGTGTCCAAACAGTCCAGCACCCAAGTCAATATGCTGTTCTCTATCAGAAAAGATTAAAAAACACAAAACATTCATATTTGAAAAAGCTGGAAACAGATATTTTTTGGGCCTTTTTACTTAAAATAGGACTCAAAATTATTGCGGTTCACTTTTTGTTTAAACGCCTAATTAAACGCTGACTCGTTTCACCTTTAAATATATTCTAACATATAGACGGTGGTGTGTTCAGTGAACAGGCAATTAAAACCTGCATTGGCATTCAGATGGGGTTACCGGCCTTCTCAGTATTCTGTTGTCTGGCGCTGGCATGCAGAATCACATAAAATCACCAAAATATCTCTGACATTTATAAATTCCTTGTTGTTTTTTGTCTGTAATGGGAATGAATTTTTATGGGGAACAGGCTGTTACGGCCTGCAGCAAACAGTAAATAAGGCTCACTCTGTAACGATCTTCAGCATGTGGTACTTCCCCCTGAGAAGTCAGCGACGCTGTGGGTGCTCTTCTCCATTCTTTAGCTGTTTGACGTCATTAACGTGTGTGGTCAGTGCGTCAGCGCTTTAATGTCAGATGCCGTCCGTTCAAGGCAGAAGACGTGATATTCATCGATGTGATGCAGGCTTTTATACACCCCCACTCGGTCCTTTAGTGTAGAAGGAACAGGTACAAGAAATATGAAGTGTTTTTATTTCTTTTCATCACAATTATTTTTCATGTGACCGGTTCCTTCCAGCTGACCAAGCTCCAATAACCATTTGGTGGTCATGAGAAACCACCTACTGCTCCACTCCGGCTCCATTACGGCGCACTGAAAACTCACTCGTTCTTGGAATATCTTTATTGGTGGCCTAATGATGATTTATAGCCAATACAACGGCAGCTGGTGAATGGTGCCGCTGAGTGAGTGCAGCCCCGAGGTGAGTTGAGTTCATTTTGAAACCGCGGAGTAGAAAAGATACAACGGAGAGTCGTACCGTGAAGTTAATGGGAGTTGTGAGGAGGAGAAGCTGTGACGAAACCTTCCCACTATATCAGAAAATTCAGATCTAAAAGAAAAATAGCTTTATGTTTTCAATTGACCTGAGCTCTACAAATTGTTGGAATTGTTGTTCCACCCACCATCAGACGTGAAGGGGCCCACCTTACAGCTGGAGAACCCGGAGTCTGTTTTAATTGGGAAGTGCTGTGACATACCGTGAAGAGATCTGATTCTGTTTGCAGGTCAATACTGAGGCCGTGGTCAACGCTGATCTCTGATTAGAGTGGGAATTGCTTCTGCACACCTCCCTCCGTGCCCCGCTGGACAGGATAAAAACAGGCAGAGGGGCATTTGGTGGCTGCCCACCACACTGACAGCGGACCTTATTAATTCACAAATGCACACTTTATTTGTAAAAAAAACTGTTGTTTTTGCTAATTAATTCAGTAAATTTCTTCAAATTATTTAATATATATCTGTAGTTATTCATCAGCTTTATAGGATTCTACCACCACCCGTACGGACGTTAATTCATGCAGTGGCATACTGTCTCTTTGAGATACTTTTAGTGTGTTCACATGGCTGATTGTAATAAAGCCACGAGTCAACACCAAATTAATGATTTAAAATAAATGTTTTTTGGGAATTACGCTTATTTGCTTTCTTACCGAGAGTTAAAAGACTAAAGCTGGGTTAATTTACCTTAGCACAAAAACTAAAACTGTTTTTTTCATGTATCATCTAATTTGACTCATAAAATGTTGCCTGCCAGAACTCCAGAGTGATTGGTGCAATTAGATCTCAGCAGAACTATTTTGCATGTTATACATGTGAAGCGTAACATATAAAGGATAATTCCATGTCATTAGCTGTTGATTTTCTCCCTGGCTGCCAGTCAGTGGTTATTGTTCAGGCAGTAAGTGGGTGGGTGAGGGAGGTGTTGGCTCTATCTTAGGCTGGTAATTTATGGCTCCAGCTGCTGTCTCCCTCTCCCCAGGTGGACAGCTTGATGAGTCAGCACTGCATCTCATTAGGGGGAGAAAAACACATTTCTAAGGGGATCACGTTCTGCGATAGGACGCCGCTCGCCGCTGATTGGACACCGGTCTCTCAGGGGAAATAGATTTGTAGCTACAAATCAACCATCTTGTTGATTGTCGAAAAGCTTTCCTAATGTACGGGATGATCCCACACTGGCACACTGGCAGTTGGCGCCATCAAAAATAAAAGGAAATGTAGATAGCTGAGCATAAAGGTTTTTTTTTTTTCTTTTACATTAAAGTCTGCTCAACTCCCAAGATAACAAATTATTAAGTTAACAGCAAACTACATCCAAGTTAATGATATCCGTCCTTCTGTTTATGCTCATTCATGTTGACACCTTCTGGACGGCACGGGATGGACAAACAGTACGACTTAATGGCAGGAGTCACGATGTGTTGCTATGGTGATGTAATAAGATATATTAAGTATAATAATTAAGTGCTTACTACTTTATGTAAATATTCTAGAAATACATGTAGCTGTAACATTCAGCTTTCTGTATTCGGTAGCAAACTTCAACAACTTTCTCCGATGTGAGGGGCCACGTAACAGACGGTTGTAATTCCGATAAAACATTTTTAACTTTTGACGTCTACTGTTCACTCGCCTCACCTCATTTCACCGTCCTGCTCCTGGCCACTAACATTAAATCTGGTTTTCCGTCTAAAGTCTGCCTGATACCACGTGAACCCAGCATTATACTGACTTAAGATTTTTGAAAATGTGTTTAAAATACTAAATTAGTTCACCAAAGCAAAGCTGGACTTGAAGGTCGGGGTCCTCTTCATGTGGGACCGGAGGAACACCAGAACAGAGAGGCAGAGGGAGAACGACAGGTGCATACTGCTTAATAATCTGTCTGATATTAAATTAATTTTGGTTGCTTTTAAGCAAAGTACAGGGAAGTACTACTGCATATGTTGAAAAAAAATATAAAGCTTTTTGTTGCTCCAGAAGGAACCACATGAAATCGGATGAATGTTTTGAGGTTGAAGCTTACAAGTTTGAAAATAAATAATAAAATGTTGATGTGGAGTTAGAAATAATTGCTCTAAACAGACCTCTGTAGCCTGCTCCTCATCTCTGCCTGAGGCTAGCAGCTCGAGGCTACATTAGCACAACACACCTGAATCTCTGACTAAACTGCATTATGGGTAATATGTTAACAAGGAAGAAGAGTGTGTGAAGTAATAAAAGACAATATCTTGTTCTGCTGCACTGATTTTAATGCTTTATTAAATGGTCCATCATAAGTGTAATGCTAAATCTGTGGAGTATGCTATTAAAGTTAAGAATTAAAATGTTCAAAGTTACTGTTCCATCTCACTTTATTCATCTCATTGAGACCAAACACACAAAACGTCTTGCATTCTGCCAAAGTTGTCAATATTTTATTAATCTTCAGTTAAGGCAATCCATTACAAAGCATTTCACAAACCACAGTATGACGACAATATCATGTCCAACACCTTGGTTTGGAAATTATTCAGCATGCAATTCAGAGACCAAGAGAGGTATGTAAACAACCTGGGATAAAACAGGAGTAGTGGCAAGAAGAACCCATACAGAATGTGTCTCATAGGAACAGAATGGAAGGAAACCAGAGATGCAACATGCGAGGTGGCTGTAATCTCTAAATAACACCCCAAGTAACAAACGAAGCACATGGCGGATGCACTAATCAAGTGAAATGAAGGTAGACTATCAAACCTCCTGGCATTTTGGCACAAACATGCACATTGTCTAAAGAGGCCAAGTTCAAAAACACATTTTGGCTCTGAATATTCTTTATGTGGGGCTTATGTACATAATTAGATTTCAGCCTCAAAGAAAATTCTAAATGAAGAGATAATCAAAGCCATTTCCATCAAGAAAAAAATAATTATATGTGTTATTGGAGAGACATCTTTTAGACTGAAAAATATATTTCATAATAACTTAATGTTTCATAATTGCATAAGTGTCATTACTGTGCTCATTTCATATTTATTGATTATGCGTTTACTACTGAGGGTTGTAGTCTTTGATTTCCCCGCGGAGGAAATCTCACAGAGAAAAAGAAAGTGTAGCTTGTTATAATCTTAGTAGGCCGGACCAAAAAAAAAAAAAAAACATCTTGCTGTATTAATTACATGAAATATGTCTGAAAAGTGCACATAACATACGACCCCAACTCCCTGTTTTCATGTAATCTCTTCACACTCACAGTGTACGAGCTGCATGCTGAAGCTGACAACATGCCTGCTAATCGACGTAGCCTACCTTTTATTATTATCAACTAATAATAAGTAATTATCAACTTGTGATTGTTTTAAAGGGAAAATATGAAAATTAAAAACAAATCACTTTGAGAAATACAATTTAAAGGGGTTACTCGCAAAGTAAATATATCAGATGTATAAGTCAGTAATTATAATACTTCTTTAAATATATTTCATAACAATTGTATTCGATGTTTATGAATGATTTCCTTTTGGCTTGAATGGCTTTCTGGAGAGGTATTCTGGTATTTATGTGTGTTATGTAACTAAACTTTATGGCCTCAATTCATTTCTGATGAACAAGTGGATTTGGCAGCAGATTAAACGCTTCTTTGTCATCTGAGGGAGAAATGTCATCACAAATTAAAAATTAAAGAAGAAAGAATAAAAAAAAAAAAAATAAAAAAAAAAAGGACGCCAAATATGGATCTGGGCCTGTGACAGAAGGAGTTCACTGCCTCTGGACTGAGTTTCTGCAATATCATCACACTGTATCTTCTCTCTGATAGCACTGAAGCAATGGGAGCCAAAGAACATTATGCGGCTGACAAAGATTGTAAAGCAACATGAAGCACATAAACCCGTTTGCTCTCAGCACAAAACAAATTATAACAATGAGAAATCTAAGCTTCATATTCTCTGTGACACACGAAAAGTCTTTGTAAACGTTAGTTTAGACCGTGTCGTTCAACGAAACTTTCTTTAAGTACAAATTGAGACTGAATAATGCACAACACAGCGGATCAAAAGTAAACTCACTTCTTAATGAATGTTTGCTGTTAATCCTTGAGACAATGTTAACAGCCACAGTTGAGTTGTAAACAAGTCTTGACTTTGAATATCGTACAAGGCTCAGAGACACTGTTAATTCTCGTTATTTCAAGACAATTAGTGAAGAGCTGCAAGTATAAAAAGTACAGGACACTGGTAATAGTCTGCGATAGTCCTAATCTTGCAACAGTTTTACTGTCGCCAACATTTTCTGTGTGTACATCTTAAACATGAGACCTGCTGCTGCTGGCAGAGTAACACCTGGGTAACTGAATTTGGATATGTTTCCATATAATAGGCACATTTGGATCGAGATATTGAGTGACGGAGAGATGCTTATGGAAATAATGGCCAATGTAAATAGAAAGGATGTACACAAATGGGACACAATGGCCCTAACTGACTTTAAAAGTGTGTACACAGTCACAAAAAAAAAGAAATGCAGAGAACAAACTTGAATTAAATTGTAAAACAAAATTGTGATATTGTACCTTAGGTATTACAATGATATTCCAATGGCTTGTTGTAAAATGGGCTGATGTGCATAAGTGTAAAAGAATGTTATCTGGGAACACTCACTTAACTTGAAAGTGTAAAGACACTGAATGAATCAGAAAAGATAGACTGGTAACTGTTTTTGTTTTTCGTGCAATCAGTTATTGTTTTTCTTTTAAAAAAAACATTCAACACCCAAATATCTCACTGCAGGATTTGTGATTGTTCAGTTTTCATTCCGGGGAAACAAATCAATATGAGGAGGAGAAAAAGAAGTCGGTATTCGTTGACATCAGTCTCTCGAACGTGTATTTTTAGGGTCCTTTTTAAAAGTACAGAGCAAAATCCCAGACAATAAATTGTAACCACAACAAATATAATGGAAAAGAAACATAAACAGCGAGATGACGAATGAGATATGGCAGCATAACTAATAATTTACCTCTCTGCATACAAACAGGGAAAGCAAGTATGTGCTTTGAATTATTCATCTATTTTTCTGTAAACATACTGTGTTTGTGATAAATATAAGGTAATTTTAATATATCAGTATAGTGATTTCTTTATAAACATTATTCCAGTTGCATTCGGTTTAAAATAATGCATAACGTTAAAAATAACATGGGGTCCTTTCCATTATTTTCATTGTGGTAGCGATTGGTTCCTTCAAAATAAATATTTTTGAGCTTATTAACATTATAACCTTTGTGCTTTTTGTTAGGACAGTAATTAGTGCATTCTGTGAATATAAATACTAGAAATAGGTAAAAGACATGGTGCTGGAAAATCAGTATGGCAACAGCTCACAGCAGGTCCTCTACATAACTGCTTGCAATTAAATTATCTATCAGTGAAAATGATTCGTAACTGTGAAATAGGTCTTATCACATGCGATTATATTACAGTCCTTATCAAAGTAGAAATGGGGTTTTATTTAAATACACTGGTCATAAAATATAAGATGGAAAACTACAGGAAAAATAGGACTTTAATACCCCCGCCCATCTTTAAAACCCCATCAAAGGAATGAATGATTTCTGCAATAAATAAATAAATAAATTAGTATACCTATGATTTCCTAGTTCAATACACACCGATTCCAAAAGGTATCACACACATGATCCACACTGGCACATTCTAATATATTTATGCCTTCAAACAGGCTCTCTCTATGAGTTTACTTGCTATCCATTACATCACCACTTTGACAGGTTTGACAGTGAACAACTAAAACCTCCTTCAACACCGGCCTCCTCTCAGCGCTCTCTTCCTCAAGCACTCAGAAAACGTCCCGATCATCAGCAGGTTCGCCAAAAGCCGTCGTATTTCCTCCAAAAACAATTTGGAGTCTCATCATCTTTTTGTTCAGCCGAATTAATATTTATGAAAAGGGCCTTAAAAGCCCATTTTGTCCAATATTGCCGGTTTCCCCGTCAACCGCGACCCCTGCCCGACCTCGAGGCGGAGCTGTTTCTGGTGCTCAGACGAGATCGGTCTGGAGTTGGTCTCCAGGCGAGTAAGCCGGTGGGACGGGGTTCGGTTTAATGCCTCTAGTCTTCATGGAGGAGATGAGCTGGTCGGGGATCTCGGCCAGGACGTCTTTAGCCAGCCGCGCCATGCTCAGCACGTGGTTGCCTGTGCGGTCCATGTAGTCTCTGAACGGGACAAACTGTAAGAAATGCGACTTTATGAAAAGGGTGTATCACGTGTGCAGCAAGGCTAACATGCTAACGCCCTTCTAGTAGCCCCTTTAGTTTTTAGGAAATGTGTACAGCAAAGGTACATACAATACACATAACACAACATTTGACAATATGAAAGGTTTTGGACCAAACAATTTAAACACCTCTTGAGAGGCGTGTCTGTATATGTAGTCATTTCTGAGGAGGTGCATACTACAGGGATACGTGCATAGGCTATGTAGCTACGTCATGGCCCCTTAACTCAGCCACAGTTCAAGCTTCAGAGCATCGGCAGTACTGACGCTTCAAAGAAAAGAGCATATACAAGTTTCCCTGATGAAAGTCCGAAAGTGCATTAAAATCTCAAGAGTTTAACCTCTATCAAACATGCATGTTTTAAGATAATTTTCACTTGCCAATTAGATTATGATAATTAATGTTGGAAAAGTTTACATATCATCCTCACTGTGATCCACAAGTAAAAGGTCACCAAAGGCACAGTGGTGGATCCTTTGAGGATGAAGAACATGCACAGTTAATTCATTAGCAACCTATCTATCTGTGGGTTCATCCTCTGGGGAGCATGAATGTGTTCAGTAAATCTAATCATGATGTGCTTCCTGAATTTTTTCATTTTTATAATGAATGTTTGAATGAATCTGAACTATCCATTACATATTTCAAGACAACGTGGCCTGCAGCTGTTGAGATGAGATATCTTGCTTCATAATAAAACAAACAACCAACATCGCTCTCTGAAAGCGTGGCAACTAACGGAGCAACAATTAAACTTTGGAAAACGAGCCGTGTCCTGAGAGAGAGACAAAACATTAGAAAGGTCTCACCTGAACAATGTCTCTCTCTGCCAACTTTCCCCGGGAGGAAATCCTGATGTCATCACCATCCAGCTCAACCATGGCTACAGAGAAAAGGTATTAAAATAATCTCACACAAAAAATATATTTTCACACTGATGATTATGCACAATAGGGGCAAAACCTAAAGAGTAAATTTGACTAAAACAAACCATCCCTGATGCAAACAGACCACAGACTGTTTTTTTTTACTGTTTTATTTTTACACATTTCTTTATTTACTGTTCTCACCATCAAACTCAGCTTGGCCAACTCCAACAATGATGATAGACATGGGGAGTTTAGCTGCCTGTCGTGGACGAGAAGAACAAACAGTCAGTCGGTGTTACATTTCCAGTTATTTGTATTTTTCTCAGTCTGTTACCTGCACTCTTTTCTCCACAGAAACAATAATGGACAAGATAGATATAATACAAACATAACTAATACTTGACTGTGTTTCACTTTATGATGCAGAGTTTGGGTTGTAAAGGGACTGAGAGAACATACAAAATCCATTATTCAACTCAGGGGCCCCAAGGTTGTTAAAACATCCAGCATATAACATCATATTTTAGCTACTACATATTTTGCCGGCCACTTTTACAATGTGGATTACCAAATGAGTTTATTATTATTAGTCATTATTATAGTTTAAGTGCATGATGTTACACACCAGTCTTTACATAATGGTCACTAAGAATAAAAAAACAAATAGCATGCACAAACTTGAAAAAAGTCAAACACTTTATTCTTAAAACATCATCCTGCATCACTCAATCTAACATTATCTATTGATGATCTTTACATTAAGAAATGTTTCAACGCCTGTTTACGTCAAGGCCACACATCCTGCCTATTTAACACCAATCTGAACAACACTTAAACCTAAATAGTAAATATTTAATAGGGCTTATCTTCCACACTGTTTGTGATGTGCAGGTTTCTCCTCTGTGTGATCAATCTACACCACAGTCCTGATGTGGAGAAAGTGAAAGCTCTGGCATGAATGAATGATGTATGCTTGTGGTAGAAATGCATTTAAAAAGGGTAAAAGTAGGTCAGCCTTCCTGGAAAAATCTCCCAAGGGGAGAGGCCTGTCACAGATATGAGTATATAGACTGAGGAGGACCGACCTCTCCATGTTCTCTGTCATTCGTATCCCTCCATCTCCTCTGCCTTTTTTTATCTTCTTCTCCGCCTGGCTTATTCCTCATGACCTCTCACTCTCACACTAATTACATACATTTTGTTTGCCCCTTTCCAGCTGCAGAAGACCACACAATAAATATTAATACAACCTATAAATGTCAGATTGGATTCTGTATCAAGGGCTGAATTATTCAGTGTACACCATTTGTTACTTTGCTTGTACTGTACAGTCACTCAGGGGATATAATCCATCAGCCTCCTCTCAGTGCACAGAACCACAACAAATATACAGGGACTGATAGCAGAGACATGTTCTCATAAAACACTTTTTTGCTTCATTGGTCACCTTAATCAATAATCAAGAGGAGAAGACGTTGCCACAAGATTGGTAGAGAGATGTTTCCAGAACAAATGCTGTAACTGTATCCGGGTTGTTCGGTGCGTGTATCTAATCACTTATAATCTCATTTTCACTGCAAGTCATGTTCAGTTTTTGTAATATGACGTATTTCAGTGTGAAACAGATATTATAAACCAGCAAAATCCAACTATGACATTGCTCAGCTAGCGTCACACAAGCTAACAGCCAAGTGTGGTCTTATATGATGGGGGCAGTTAGCTAGTCACTCCAAATCTCATTTGATTTGATAAATATATGTAACCATGGCAAAGTTCATAAAAAATATTTTTACAAGAAAATGGTTTGGACTTTGTTATAAAGAATACTCGAAAAAACTTGATATATAGGGATATATAATTATAACTTTCTCTGTGTCTTCAAGTAACTTAAAGGTTGGAAATCATCATCAGTTCATCATCAATTTGTTCCAACTCCTTATTGAAGCAAAATGTTTATCCAAACCCAAGACTCCATGTTTCCTATGGCGGCCTTCTATGCATGATCTGATGCACATTTCCCCAAAATCAAGCCGGACATTTCTGGTATCTTTGTGATCTCCGGGTTCTTTGGGTTTGAATAACATGTGGTTGTGAGGTTGAAGAGGTCAATGATGAGAACAATGAGAAAAAGAGAAGTTATATTAGCTTTAAGATGGATAGAGTTCATTTTAATAACAGACATCGACACATGCTGGCTTGATTAGGAATTTGGTAAAATAAGAAATAAAATCTGTACAAAATAAGTGCAATCAGGAGCAGAGCATCTCTTCTTTTGGAAGTGTCTAAAGTTGGCCAGACAGGTGAAACGTTTGCTTTGTTGATTCCAACTGGACAGATGAACGAAGCCAAATGCAGTTCTTATGGTGTCCATACATTTTAAAATATTCATGGATTTTATGAAATTACTGGTCGAGCCAGCCTCCTATCCAGACAACAAACTGACAACCAGAGACATAATCCAATACCTGGGCACGAATCGATTTATTTTTTGGCCTACCAGGTTAGAGAGAGACTCTCTTTCATAATTTAAAATCCTGGAATGAAATTTGGAAAAACATCAAAGGAAATATGGCCCCAGAGGCTGTCCTGTTAGATGAGTGGATACATTAGTCACTGAAGGCTAAGCTGTGCTGGTTTGGTTTGACCACGGCAGTGTGGTCAGCAGCAGTACTTACACCATTACAAACATATATCCACTACGTACAATAAAGATTAAAGATAGCTCTGAAGATACACCACAGCACGAATAAGAAACCAAAGGTGCAGAGATGAGCGTTGCACGTAACTCTTTAGTTGTGATTCATCTCTCTGGTGCAAAGGCTAAATGCCAAGTGAAGAAGGTCAATCAGTCCTTTTTTTCTGTGGGCAGAAGAAAGTGTCGCCAGGTCCAAACTGAGTTGAGAGGTGGGTGCAGGACACAGCGGGTTCGGGCCGAGCAGTGCAGAGCAGCAGACAAGATCTTAAAAGGAAGGTGTGGCTGTTCGAATGGTTTGATTAACAGTCGCAAATTCCCTTTAAACCCAGTCTGCTGGGGGTCAGAGCGCCGTGTCGCTGTGCTTCAGATGGTGTGCTGTGTAAGACCATTGCCTCTGATACAGTGAACTCAGCTGAGCCCCTCAGCCTTCTGAGAGTCTCAATAAAAAAAGGACAAATATTGGACAAACAGAGCACCGGAGCACAGGGGGTGAGACAAGTGGAGGAGAAAACACTCTGTAAAGCCTTAAATCCTCGTGCTACTGGCTTGGAAACAGCTCAAAGTAACAGCAAGGCTGAGAGAAGAGCCGCAGCAAGCTAAGAGCACCTGCAATGCCAATGCAAGGAGAGAGAGGGGCGGGGGGAGGAGGAGGGGGAGGGTGAGAGGGGGGGGTAAAAGTCCTCCAGGCAGTGTTAGAGCAGCACTTACATTCACGATGGCCTCCTTGGTCTGAGCCATGTCTGATATGACGCCGTCGGTAATGATGAGCAAAACAAAGTACTGAGATCCGTCCTGCACCGCTGCTGCATACCTGAAACAGAGAAGTCATCAGCACGGAGAGGTTTAAGGTCGTGTTTAAAGTAAAAAACCAAGTTACTACTACACTTTGAAACAGATGCACACAACATGTTCATGGATTTGCATACAACTCTGAGATTGGTTTAAAGAACCACAGAGAGGCAACCACCGTGTCAATAAAAAAATATTTTTCGGAAACAAAGTTGCCCCCCCGCCCACCGTGTGACACAAAAGCTTAATATAGATATGTAAAGAAGTGAAATATGTTGTATAGCTCTTCGTGTCTCAGAGGTCTATCCAGACACTATTATGAAACCCATCAGAGACAGCACAGTGAGTGTGGCCTAGTTTCAATCGCCCATCGCTGGCTGCTCTATGAATAATTTATTAAACTGTTTATGCAAGTGCTGCAGTCTTATTCTTTCAGAGCATTATTGATTGCCTCGCTCTCAATTGACAACATTTGATGAGTGAGAGGGGGTGAAACCTGACAGATCATCGTGAGAGCAATGGACAGGTCAGAGGTCAGTACTTTTTCATTTTAATCAAAGAGCGTGAGCAGTCAGTGACAAAGGCAAGAGCAATGGCTGGTAGTCAGGAGATTAAAAAGACCTTTGTCTTCCTCACTTGCCGTACAGCAATGCGGGCCACACACACTGGAGACATTTGACCACATTAGAAAAGTAATAACTGTAACACCAATAATAACAATGTATTATAGAGAGTCTACATTTGTAAGATTAAGATCCCTCCATGGACGAGAACATAGAGCATTTAACACATAACCAATTTAACATAATCCTGTACATCTAGCATACAGTATATATTATATATTATTACCTTTAAGAGCATTGTCTGCTTCCATCAATGCATCAGCCTTCTGCCTGTGCTGCATGCACAACCCACAGTAAATTTAAACTTCAAAGAAAGAAGAAATATCTGGTCCCATATATGCCCGATTAAGATTTATACTCAACTCAGCTTGGCAGCCGATTGTTTATTTTCCCTTCATTAGTTCTGCTCAATTCATAGAAAAACCATCACTCACTGTCTTAATAACTCTGACGGCGTGTCTACCCGCCGAGGATTATTTACCGATTGACTTTCAAAGAAAGGACAAGTGAATTCTGTGATGTTCGCTGGGACGGCTATTTGTTCCGGTACCTGGCCACATGGTTAACAACAGGAGAAAAGTTGGTTGGTCCATACAGCTGAACCGTCTTAAGGCTTTGATGGTAAGCTTCCAGAATCCCCTCCATGCCGTTACAGTACGGGTTCTCAACGTTGCCGTTCTGAGAAAAACAAAAACATGAACGGTTGTCAGGATGCAATGCAACAGGGCTTTGACATAACAATTGATAGTTGATCTGAACAACAAGTAGTGTTTCAGTAGTACTACATTGTGTCTGGGATTAAAGGTAAAGAGTAACTTAATACCAGGCTGAAAAGCAGTGTTTTATTTTCTTCTCGGTGTTGAAGGTTTCATTGTTATCTGTTGCGCCTCTGACCACACCCAGAGACCAGCAGCGATTTCATAATTCCACTCATTCTGCTTCAATTAACGTCTGAGGAGTCTGAATCCGGCTTTGTTTAGCTAATGCTAACATTACTAGTCCATGCTTTATCTAACAACAAACACTTTTTACATAATTTGAATGTGACGTGTGTTGTAATAACTGATTTTGGCCAGTTGGAGTGCAGTTGTCAGGTCTTTCATGGGTCTATTCACACATGTATGTTGTTACCTGACGAGTTAGTTCGTCAAAACATTGTCAAAAATACGTCAAACATCCATCCAACACATATCCGGGTTTCTGTGCTGGGTGAAAATGTGCATCAGTTATTTAGCAGCTGGTTGTGTTCTCACTAACAACTCATCGGGGGCGACTGTGGCTCAGTGGTGAGCAGGGTCGTCCTTCAATTAGAGGATCGGTGGTTTGATCCCCGGCTCCGCTAGTCCATGTCGATGCGTCCTTGGACAAGACACAAATTGCTCCCGTAACTGTGCCTGCGGTGCGTAAATGTTGTATGAATGTTAGCTACTCCTGATGGGCAGGTGGCCCCCTAAGTCCTCCCATCAGGGTGTGAATGATGTCATGTAGCGTTAAAGTGCTTTGAGTGGTCGGAAGAGTAGAAAAGCGCGATACAAGTACAGGTCCATTTATCATTTACATCACAGCTGGGTGTGATGACAGGGTGTGCAGGTTCATCTAAACCTACAGAGGTCCGTGTAGTAGTGCCATTTTTAGTCTCTGCCATAAAAGATGGCGTAGAGTGGAGCTGCATGACAGACACCAAATATTTCACCCAGCTCTCTAACTTTACTTTTAAACCCACTTACAAGAACAGAGCATGAAAGGATGAGACTTCAATTACATAGTGAGATGAATCTTAATTTGCAAATTTTAATAGAAACATGGAGTGATGCAGATGTTACCCAGTAGACAGACTCCTCATTAGGCTGTACTATGCAGCAGCCAGAGCACATTAGCTGGCAGAGAGAAGCCAAATTGATTTAAGAAGATCCTTCAGCCCTATAGAACCTCATTTGCACTATAAAAGGTAAATGAAATTCACTCTGAATTTTGCATATCAGAGGTGCAGCAGCAATCATCTCACAATGCACACATCCATACTGCGCAAAAACAGTTCTGCATGCCTGCTGGAGAGAGCATAAAAACACAGACGAGTGCTCACTCTCAAAGATAAGCTCCACTGGGAGGGGCAAATTCATTTTAACTTAAAGTCTCATTAACTTTATGAACATTTCAGAGGGTGAATTACAACCCAAGTGTCTTAAATAACCCCATAATTTACTCACCAGTGGGAACTCATGGGAGACCCTCCCATCAGGGGGCAGCTTAGCACCGAATCCCAGGGCAGGGAACATCTTATCACTGTCATAGTCCTGGATGATCTCTCCCACGGCCTTCAGGGCCATGGCATAGGCATTCATCTGGTACGGGTTCATGTAGTGCAGTGAAGTGGACTGTGACGGATTTCCTTCCAAGACAAGAGAAGTGAGAGTCAGTGATGCAAACCATCAGACTGAGGCTGAACTGACAGCTGCAAGCCGAGCAACACGAGCCAAGACTAAATTGGACGTTCTGAATCAGAGGAGGGCCTCGATGTGACTATCTGCGTTATTTGCAACACAGGAATTCTATGTTTGGATTTTCCTGTCCATGTTTTGAAGTTACACTGGCATTGTAAACACTTCTGGGTAGATATTAGTTTCCAGGACTCTTTTTTATACTGGCATGAATCAGTCAAAATATGACATGCAGTTTAGTGAAAGCAGAGAAAATGAAATACCTTTAGAATGATCTCATTGAAAAGTTTGAACGTATATAGGAGCCACAAACTGACTATTTGCAATGGTGGAAAAATATTGAAATATTGAATATATTATAATATATATATATATATATATATATATATATATATATGTGTATACATATATGTATATGTATATATATATATATATATATATATATGTATATATATATATATATATTATAATATAATATATATATATTATAATATTATATATATATATTATAATATTATATATATATATATATGTGTGTGTATTTAATGCATTTTTAATGCTTTGTAGCAACATGAACATATCATGTCCCCAGATATAACTAGAGTGTATAGACAAACCTTTTCTACATTCTGTTTATAATCAATTTTACTATGTCTTCTCTTTCTTTTAAAAATGTATTGCATGTACTTGACTTTGTTTATATTGTGAAAACATCAATAAAAAAAGTTTAACAAGAAAAGAAAAAAAAAAGACAAGCAGGAAAACTCCAGCCCCCTCTTTGATTCATGGAAAATGCAATAGTCATACATCAGATGACAAATGGAAGCAGAACCGGGCGATGGTAGGGAAAACACTCACCGTTTGATGCAGTGAAATCAATGGCCACTGTGAAGTGAATCTGAGTCCTGAAACAGATGAATGGGGAAAGGATGCGGTTCACAAAAGAGAGGCAGAAAAATTCAGCGCTGCAGTTTAATGAGGCTCTCCTTGGTTTCACTGTGCTCTCTGCTCTACCTCTCACCTGAGCAAGGTGTGAGAAAACAAAACCCAAAACAGTGTGGATAATGCACCTTTATTGTCTGGGCAACATAGGATCTAATTAGGTTTTTATTATTCAATTTCATGAAATATTGCGAGCATAAATTTACTTATGGCCAATCAGCATCCGAAGTACCGCTTCGATCCTGAAATAACACTCGTATTTCAGGATTTACAGCACATCCGTAAAATCCAAACCACAAAACACATCCCATAAAAAAACTCGAAAAACAAATAAATGCAGAGTAATTTCAGAAATAGTCATGTTATGTGTTGCCGCAGGCGGCTTAATGATTTGACTGTACATCATATTGAAAAAGATTAAATTATTAACACCGCACAAGAGCTGTAAAATGAAAATACCAATTCCATACTAGCTGTTTTTACTTTTTACTTTCTGTTTTCAAGATATACGAACGTTTCCACAATCCTGTGCAGTGTGTATGCATGTATACTGAGCGACTGATTGTCCATTATAGTCACATCATAATCCTGACTATCAGTGTAATCAACGTTTTTGTCTTTGAAAAAAAAATAAAAAATTTGAGGTCTGCATCAATCTGAAAAAAAAAGCAGCCTCACAAAATGTAAAAAAAAAAAGCGACTGGATATGTTTTATTCATGAGGCCGTAATGATCGACAAGACCTTGAAAATGAACTAAACATGGCCCGACTAGTCTGCTGGATGTATCCGTTTCCCCGGTGAGACAAAGGGAGAGAGAAAGGGAAGGGGAGTCAGATCAAAGTGTGTGCGCTCTTTCATTGTGATTAACTCTGATTGCCTTTCCTGAATTCGACTACATTGAGAAAATTCCCACACGCGCAGCGTCGGAGATAATGGCGGCTTCCTCCTGGAGAGACTCTGACCCCGGCTCATTAATCAGCATTGAGCTGCAGCGCTCAGCTGACAAAGGGGAAATGTTACATGGCATGCTGCCTCAATTTGAAAATGTATTGCTGATTTCTACGGGTTGGTTTTGAAAGTTTAGCGAGTAAAGTGAGATGGTGAGTGTATACACTGAACATGGCCACACGGGAGCTGTCAGTCAAACTGCCAATTAGTCGGTCATCGGAGCACTACCTGGAAATTCATCCAGAAGCTGTTAAACTCTGCAGTTAAGCGGGAGCACCTCCAACACGGTCATATACTTTTTTATCTGCATGTTTTTAGGACAGGAACCCAGTTAACGAGTATCACATTTATAGCATTAATATCCTAAACCTAATATCCTAAATCCTTAATGTTTTACTGACTGTTTTTATCTTTTTGTTTTTGTATGTAGATACTCTAATTTGGGTAATTAGAAAGAGTCTGGGCGACTAGTGAAATGAATACTTCCAGTTAAGGGAACTGGGAAAAGTCTGGGAGACTTAAAATATATACTCTAATTCAGGGAATTAGAAAGAGTCCACGGGACTTCAAAATAAACTAAAAAGAATAATGTTTAAATAATTGTTTTTAAATCTTCTTTTCTTTTGCATTATGTTTTGATGCTTTTAATGGTTTTATGTGAAGCACTTTGAATTGCCTTGTTGTTGAAATGTGCTATACAAATAAACCTGCCTTGCCTAAATGCACAATCCCTGAAATATAAAATATATCAAAATTAACAGACACACACCAAGAAAATGGTATATACACAGTATAACAAAAAAAAGTAATGGTGAAACAATTAGTCAATTAATGGACAACCACTGACTAAAATAACCATAGTTACCATTACCACAATCATCACATATCCATGTACTGGTCTGGTGATTGGGTTGTTCATTTTATATCATGAATCTATTCCTACAGATGTTATCTTATGCATCTACAACACAACCAGTGTCTTCCTAAACATTGTCAAACCTTTGGTCGATACAGCTGCACCATACAGTCTAGGGGTCGGACCGGGGTCGGAGTCTTTAGGGCCGCCGCTATCCTAAAATCCATCTGTCAGTGTTTCGTCTGTCTGCCTGTGACTTGCTGCAGGAAGAGTTACATCTCACATCACACATACGTCTGTGTTCAGTTGACTGACTTCACTGATGGTCTTTTGTTTTTTTTTCCCACTTGCAATGCTCTGTGGGGATGTGTTTGAGAGCAGTGAGCTCACAAATTATTTCGTGACTATAAAATCCATATGGATTGAGGTTGACTGATGCTGCAGTGTTGTCTGTTTTCTAGATCTAAAACCAGCGGCTGGTCTGGAGTTACTATCTTCATCTCTGAAATCCTCAAATCTAAAGTCCTTGAGAGCGGGTAATTCTTCAGTCATCTTTCAATCGTCAGACTCTTCTTAGAGCGGCGTATCGCTGTATGGACAAATTACTGGACCATCGTTTGTTGCTTCATTTCATCAGTTCATAAATCTGACACCAGCTTTTGAATGTCCTCTCACAAGCTGATTCAGAACAAATCCTTAAGAACAGGCAGTCCAATAACTCCCCCTACAGACTTCACTCTGTCCTTTCATATCATCACTAACTCGCTCAGCATCTCTATTTTTTTGTTGTTGTTGTTTGCAGCTAAAGTGACAGCTCTTCAACCACTGTGTGCATCCCTTTGAATTACTGCAATAATTTAAAAATAGACACAAACGTATCGGTGGCATATTGACTTTCTCCTTCCAGTTAGACAAACACCATATGGGCAGGAGTCTTTGTAATGTGAAACCCCTGCAGTCTTGGCAATCTGGGATGTGAAAACAGAGCGAAGGAGAATGCAGCTACTGTACACCTGCAGTCTCATCAGTATGTGTGTAAATTGGCCAACCCCGACCACATCAATGAGCAGAATGGCACGGTGCTTTTCTTGTGTAATGACATGCAGGCAGATATACACAAGGGAGTTGGTTTGGTTTCAGAAGTGTGTGTGTGTGTGTGTGTGTGTGTGTGTGTGTGTGTGTGTGTGTGTGTGTGTGTGTGTGTGTGGCACAATGAAGACAATATACAGTATTTGTTGTTTCCCTCATTATGAAACGTAACAGTTTGTATTTTTGTGTATATATATCTATATATATAGATATATATATATAGATATATATATATTGTATTGAAGAAACTAGATCTATGTAAATCCCTGTATTATTTATGCACTAACCTTCTTTGTTTCATTGATGGAGATCTAATACTTTCTGATTTTCATTTTACCACCAAAGCACTGTGCTTTACTGACTTACCATAATTTAGAATAGATTTATAAAAATATATATATTGCAAAACACAGTGTGTAATGACGTTCTTCCAGGCCAAAAGCAAAGTCTGCAGGTGTCCTATTCAAGGCTGCATAAAGCCCCAGCAACCACCACCAATATGGTAGTGCAGCCAGTACGCAGCCTGAGAGGCAAAACACAGGACAAAAAGAGCCCCGTTGCTAAGCTGAGGTACGAAGATGTGAGAATATTTTAGTGAGTCAGATCTTCTCTCTTCTCGTTTTGGACTTTGGAGACACCGGACAGTGAGACAACAATATTCAGAGAGATTTTAGTCAGAAAAAGGGGAATGCAAGTGGCGTGTCCGCCCCATGCCCAATGGAAATTACACCCTTGGATATTTAGTATGTGGCAGTAAAAGTGGCAGTAAAACAAAATAAAAGAAAGGTCAGGGAAGTCTACAGTGGCAAGACTCCAATAGCAGAAAACTGTCGTGACAGTTTCTAGTTGCAACGATTCCCTTCACAAAACATAAATTTAAAGTGAAGTGTTCTTCCTCTGCTTCCCTGTGAACAGGACCAACGTGGCCCGATGGCTCAATGAAGCACCAACGCACAAAACCCACCAAGAATCTTTGAACATCAATACCTTCTCTTTCCTGTATTTTTGCCAAGTGAACACATAACAGACCACTAAGCAGTTAACTGTAAAGCAGCAGAAGAACAAAGAAATATTTCCCAATTTTCAATAAATCAAAGTGCTGTAAAAGAAGAAGACAAAGAACAGAAAATGGTGTACTTCGGTAAAAAATACCACTCTGCAGTCTGACCACAAAGCAAACCTAAATGAAATGAAAAGAAAAAACCCATCACCGTCTCCCATATCAGGACAACAAGATATTTTGGGATGAAACTATTAAACCTTAATAAGATCTCCACACAACAGAGACTCCACACAAGCTATTACACGGCCGATCACACTGCAGATTTAATTTAAAAAGAAATATTTCAACATGCGATGAAAAGAATATAAATCTTTCATTAGCCTCTCAGAATCAGAGCAGCATGTGGCTTTTGGACTTTAATTACCTCTGTTTGACTGTATCTCTGCCCCCGTTGAACGTTAATGAAAATTTATGAAAAAAAAAAACAATTCACTGGGAAAACAGTCGGGATGGAAAGGTGGAGGAGAAATTGCTTCTTTTTTTTTTTTTTTTTTTACCCACTGCTTCAGAAAATCATCTAAAACGCATAATTTTAGTTATCACACTGTTAGAAAGGGAGCGGTAAAGCAAACATTTACGAAAGGAGAGAAATCAATGAAGCAATCTGAAAGATCAAATTTGGGTCGTTGGATCGGATGTACACAGCCCGATGCAGACGTTCAGGCTCAGCTTTTACATTTGTATGATTTGAGAAAGAAAAGCCATCTCTTTCATCCAACTACAGCCGTGCAGATGCCAAATCAAAACCCAGCAATCCATTGGACGAAAACACTGAGTGTGCCACAAACCATGAATTGCAAATTTTGTTCCAGCAGAATAGAATAAAATATGAGTCTGATTCAAAAACATAAGTTATGTTTGTCTAGAAACTTCTGTGAATGAGTAGAAACTTTTAAATTGCACGTACATTGTACATACATAAATACATACATACACTACTGTTTAGTTTTGTTAGTTCATTTAATATTATTATTGTATTCTATTCTATTTGTTGTATATATTGTGCATTTTTCTTATATTTTCTTATTATTTTATTCTATTTTGTATATATTGTTCTTACCTTTATGTAAAAATGCTGCTGTAGCAAAAAAAATGTCCCCTTGCGGGATTAATAAAGTAACTATCGATCTATTTTCAATTAAATAAGACCATTTTTTTACGATGTCAATGTAAGATTCGGACATAAAAAAAGATTTATTACAGTAAAAACATGTTTTGTGTGTCAGTGATTTGTGATGTGTTTGCTCAGACTGCTACCATCTAATTTGTCTATCTTGGTGATAATAGCTTCATGTTTCCTCGAATGCGATACAGCCAAATAAAACAGCACACATCTTGAGATGAGATGAAACAATCTTTTCCACCACGTTCAGCCTTCGCTGTATGTTTGACCGTTCCCAGTTGGGCAAATCTTATTGTTTCTAATGAGCTTATTTTTTTCTCATCATTCAATCGAAGGGTTAGTGGATTATTTTCAGAAATGTGGGTGTTGTGAAGCCATTTGAGACAAGTAAGAGTTATTCAGGGTTATTCAAATAAACCTATCTTGATGAATGCTCAGTGGAGAATAGGCTCGAGCTGTAAAGACTAATAATAGCTCAAAGTTGCCTGAAGGTTTTACACTTTAATTGACAAAAATAGCAGCTACTTCTCCCGAACTCTTTTCAGTTAAACACTGTCTGGTGTTTCATTTTCTATGGATACAGTTAATCTGGATCCCATCGTGGATAAGTTTCGTCCATCCAATGCCAACACTAGTAATCTTGTTTATTTTCTTCATCAGTCTGTCTTGCAATCTGCTCCATGCAGAGAATACTTGAATTCAATACTTTGATTTTTTGCTATTTCTTACTTGATAAATCAGGTTATTTATGATCGTGGAGATTTGATGTGGTGAAATGATGTCTTTGGAGTTGTGTCACAAACCTCTTAGTTACCATAGGAAGGAAAGCGCACGCATATTCTGGTTAATAACATAAAGGAAGGAAGGGAAAGCTGCACGCTCATAAATAAGATACAGTCTTTTTTATCTAAAATCATATTAACAAATGTTTCGGCTCACAGAGGGCTTCTGCAGAAAATGTATCCTGGATTCATCTGAGTGACTGGAGCACCACAAACTGCAAAATATCACAAAGTGGTACCAACACATCTCTGAAATGTAACCTTCATAAAGGACGGATTTGTTCTGTGGCTGTTGCATTAGAATGAATAAGTGTTACACAAGCAGAGTGTACATCTAACTGTCTTTTTTTAAGGAGAAACAAATCTGTGGTTATTGAGAAGTTAAGCTAAAAAATCCCACAGGACAAATTATCAGTTGGGTTTGAACCCACAAACAAACAAAACCTCATAAAAAATAATCTGAGATCAATTTCTGTGATTCACTATATCGCACATTTATCTTTACACATTTACTCTTAGCTCCTTCTTTACTTGACTTGTACGTGTAACTTGTACATGGATACGTATTGTAGACTTATTACTGAGTTTAAATGTAATCATCACTTCTGTATGTAGACAGACACACAGTATTAATGTCAGAGGTCTTGAATGACCTCTCGATGGACTCGATAGATTTCTATGATCTCGTTGAACGACCTTTGAACCACAGTCATATTTTCTAAATAAGTCAGTCAGATGATCATAAATTGAAATGTGCCGTGACGATGATGCATCAATGTCCTCCCACATACCAAATATCTTCATATTGTTTTTCAAAACCAAAGAGCAGCGAATACTGAAACAAGTTCTGAGAAGAAACGAATGCAAGACGGTGATTTTGTGTTTCATCAGTCAAATCAGCCACGAGTAGACAATACAGGCTAACAATGAGAAGGTCAATGAACATAGCAATTCACAAACAATAATAAAAAGTTTGAATCATTGAAACTCTAATAAATTACCAATGAGTATGTGAGTTAATTTTGAACTAAAAGAGTAGGGGTGCTGTGGGTGTAGGTCAACTAATTAACATAATGAGTTAATCTAAAGTAAAGTTAAATCTTAAATCTCCTGCATGTAGAATATTGACATCAATATATCATTCTCAAATGACTTTGACAGCACAGTTTAATTATCACAATAAATAAATGTTATGCATTCATTTGCCAGTTTTATAAGAAAAGAAAAACGAGGCGCAATCAAAACAAAAAAACACAAAAGGTAGAGACGGAGACGGAGACGGAGACGGCCTTGACTCACAGCACAAAGGGAGATAGCATTAAGTCATATTTCTGCATCCCCCACAGCCATTGTTTTTGATGGCATCTTACAGGAAATTCTTATCTCTGATGCTCCTTATGAGACTTTTAATACATAAGGACTCCCGTTGTTGAGAGAAAACATTAGGGAGAAATGACAACAGAAGGCACAGAGGCTACAGCAAGGCTTTCGTGATGATTTAAAATACCTCAAGAGAGAATAAGAGTGAGAGTGAATGTTCTTTCAGGGATTTCTTCTTTTTTTTTGTGTGTGTGTGTGTGTTTTTTTTACGTAATAGTCTTCGCCATCAGCCCCTCTTCCGAGCGCGGCACTGAAACCACACCGGAGAACCTGATGAGCTTTTAAACATCTCGAAATGTCTGTGACAAAAAGATGAATTGCCACTCGACATAATGCTTCACTCCCCGTGCTGGGTCACATTAATTAACGGAGTAATCTCTCTCTCATTTCTGCCTGAAACAGTTTCATGTGAAGATTACCATTTAACATGATGGATAAAAAGCTGTTTCAAGCTTCAGACTGAGTTGAGAGTTCAATTTGAATCAGATTTTAGAGTACTCACATTAAAGCTACTACAAGGAAGTGCCATTTTGTGATGATTTTACATTTACGTTTATTCTAATAATTATCAGAATCAGAGCTCGATCAGATTCCTGTCAACACCATCAGAAGAAAGTGGCTCTTAGTAGGATGTGGGTTTAACTTTTAAGAACCAAGAGTTGGTTGAGAAACAATATTTTGCCATCTCAGGAAAAGCATTCAACACTACTCTGTATGTTGTGATATTTATTTTGAGTTTCTGTAGATATTTATCGGTTCAGGGAAATCATTTCATATATGAAAGCAAAATCCAATAGGATGGTATACTGTGGTCTTTTTACAGATAGTTAGCTGTTTGTGTTATTTTAACTGCTCATTTGGGGATAAACTGATGACAGAAATGTATTATTCTACTAAATCTCTAATATATACACACATTCCTTTGAGTGTCTTATGTTTCACCTCCGTCTTTGAGCTTCCTTCCTTCCCAATGCCATACAGATATATCTCTGTACACAATTAAATCAAGGATAATGGTGGTAATACTGTGTGCATATGCCCCAGTACCAGCAAATCCCAGTGCTCACATTTGGGTTATATAGAACTTGGATGAGAGTTAATGGTGTTTCATCTCCACAAAACCCCAGATAAACAGAAATATGAATCTAAATGCAGCACAGTGTGATTTGGACTTATTGTGTGTCTTAAGAAACAACTAAATCAAAAGCAAACAGGTAGTAAAACTAAGGATGAACACACGGTTACCTTGAGTGTGAGTCTGTGTCCATTTGTGTGAGCTGGACAGTCAACAGGACAGATCTGGGACACTACACATCAGCCATCAGTAGCGAAGCAGCAGAAAACTGAAACCAGGGCAACCGCTGATCCACTGAGAAACATTTCCATATGTGACAGGTTGTCCGCCTTTAATTAAGCTCTCAGATCTTCTCCATATTTTATCAAAGTCATTCATATCCATCGACAATATAGTTGTGAATGCGGACAACATCGTCTCCTTTGGGGCCACACTTTACTCACACGAGGCCGCTAAGTAACCGCAGTCAATGACACCAGAAAATGTGGGCCGGCGCGGCAATGAGCAGTAGACTGGAAAGAGGAGGTGTCAGGGGAGCCCACAAAATGTATTTAAATCTACTGTATTAAATCTCACAGTACTTATTTCCATGATTAGTCACAGCTATGAGATGTTTACAAAGCCCACAACACACTTATGTCCTCTGTATTGCTGCGGCAAGGTTTAGCAAACAGTTAATAGAGTCACACTAGTTGACCATTTAATCTGAGGAGCCGGATTTGGCCAAGTTTATGTGGTAACGAAATAAAGGATCATTCATAAATAATCAACATGGCTATTTCAAAATCAAAGAACAGGCCTAGATTTATTAACCAGAGGACTCACATAAGAGTGAAGCATTAT
Source organism: Ophiodon elongatus (assembly GCA_016806645.1). Lineage (NCBI taxonomy): Eukaryota > Metazoa > Chordata > Actinopteri > Perciformes > Hexagrammidae > Ophiodon > Ophiodon elongatus. The sequence goes on along the minus strand of JACSYO010000285.1, from coordinate 1,459,526 downwards.
CAGAGCATTAAATATATAATTTGCTAAAATCAGCTGTGGGGAGGCGAGACATCACTGGCTTGTGTCTCTCTTTCTCCCGTTGACTGTCCCTTAGCTTCCCTGTCCTTTCCCTTCAGTCTAAGTAGCAACAACATAAGGCTATTTTTAACAAATCAAAGAATACATTTATTAATCAGAGCACTAGCATATAAACGTAGAACTATCAGAGCGCTGAATATTTTTGTAATTAAAAAAATAATATATATATATATATATATATATATATATATATATACAAAAAGATTTGCATATTTATATATATGAATATATAAATATGCAAATCTTTTTCCCATTTCAATAGTTTAACTACTGAAAACAAGACGTCTCCTACTTAACCGAGGAGACGATTCTCCGTGTGTTTGCAGTGGAGGTTTTCAAGTTTCCACATGACACGTACTGGACCATGATGGGCTTAGTTGTGATGCTCGTACATGTTGTAAACTGTGAAAACTTTAAAGTGAGCACAGAGAAACTTTCCCCCTTCAGCAGATTAATGTGAAAAAAAAAGCCTTTTAATGTTGTACTCTGCACATACAACCTTCTGCACAGTGAAGCTCAAACATCCAAGGGAATAAACAACAAGCAAAATGCATTTCAGTGAAGGGGAACTTTATGTGTTATTGCCCTCCGGAGTCTGACACAAAGGTAATACATTAAAATACTGTGTAGTTATATAAACAGAAACATTATCAGACAAACAGTAGACTCACCCTCCTTTGATGTAATCCAGGAAGGTGTGGTCTGACTCCACAATGAATGACAACAAGGAAACCTGTGAAAAAAAATGGTTCAAGCTGATTATCTCATGCTCAAAGCTAAATCTACCAATCTACACATTAACACTGACCTCTGAGCTAACCACCCACAAAATGACTTATCTACGCTGAATGATTTTGACGCCTGAGCGGCATATTAGTATTACAATCACTGAGAGAACATCAGCGTGGCAGCGCACTGATGGATGATCAGTATAATGGAAAACTAGCCACAGATTTTAATTACAGAGTCGCTGCATACAGAGAGAGCAGCCAAAGTACTCAGGCAGTAACAAAAGCTCAGGCTCATCTATAAGCATCCATCACTACTCTTCACTAATAGGACAGACAAGAGTCCCTTTATGCATTACTATGGACTCGGTCATTCAAACCTGTTTCAGGCTACGAGACTGTTTTCTTATCTACTTAAATTCACTGTCTGGATCGTAAGCCCACGAGAATGGGAAAGGAACAAAAACATTTAACGGAGCAGAAGTGCCTCGTACAATCCACTTAGAGAAAACTTCCCGTTGAATACAAAAGCAAAGGAGGGTCGGGGGGTGTGCGCAACGGGAGCTTTGCTCTTATCTCAGAACTCACCGTCCCGGAGTTGATGTATCTCTTTTTCTTTATTTTCTTCTTGGCATTCACCACCTGGTATGGAGGAAGAGCAGAAAAGAAGGATGATGATAATATAAACTTGCAGCACAATTCTTTTTATCCACCCTTGGGCATGTAATAAAAACATCTTTGTCCTCCTAATCCATGTCTGTAAGGGTAATGGAGCATAGGGACTGAATCCAATAACTGTAGTAGGTGAGAATGAGATGGCATTGATCATGCACCGCAAGATACAGATCACTCAGGGGCATCGTTATGAGCAGCTACACTGTGCTGTATATTTTACATGCACATTACCAAGCTTGGTGATGGTGGGACACATATGTCTGTCCCAGCCATTAACGTGTAATAAAGAATAATATTATGTAATATGGGGAAACAGACAAACATGAGTGATAAGCAAGACACGCTGATTATGAGCGATTACAGTACTCCCTTGCTTTAAAAAGTGAAATGTCTAAGATAGGGCCAGGATTTTAGATTAAACATTGTTTTTAAATGAGATAACATTATCAACAGAATGTGAATAAGTTACAGTGTTCCTCGAGAGGCAATAGTTGAGTCAAACATAAGAGTGTGAAGAAGTATAGCTTCCCAGAGTCTGTTTGCCTTTTGAGTTTGTTTATTGGATTAAATCCAAAGTGGCAGAAACGAGAAAACGACTTCCTTTTTGGTTTCGTCTCCCCCACCGCCAGGGGTTCAGGACATGGAGCTTCAGTAAGCAGTTAGCTCGAACTCAGCCAACAGCGGGATCTGATCCCGGGAGACTGTCCTGTTTTCTACGTTTGTTACAGGCTCTCTTGGCTTTTTTTTTTTTTTATACCCCATGTGTTACATGGGGTATAACATAGGGTTAAATAGAGTTAGCCTATATGCTAACGTTACTGGTCAACTTCTGGACTGAAGTCATTTTTAAGTTCAAGTGTATTTTTTTTTAGCAGTTTGGTCGAATTTTGCGATTCTTACCCTGCTGTTAGTCAGAAGTTGGCTTTTAAGTTGTTAAGTTTGACTGGAAGTTTAGATTGTCTGGAGGTAAAATACTGCACTCTTCTTCTTTGGAGCATGTGGCTAGACATCACACATCGCCTCTTTAAATTAATGTTACTTTGAGAGCCTGCAGGCGGAAACGTGTGCAACAGTGAGCCGTCACAGTCAAAAACCTGTGCTGCTTATTCTATGGGTCTGCACACAAACACAAAGCACAGGCCTGGAGGAAACTGTGCTGTACAATAAAGTAAAAGGCATCCCACTCCCCCTCTCTCTCCTCCGTTCTGCCTCTGTGGTTTCTGATGCTGCTCCTCAACTCCTCCAACACAGATTATGGCGTATTGCACCGCAGTCATCACTGCCAGGCTCACATTATGGCACACAGACATCACCCTCAATTACACCAACCTCTGTCGGCATTAGCCTGCTGTCATCTCAAATCACAGAGCTAATGTTTGCGGGCCCTGTTCATGTCAGGTTAAGTACACAGGAATCTGTCAAGAGTCGAACAGCGCGGCCGATGACCTATTCAAATTCTTTATTCGTCAACAGCGATAAGGTGGCTTTGTGTCGTTTTTTTGACCGCATCTTGAAATTGATTCAAGAGCACTGACCTGGCACAGAGTGGATGAAGAAACTGCTGCGTTTTTTATTTTCTAATTAGAATACAGAAAGGTTTGGTGAAGGGTAATGGATACACCTTCTTCTGCCATATCAGCAGAGTGAAAGGGCAACTCTGCATGCTACTCACTGATTCTGTCTCTCCTTCTCATTCCGTCTCTCCTCACCTATCCCCGTCTACTCACCGCCCACTCCCTCTTTTCACCGGCCCTGTTCTCTCCTTAAGCCACCGCCATGACTTATTCAGAGGCTAATGTAACACGGCAAGTGTTTTAATGAGCAGGGACCAAAAGGAGTCCCCCAGCGCCCAACAGTAATACCCTCTCTTACCCTCCAAGGACTATCCCAAAAAACTCTAATCAGCAGCATAGTTCTGTGGTATTCTCCCCACAGAAACACTCTTCCTCATCTGGTCAGCTGCACCACTTAACCTCTCACACGTCTAATGCGTTGTAGGGCGAGGAGAGACAGAGGAGGCTGGCTGTTAATCTCAAACAACCACAGCCTCTTAAAGGCATTCAGCTTTGGATAAAAAGACCTTGCTGGGCAAAAAGGGTGTACTGATTTGGTTTTAAATCGAAGTTTGTTTCTTACACTTGTTCCAAGACATGGAACTCAGGTTTGTGTTTTGCTCACAGCTCTGTCCAGCTGCAGTATGTGCTTCTTCACTCAGATACAAAAGAGATCAGGTTTACATTGTGACTTGTACTCTAAAGTAGTTTAAAGAGACCAAAGAGGAACATCAGGCAGACGTAACATACGAGTCTGGACACAGTCCTGTGATTTAAAAAAGAGGAAGTTTTAAACAGAGGTCAGCTATTAACAGTATCAGTATCGACTCTCTTTATCTCCACTCACCTCGTATACGTTTAACTGGTTCTGACCTCGACAAAGCTCTTTGTAGCTGGTGGTGAATTCACCAATGAAATCGTGGCTGGAGAAAAGAGACAAAACCTGCATGATATAATGTTCATTCAGATGCAGAAGGTACAACCCTGAGAGGTAGAAGATAAAAGTAGTCGGAGGAATTACATCACAACTACTGACGCACAGAAATAATCTAATAGTCAATCGTTACTGAAAAAGGAATAGCAAGTAAGAAGACAACATTGTGAATGTGATGAAAAAATGTAATTTATAGAGTTAAAGGAGAAATCTGTAGACAGTGGACAAGACATGTGGAAAAATGTATAAATTATATGAATTATCACTGTACTGTAAATGCTGTCTGTGTGTGTGTGTGTGTGTGTGTGTGTGTGTGTGTGTGTGTGTGTGTGTGTGTGTGTGCGTGTGCATCCATTACCTCCCGTCTCTATCCCAATCATACACCTCCACTTTGATTGCCCTGTAAAACACATTAAAGGAGAAGTGTTGAGCACATTTCATGTAGCAGGTGAACAACCTCATACCCTTGAGGGGAAACATCCCAGAGAGCATTTCAGAAATGACGCCGCAGAAAAAGCTGTTTCAGCTCATTAATTGTTAGTGAAAGCTGAATTAAATGAATCAAAGAGAGCCTGCTTTGTGTACCAATTCCACACAGCTGAGTTTCTGTCAGTCTCGCATTCAAAAAAGCTTTTCAAGGCCGGTTGGTAAACTGCCATCAAGGCTTTAATAATTTGTACACTAGTTAGTTTGTGTTTTTTCACAGAAAAGAGAGTTTGAAGTTAGTTGCCAGAAGTTTGGGTAAAGCATTGCACTGCACATGCCAAAGATAGAAGACTAACCTCTTGGGAGGGAGCATATTTTGCAAGTTCCTGAAATAAGTTGGAAGGCAAGCATCCAAATAAGTGAGCCTGAGATAATTCACTCAGGAAGAGGAAATTGCTTCCTCTTTTATTCTTTATCTGATGGAAAGATCAGTGGCTCCCCCCATCAGCAGCTGTCAATCATGTGTCTCTGGGTCCAGGAGGAGGCAAGGTGCTGGAGGGCTGCCCTGTTATCCTGACCTGAACTCATTCTGTCTGCACTTCATGTGTTTCCCCTCCTATAACAAACGTGTGCCATCCATGTAGTGCAGAGAGAGATATGGCAAGAATTGTAACGCGAATCTGTCGTTTTCTCGCTTTAATTGAGTTCTCTACAGAACTCAGCGTCTGTGATTGAGGAATTGCCTCCACATGGCTCTCAACATGGCAACGGCATGGCAGCGAGAAGCTAACAGCGCAACGTATTCTCATCCCAACTGGTCAGATACCAACGCTTGGTCAGTGGCCCTAAGCTTCAAGCTACGACGCTCCAGGAACCCCTCTAGCGTTAGATATAGACACCCTTTAAATACTGAAACGACATACAACCTAGCCAGATATTGAGATTTGAGAATAAAAGTGAGAGAAGAATCAAATCTTCCTTGTACTTTTGACCAAAAAAAACGAATGTGTTTTGATACTCAGGGAAGATGATTTCCCAGTGATGCGTCTGTCAACTTCAATTTTCTCCAATGTAATTTTCTTGCAACTAATGATCATGGTCGTGAGCAGCCCAACGACACGATCAAATTTACTGGTGAAGATACAGAGAATTAGTTCCTGGATCAATCTTATTTCGGTTCCTGCACCCACTGCATGTTTTAGTGGAAATGGGATTTCACTCTCTGATTGCTATTAAAGCCAGATGATTACATGAGATTTGACAGATTCAAATGAGGCCGAAAGACGTGACTCAAGCGAGGACGTAAACACAAGCATTCGATTTTCAGGTACAAGATGGCCACGGAGGAAATATGAGGAGCGTTTCTGTGTTTCTGCATCGGCCATCCGAGGACCTCTCTCTTTCGTCCCGTCTGGTCCTCGGTAAACGGACTTGTAGAGATCTTTTTCTAGTCTTCTGACCACTCAAAGTACTTAACACTACTTGTCATCATTCACCCATTCATACACTGATGGCAGGCGCTACGGTGCAACCTGCCCATCAGGAGTAACTAACATTCATACACACATTCACACACCGCAGACACAGCTACTGGAGCAATTTGGGGTTAAGTGTCTTGCCCAAGGACACATCGACATAGGCTAGGGATCGAACCGCCGTCTGATTGAAGGACGACCCTGCCACTGAGCCACAGTCCTTCCAGACATAACGGATCTGGATCTTGTCCTCCATCAACTACGTCTCACCTCCTGTCTCTTCTAACTGTGTGAATGGTGTCCTTGAGTTTTGACTCTTTGAGTGTATGTGTAGTCTGTCCATTTTCTAGGTTTTTGTGGTAGAATAATCCATCAAATATCATTATTCTGTGATCCCACGGTGTCATTTTGCTAATGTTATTGCTTTCTACTCTATGAACAGAAAATCTATTGCGTGTCTGTGGCTCAATCGGTAAAGTCTGCATTATCTATTATTTTTCAATTGACTGAGTCAATTTCAAAGTCTCAGAATTACTGCAAATACTGTGACTCAAAACCAGGCAAACTGCAATTATTACAAAGACAATACAAGTTTAACAGAGTTTAAATTTGATTTACTGAGAAGTGAATCAAACGAAAGAAAATGGCAGTGCCTCCGCTGTGTAGATTTTGGAAATAGAGAAAGCCAAAAATGCAAACTTCAGATATTTCACAGGAAACGTCAGGGAGACCCCTAAGTCGCTGAAGGTTTATCTCGCCATCAAAATCCTCAAAGGGAATCAGGATTCTTTCATGCTTCCATTCCATCTGTCTGACCCAATTAGCTTCTCCAGGCAGGTGAGGAGAGACGGGATCGAAGTGAAGAACCTCGGTTGACACCCAGCGTGGTGGAGAGGGCGAGGTTTGACGTGCCCTTTGACGACTTCTACACACTCTCACTTCTGTCTGGGTCTGCACACTTTCATGCTTATGCTCACACACATAGCAGGGCCCCGCCGCTGTTCTAGCCACCTGTAAATATCTAAAGAATGACGAGCACAGACACTTTTAACTGACTGTCTATCTCCCCTCTTGTATTTTATTTTCCTGCCAAAACTCCTGCAGCTCCTCGGGTGTCCCGCGAGGCCTTTTGCTCTGAAGAGATTCAGATAAGATAGGAGATGCCACTGGAGCGGCCAATCAGAAGCTTGAAATGCCGGCTGTAATATTTCTCTCTTACAGCAGGAGATAAAATAACGGCATAAAATCAATAATCTAATTTGACATACTAAAACCATTTTGAAAGAACTTCGCAGCATATTGAAACGCTGCGTGGATTTGATTTCTACTGGAAAATCACACCACGTGTAAAGTGTGCTGAACACTTTATTGTACATCATCATTCATCCTACCTGTCATAGTCTCCGTTGCAGAGCCCTCTGACAGGGATGGAGAAGGGTTGCCACGCAGGGTTCAGCGTGTTCTTCACCACCTCGGTCTTGTGGCAGATGGTGAACCTGGAGACGCAGGTCAACAGGGATTTAAAATCCAACAAGATGAATCTCTAAGAAAAAAAAAATCCCCAGTGATAAAATCTTCCTGCTCTGCTTCGCTTCGAGACCATGCCTGCATGAATTTATCTCAATGCTGCTGAGTTCAAGGGATTTCAATTTTTTTTTTTACTCAACCCTAGTTCACTTCCTCTTTGATCTCCTCACCCTCATACCTGTCTTTGATAGGCTGAAATTGAATACCCACTGAGAAGCAGAGGCAAGAGACGAACTCACGTGCCATCCTCATTGCTTCTGTAGAAGACCATGAAGGGGTCCGACTTTCCAAAGAAGTCCTTTTTATCAAGTTTGTTGGCACAGAATTGCATGGTGGCGTAATCCTACGGACAAAGGAAAATAACAGAGCGTCAGAGAAATGAAAAGACAAAAAAGTAAAGGACATTGCAAAGCCATGCTTCTGCCTCTGTTTGCCTCCTGTTGTTTGTTTATACATGCTGTGTGCCAAGATATAAAAGCACTGGAGCACCAAATAAAAGCAAAGTGCTGACTGAATCCTAATTAGAGCAGAGTGAAACCAGCCAGTGGGTGCTCGTTTCCAAAAATCTGCAAATGCATTCATTCATTAGCATTTCTTTATTATGCTACTCCTGCATAACAACACTGGATGGGATAAGTGGTATCAAATTGAAAATACCTTGTTGTGCAGCATATAATCAGTATGAGAGACCATGCAGAGGCACAGAAATGGATTCTAAACCCTGCATATGGAGGAGGAGGGGGAGGGGTGTACAAAAAGGATGTGGAGGGTGTGAGTGCAGCTAATGATACATTAGAAAGGCTGGTATTACCATAATTATATTCATTTAGGCAGCATTTCAATGTGTGCTGCCATTACAAGGACAATGAACATGCCCAAAAAATGGTCTTGGTTCCAGATAGTCTCCCTGTGGTCAAGATATTAGTCTTCATTTTATAATAATGAAGCATAGTGGGCACAGTCTGGACAGGTAAACGTGAGTATCAGAAGAAACTCTGCAACGTGTTCACCATAACTGACCACTTTCATCTCAAAAAACATTTTTTTTTATTCTCTTAGCATACCAGAAATGCAAGTTGAGTGTCTAATTGTCATAAAATAATGAATGAGATGTGATACCAGGAGACATTTTGGGGCCTTCAGCTAGCAGAAAGAAGAGCTGCTTTTACCCTGCTGGTCTCCTGAGCTTTTAGATTTTGAAGTGCAGCTCTTAGATCTGAGTCAGCATGGTGCTGCCCGGGGTTCCCATCGATTGCTTTGACCCAGATCAGTGTGGTGAGCTCTGCCTCAGACCTGCCTCTCACTAACCCCCATCACATCACTTAATTTCTTGGACCAGCCTCTAAGGCAAACGCTCAGAAAATGATGGATGTCGCTACATGGATATTTGGTAAAATAACTCTGAGATTATTCCCCTAAAAAAATTGCTAATTTGATTATCTCCTGTTACCAAGCAACACTGTGGAAATGTTAAGACAAAAGCAAAGTAAAGAGCTAATTAAAACAGGCAGTGGTGACTAAATGAAGCAGGGCTGCTGTATATTATATTATCATTCCCCACTGTCATTTTCAGTTATTATCTGTGTTTCTACTGTACCACTTCAGAATCATTATTCCATTTTGTATCCCTGGATACGGATCAATAAAGTTATAGAAGAAAGTCAAGATCAGCAGTGGAGTGGCTTTTCACAAGAACATCTAGTTTGTTCAGTTTCCATTGTGGCTTGTTTTGAGGATTTTAAGTTTGCTTCGGTCAGTTATCCAAACCCTTAAAAATAGGCGTCCTATAACTGTCCTGCTTAACTCTGACACGGCTTCTGCAATTACACTATCATGGCAACACTGCGCCTTAAGCCTTCATTAGGCACGGATAACACATACCCACTTTGGTGCCTTGCAGTGTTTTCTCATTAAGTGTGGAAAAAAAGCAGAACATTCATTTCAGCCACTGAGGTTTAAGAGCAGCAGGGGAATACTGAGTGCAGTCTGTATCCTCTTTTCCATTTCCCTGCTCCCCGAAGATATCGCTGCATGGGGTGAGTGTTAGAGCAATGCACACTGTCACTTTCAGAGAGTCGGGCTGGTCTTTCAAAGAAATACGAAGCAATACCTGAAATGTGGCCTTGGGTGAAAGATTTCTATCAATGTTAGGAGCAGTTTTATATGCACAAAAAAGAGAAAATGTAACAAAAAAGCTAAAGTGATTAACTGAAAAATACTTCCTACAATCCAATACATCATACAATCCAAAAAGCCAATGGTAATTGGGCTTATTGATGAGTATAGGAATGAATGGTTCATCTGAGTACAAGTGAATGGTAAGCTGATGAGTATAAAACTATATACTTGGGAGGAAGACGTGGAAGAGCTACAGCATACAGTACATCTTAATATGAATTTAACCATACCTGAATAGGCAGAAATTTAAAAAATCTCTGTCATATGTAAAGTGTTGTGTGGTTAACTTAGATTCATATCAGCCTGAGCTGCAGCTAGACTGTGAGGATGAACTGAGAGGGAGAGCCAGCTGCTGCTCAGCACGTTACATGTGCCAGAGTCGACGATAGCCAAGAGGAAGCCTTTGATCCATGCAGAGGCTGTTGCTCTAATGATACCTGGCAAATCCACCACGAAGGTGAGAGCCAACCAGCCTCTTGGTTTACAATCCCTGCAGAACTTCCCCAGTCGAATCCCACTCTGCTGTTTTCAGTTTCCCCAAAAAGGAGCTGCGGCGTTGCCCTCAGGCGAGGCAACAACTCAGCTGCCGCCACTTATTGGTCACACGTGGATTATAAAATAAACACCATCCAGATGGATGGCATTCCAAACTGCTATAATTCACAGGTGTGGGACTTGTTCTTACAACGGGGTCTTCAGATTATTCAAATATAGTACATGTTTTCTCTCGGTTCCCTGTTCTCTACTCAAACATGAGGTGTTTCTATTCAGGGTCAAATGTTGTGTAAACAGGGCAGGTCCGGAGTGACATGTCAAGTCTGTGTCTATCCAATGGAGTTTGGGAGAAAGGAAGTGGTAATTTGTACCAGTTATGATCATTTGCATTTATATTACAAAACCCTTCTTGAAGTGGTGCTTTGCGGTGATTATGCTAACTTCTATCATTTCAGATCCACTGCACCTGGTGACTCACAGCAGCCCCTCAATGACTGTGCTTGCTTCAATCCAGCAAGAACCAAATCAGTAATGTAAAGTCATGGCAGTTTTATTATAAGTATGGCTTATCTGACTCACTCTCATCGGGGACTGTTTATTAATCAGGAAATAAATGGTGCTATTCCTAAAACTTCCTCAAAGTCAGGCCCAACAACTGTGAAACCGGGTGCTTTTTACTCAACGTGTATGATTGAAAGTTACAAAGCTTTGAACCATTAGATGCCTACGTGCGTTAGGATATCATAAAACATCCACGCAGAAGTTGCTGCTCAATGACTTGTTTATAGCCTCCGAGGGAGGCCAGTTGTTCCGGCCAATAAGTCTTGATACTTCTACTGGCAGCAGTATATTGAGATGACTGTCTTCATTTAGCAGAGCAGAAAGAAAGCCAATGGGCATCAGCTGACACAGGTTATTAACACAGATTCATGGTTTACCGCGCCACACATCGGAGGAAAAGTCTGCTCCAGTGATGGGAATGAAAGCAAGCTCATTAAATAGGCATTCAAACTCTTAGCATATTCACTATGTATACAATTTCCATTTGACAAACGTAATTGCAAAGAGACATGGCGTATCCTGCTGGTTTAATGGGGGCTGTTATGACGCAATATATCTAACTGAAGCCAAGGCTATTAAACAAGCCACTTCACTCAGTATATGCATGATGGGACTTACAGGAAATGCACCATTTCCCTTCAGTGTGTCTCAAACAATTTCACATTGACATGCCATAATCAGTCACACTCAATATGTTCGATTGAACTTTAATGGTCCCATTGTTAAAGGGCCCAATTCAAATTAGATCAGTGAACATTGCAAAACATTTATTATGAAACCCACATTATAAGCAAATTACAAAATATAGGGGTTAAAACAATTTAAACTTACTCTGCAGTTTCCCAGCTCCTCAGCAGACAAGATAATTGTCCCACATTTCTTCCCAGGTACGCCACTGTGAAAACAAATAGAAATCATTCACTCTTACAACAAATATTATACACAGCACAACAAAGAAGATCCACTTGATCATCTCGTTTGTGGCGTAAATGGCATTGAGAGGCACCGTGTTGACTTTTGCATTTACCACAGGTCATGCAACGTAGTAAATTGCCCACACCTAATATCTGAAGTTGCTCAATGCTTGATGGGAGTGAAGATTGTAGTTATTTTAGCAGCAGCATTAACCTTTTTTTGGTAAGTCCAGTTATCTCCTGAAAGAGCATTTAAGTACACCTGTGAATCAGTGATTCTATTTCCACCAGAGTATACCGGACACTTAAATAATAATAATGAGAAAGATTAACGGTAATAAGGCTTTTTATGCAGCCACTCTTTTCCCTTGAAGCTATGATTGTACAGGAGTATTTTTACATAATATTGCAGCTCTCATCATATAATTAATTACAGCATGTGATGGTAGAGTGACAGTCTGACAGCTGTAATGAGCATATTATTTAGTTTCATCACTATAACTGAATAAAAAAAACAGTTATTGTGGTGGCTGAATTCTTCCGTTTGTTACGCATTCTGGCAACAATTATGATTAACCTTCTTAAAACCTGATTCTGTATAAACTTAGCTATTTCTTATCTGACTGCTAGTGAGGCGCCACAGGAACTCACTTACGGGACCTCAGTAATTGACCACCCACAGAATACCGGAGAGATTGGATCAAAGTTGAATTCACGTAGATTTATTTGTAGCACACATGTTACAAACAAGCCGAGTTCATCATATAATTAATTACAGAATGTGATGGCGGAGTGACAGTCTGACAGCTGTAATGAGCACACTATTTTGTTTCATCACTCTAAACAGTTATAAATACAGGCTCTTGAGTTTTTTAGTACAATGTGGAACAAAACTGCTTAGACACCAAACTCCTCTGATCCCTGTTCTCCAGCATTACACTGAGAGTTTAAAGCTCCGCGGGTCTGCAGTTGTTTACCGCTGATTCTCACTCCTGCAGATGATCAAGACGTATCGTAGCACAAGAAAGGTCCCCGTGTGTCTGCGTTTCTACGCTTCACCTCTTCACTAAATGGTGCTCACAAAGAGACGGAGTTGTTCCAGAGATTGTTCTAAATGGTTTTGGGCTGTATTTTTTGAAGCGGAACACAATTAGATCTTTTTTTTTTATATCCACTCTCTCCAACTCTCTGCATCCGCTGACGCTGCGTTAAGGAGGCAGAGCCCATTCCACTTAACACAGAGCAAGACAGCATATCTACTTTCCCATCATACAGAAGCACTCCAGCTTCTGACACGCCTGTCATCTTTCCGGATAAAGAAGGAAATTACACGGGAGTCCTGCTGTGGCCGTTGCTGGAGAGCAATCATTAGAAGGTCAGACTTGCTGCAGATCCTCATTAAGCTAGGACAGTTCATCTGACTGACAGTCATACTGGATTCCAGTCCGCTAAATGGGAGGTAGAATTTGACTACAGCAGCAGATGCTTGCTATTGCGCAAACCTGCGATGGCTGAACATACAGTACTGGGTGTGCCAGGGGAACTACAGTACTATGAGATATAGCGTGGCTATATCTACTTGTAAAGGGATTGCTTGTAGTATTTTTAGAAAATGGTACAGGGTGCTTCCATTAACTTTTACTAGCCTATCTCAGGTTTCCCAGGCCCTTAACACATGCAGTTTAATGCTCCATAAAAGCAACAGTAGTCCCACAAGTATCAACTTTAATCAACCTTAAAATAAATCCACTGACCAAAAGCATCCGATTGGAAATGCTGCGCACCCACCGCTGTGTGCAAGAAAACTTCCAACGCGTCAGCCTTTAATGAGGCAAATTTGTAAAAATGAACAAATCACACTCTGGGAGGGCAGGAACACTTCATTCTCAAGCCCCACAAGAACTTATTTCAAGGTTAATAAAAATGTCCTTGAATAATTGATGTTTAGAGCTAATGACGCCTTAACGAGCCAGTAACCCTCTAAACAACGAGGCCAGTGAACCCTCACACACACGCCACAGGTCACATGATCTCCCTCGGGTCACGTTAATGACCAGCACTCTTTTCAAACTCGGAAATGAGATCGAGTGATTTGTAAAATATCCTCTCCAGACACGTCAAGATGCATCACCCTGACCCAACCGCTGCTGCTGAGACGAGAGCGGGTACCTAAAGGGCAGTGGTCTTTTTAAATTTGGCCTGCATTATTTAGTGCTGCATTTTCTCTGACAATGACTTTGTTAAGTTGAAGAGCAAATAAGCGCTGACTGCATAAATGCAGTTCCTGTGGCACAAGAGTTCCTTTTTATTGCAGACGCTGACAATTTATTCTGCCAGTTCTAACAGCTTCTGCACTGCAATGTGACTGCTGATGATATGAAGAGTCCTGTATCAAGAGGCCTCATTCACTCAGCACTCATTCACTGACGGTTCCTCAGTGGGAAAAACGCTTTGATGATGAAATTATGTGAAATGTGCTGCTGCTGCCCTCCTTGTTGTACTATCTGCATGTGAACAAGGCCGACAGTCCGACCGCTGTGAGGAACCGACGGTAGTTAATCAGTTGCTCATGTAAATGTGTATTTGTCTTCCCTGATTCTGCGCCGCTCAAACATTTTACTATTCAAATTACAACAAGCAAACACCATAAGGGTGTTTTGTGATGTTTAACAGCCGGGCAATCCCCAGCTAACCAACTCATGTCAACAAAATAATGTGACAATTTCAGTTTTTGGGATACATCATCAAGTATATACACGTCTACATACAGTATAATGTGGAATATATCGTACTTTTCTATTTTGTGTCATAGGGCTGTGGATTATGGAAGTGGATCTCATGCAACCTCGGGGTCGGGACCCCCAATGGGGTTGCAAGATTATTTCTCGGGTCGCCAGATTGTTGTGGTGAAAAGAAATGAATAAATAACAAATGTATGCTGGGTAATTTACACAACATCGCCTGTACCAGTGTAACTTTCCGCATAAATATAGACTTTATTGAGTGTGTTTGTCAGAGTCAAAGTGTGCATTCAGATGAGTTTCTGGCGGGGGATTCGCAGCAGGTCAGGGGAAGAGAAAAAGTCACGGACCACATTAAAATATCCACAGTGCTCGGGACACACTGGACAACATCTAAGTGCAAAGCTGTTCAAACGAACACGGACACCATTATTCTGGTGGGTCGCGACTCGAAAAGGTTGAGAACGTCATCACAACCAGCAAAGCAGAATAATGTGTTGCTACGATGTCACTTTGCAGTTGTGTCATTGGGTGTGAATGTTGCAGCAATGTGATTAAGGACGCACAGATAGTTATCAAATTATACCATAAATTGTATTATTATGAGTTTTCATAAGCAAACCACTGACACATTGATCATCATGAGCATTATTAATTATAAGTTGGTCAAGTTAACATTATTTTAACATCTACAGGTCTTTATGGTGCATAAAATAATAATGCTGCTCTATTACTCTGTTTCTTTGATAATTTGACTGGTTTGACTGGTACATATTTGCTTGGATATTACGTAGCACCACCTCATTAGTGTCAGAGGGGAGCAGAGGATTTGGAAAAGGCCTCTCTTGCTCTCATCTGCAGACAAACTCAACAAATACTATTAAACGATTAAATTAAGTGATATTACTGATGTTAGTCAACACCACGCAATGCATGCTGGGTAGTAAGCACAACTTAAGACCCTCGACCCTCAGAGTATCGCTCTCACAGAAATCCACTTGAGTTTTCACATTAATAGAAGTTAGCGAGAGCTTGTTAAACCACTATTTTAATGCATTGCTTATGCTTATTACGACTTTTTGTGACCCCCCTGAGCTTTCCTTTACTTCCACTATGAGGCACAAAGTTCCACTTGAACACAAGAAACATCAAAGTCTAATTGGCATATTGCATGAAATTTACATAAATAAATGCTGCCCAATGCAGGATCCCTTTCCACCTTGAGCTTTCTTCAGATGTTTCGCCACACCACTGGGCAGGCTGTAAGAAAAGCAAACTCAGTATTATATTGTACATTTCATCCAATACTTTTATACTTTGCTGGTGATTCAGGGTCTCTTCTAGATTTTGTCAAACAACAAGGAAGTGAAACAAGTTTTATTCTTTAAAGCGAAGAATAGGGTAAAAAAGAAAAAACTAACTGATAAATACCTTTCTGAAATTCTATGTATAAATATGGAAATGAGGCATTATTTAATGCTAACTTTTAGTAAATTTAGGAGAAATCTACAGATGCAAATCGACAACGTAATAAAATAAACACCTAAATGTGTATTTTGGATGAAGAAAACACATGTTAGGCAAAACTCCAAATCTCTAACTTGATCAGGGCAGTGCATAAAAAAAACCAATATTTCTGTCTGTGATGTCTTGCCCTAAATCAAACATATAGATTATCTTTTTCTGCACGTGTTGTACACTAGTGAGTGAAATAACTGCCCAACAACCTCCAGTGCCGTGGAGCTACGGGGTGCACATCCACAAAGTAAAATAAAAGACAGATTACCTAATATGATTGGTTAGAATTAAATATTTTATAACTTTAGTTTAAGGCTGCAGGACCCTCCAATCTCCTCACAAGCCTGATTTAGAGCATTACCAACCTAACCTTCAAATTTGAAGAATACAATTTAAGCATTTATGCTATTATATTGCTTAATTTCTTCAAGAATTAATGCAATTTACAGTTAAGAGGAACAATAATCATCATGGTGCAGAAGCAATAATAGCAGCTAAATATAGCGTGTGAAGAGCAGACATGAATAAGAGTTTTGATAAGGAGTTCTCGTTCAGAGAAGACTGATGACAGCCTTTTATCGTCCATGGCTTCTGTGCTTCCAGTGAATGATTAATGGGATAAAATGAAGGCATTAAGGCTTCCAGCATCTGAGGAATGCAGGTGAGCAGGGGCTGCACCAACCACATGCTAAGTAGCTATGATCCCTAACGCCATCCACAGCTCTATATGATTAATACAGTCACTTAAAGGCTTCCCTTGGCACAACAGACACCTTGCCACATGGTCCTGACCATTCAAATGCCACTTGGTGATGTGCACTGTAATGTTTGCAGTCGAATTAGCATCATGTTAGCGAGGTCGGCTACCTCCTCTGCTGTCCCTCCTGTTCAACAGAGACCCAGAGGATCAAACTCAGCGTCATGCAGACAACTAACAAGTAGAGACAGAAATAAAACCCCGCCTTGTAGCAGAGTGGCCTCCTTTACACAGAAATAAAGCTCACCCTGAAACAAGGAGCTGTTTTGCCTGATTGATCAACTGAATGGAAAGACATCAAACAGGATATTTCATCATCACTACAATTACTTGGCTAAAGTTTCAGATACCGCTGTTCTGCAGAATACCAACGAGAATATCTATTTTCCGTGGGAAAAACACATTTGAGTAATGTATTCTATCAAAGATCATTGCGCATGACATATTACAATATAGATATTCAGGCTCGATGTATGGCCTCTATAATTTCCCATCTAGAGGCAGTTGCTGTCGTGACATGGTGATTCACAATTTCTGCATTCTCCATTACCTATGAGCGCGGGGTGGGGTGGATGGAGGTTGGTGAGATTAAAGTCCGAAGAGGGACAAGGAAGCAATTGTTGATGCCATTCACGTTAGGTCATTAGGATGAGGAATGGGCTTGATATTTAACTAACGCAGCAACGTGTGGTACATACGAGAGTGGGGGAGGGTTATCCGCCTAACGATATGAGTGAGAGAATGCAAGAAGAATGCAATTCTTTTTTCACAATGCAGCTGTTGCAGGATGGCTCTCCAGCACATATTTTCCTACCAGAGAAAATTACTGCAGTGTTATCATGCTAAGAATAATTGTTACTTCGCAATGTCACACCCGGGGATAAGCAAATTAAAACATATTATTTGGGAAGGGGAAGTGTAACAAGACTGTCACTGCACGAAAGAATGAGTTCAGTGAGATTGCCATGATTAGAGGATCCAATGAATCTTCCTGGTTGACTGTGGGTTACGGCTAAATGAACAAATCTAACTAGTTTGAGACCAACAGAGATGGTGGGTCCACCACAAATGTGGCTTTGTGCCACTGCAAACGTTTGGGCCAGTAGGCGGATCATAGTTGAGCAGAATTAGCGAGGTTGCCAAAAGGCTATATGGGTTCAAATGGTATTATACCTCTAATCCCTTTGATCTTTATACACCGATAAGCATCCATAATCCCTCACCTCACCGGGATTAAAAAGGTGGATGCAAAGTGCGCCAGCTAATTTAAAAGGACATCAGAAAACCTAACTGTGGTTCTCAGAGAGGAAAAAGAGAGCTGCGTCCTACTGGTGCTGCAAGAGGAGCTGCTGTTTGTGTTTAGGTAGCTACAGGCAACCTGTGCTAAGCTCTTTGAAGCTTTGTTAGAATGAACACAAAGCAAGTAAATAGGGCAAAAATATGCTTTGCAGAAAATGTCAGAAGGATATACCAAACAACCAAGAGTAGAGCATGTGTCTGTGATTTGCAGTGGGAAACGAGGTGCAAGGCATGAAACCACATTGTCACCAACATGTCATCCTTTTTCCCGTTGTTGTGTCACCTATTAGGTGCTATTCACTGGATACTTCAGGAATCCCACTGATGCATAATGACCGTCATCACAACCTCGATGCATGAAAATAATCGTGTTATTTACAAGAATTGTGTTTGCTCTTATGTAATTATGAACACTAAATATGAAATACAATTACATTTCAAATGCACTCCATTGTCGTATTGATGTAATGAGACTGTTGTTTTGATTAAATAAATTATGGCGCAGGCTTTAATCACTTGAACAATGTTTCAATTATTGTGATTGTAAATAAATGAGACATCCATCAACCACCTGCAAGCTAAAAATGTGCATGTTTTGACAGGGAAAAAAAGGGGATTATGAGAAGTTGTAAATCAGAGAGAAACTTTCTCTCTCGGGCTACAGACAAAACCCACTCAGTCACGACCGTGGGCTCACTCTCTTGTGCTCTCTCCTCTAGAGGAAATAACGAGCACATTTCAATTTACCCACGGCAAGAGCAGAACATCCCTCTCTATCAGAAGCCGAAATGTTAATACAGTATTACACATGTGTTGTTAGTCTAAATGCATCCCACTGTCTCACCCACCATGGGCGCCTGTCATTAAATCACAGCTGATTCTCTGCTGTCACGAGGCCACGCCCCCTTTGGTCCCCTCCCCTGGTGCTGGGCAGCAATTAATGGGATTCATACCATGTTACACTGGGGCGCCCTGACCCCCTCTGTGGCGGTAACTGCTGACTTTCGATTGCAATCTGCTTGTCGACAGATCGTTTTCGGCTGTTAAATAGATTACTAACAAGGGAGTGTTAAACTGAGGCAGCGGAGCGCTCGTTGAGACGCTCTTGTGGTACCTTTCCATCAGATGAGCCTGTGGCCATGACAGAAATTAACACTCTCTGCTCTGAGTGCAAAACAAATCAGCTCAGCTCATCCACAGTAAAAAGCCTCCGCTGCCCTTGGCTGCTCTTGCACTTGAGGCCTCCATTATGAGTCTAAAGACAAAAATCTATTACCTTATTATCATCCATAAAAACTAAGACCTTTAACAACATTGAATGACCTGTCTCTTTTCATGGCAGAAAAGAAGGGAGAGATTTCTTTTAGATTTTGTGTGACGCCAAAGTCCTTGAAGAGTTATAAACAGACCAATTCAACTGAATGATGAAAAAACAGTTTGCTACAAGAGCTGCTCTGCTGAGAGGGGAGTCTTTTGCCTCTTATGAAACCAGAATGGTAACTAATAAATCCCCATTTCACCAGACAAAAAGGGTTCTTGTAGAATCAGCACGACTGGGTTTTTCCTCACTAAGCAGGAACACACATTATTGAAGAGGGACCCTTGTTAGTTTTCAGGCTTGGAGCCCAAATTGGCATTTAGTGAGGCAGCAGAAAGCTCTAATTGTGTGTGATGTCCCGAGGCAGAGGATACTGATTACTGTAAGCCGTCTGAAGCACTTCACCTCCCAGTTAAGTAATACAGGAAAACACGAGGCTAAACAGGCTAAGTAAACTATCTCCATACATGAAGAGTACTTATATTTAGGAACTTTAGCTCCACCAAAAAATGAACTTCTCACACTCCCACTCATTATTTAAATCTGAAGGTTTTTTTTTTCTCATCTCGGAGGAACTGCCGCTGAGTATCCCCGAATAAGTCAGCCTGCTACATTAACCATCAACTTTAAAAGCACTGTGAGTCTCTGAAGTCGAGATGAAACAATTGATGCCCTCTGCTCTCTGAGAGAGTCATACATCTCTGCTACTTGACCCAGAAGTTTGACATCTGTGAGAATGACATTGTAAAAATGTATCCGGCCCCTTTATGTTCAATTTGATCATCAATTCTGATGATAGTGGGGTGTAGCACTTTGGAATTAGGGTATGTAAAGACGTAGTAGAAACTACTTATGTATCTCAGTGCTAGAAGGTTCTAACTCACTGCTCGCTAAACCCCGCCCCCAAGCAGAGACAGTCCAATCACAGCTTAGCAGTAATTAGGCGTCAGTTTTGGAAGTGTATGGGACAACTTGTCAGAATCTGCTCATTACACGCATAATGTGTTTTCAAAATAAACTTCAAAATAAACTTCCAATGTAGGTTTAGGGCCTGTAAGCGCTGCACTGTCTTTTTGTTGCCAGAGTAATTTTTGCAGTTTGCTGCATCTTCTTTTGTGTTTGTCGCTAAGGCAACCAACGATGAACGCAAACGTTAGCTCAACACAAACTACGAATTGTACGCTATTAATAGTGCAGTTTAAATGAATAAAAAAAAAAAGGTGAAGTGCATAGAACCAAAAAATGCGAGGCACTCTCGATAGCTAATTGCTAGACTCTCATTGAAAACATACAAACATCCGCCCAAGGCTGTCTAATCTGTCTAATCAGGGCCTTACTTAGATTCTAGTTTTACTTACACAACAAAACTACTTGGTTAAGTTCAGGAAGAGATCGTGGTTCAGTTAAAATAAGTAGCCAACGGTTGTAACGTAACTGGTGTTAGTTAAGTAGGTTATGTAAGTTAAGTAACAAAACTACAGTAAAATATGTTGTTGTATACACGTCCGGAGTTCGTGACGCCAAATTTGTTGTATATTTCAAGCGACAGTGATGTTGGAGTGATGATGAAGGAATCTCCGCGGACACTGTTCTTGCTGGTATAATGAAGTTTATTACAAACAAGCAACATATGTCAAGACGGGCGTCATGAACACCCGGAGAGTCCCAAAGTCGAACAGAACTCTACCCGTCGGGGCTCTCCCGATCACTTATATATGGATGTTGTTTACGCCCCAGACTTGAGTATATAATGACGCCATAAACAGGGCCCCCAATGAAAGACATGTTTCGGACATAGGCACAGCTACTCCTCCATCCTCCAGGTCAAGGAGCATTCCCCAGCGGGCGTACCTAACGAGTATCCCATGTGCAACAACATCAATGGATCCGACATTCCAAAGTCACAGGCCCCTTCACGTATGCTATCTTCATGCATTACAGAGCAAAATATACTACAATGTCAACATTGACTTGGTTGGTTTCACAAGGACAGCAGTCACCAACCATCCACCTCCACAAATTAGATGTTGCTTCTGTCCTCTGAGTGTCAGCAAGGACCTTTCTTTAAGAAATAACGACTTTCAAGTGTAAATCTGTCATTATTATCACTGTAAACCGTATAGATGGAAGGTGTAGCAACAATAACTAATGGGGGCTCAGCAGGTGTAGCAACAATAACTAATGGGGGCTCAGCTAACGGTCAATTATAAACTTCATAGTTTCAGGGAAATGTTTCTCCTGACGTCCTGTAAGAAGAATTTTGTGAGTCTGTGACGATGATATTGTTTCACTTTTTCATGACAGCACAGAAGGCAAAGTGAGGCTTTTTAGCACAACGAAGTCTGATTAGTTTGACTACAATAAAAATATATTTTTTTTTTTATCCACTCATGGATCGTGAGCTGCAGAAACACAGGACGGACGAGAACTGCAGTGCATGGATGAGAACAGTACAATGCAGTTTACTACTGTATGTAATATAATGCAAGTGCAATCTAAACTTGTAAAATGCAAATCGAACAAAACACCAGAAATCACTGTTCAAAAGAGCTGGTTCATTATCGGTTTCACAGATGAAGTATTTATAACATCGCTGTTGTGTTAAATTGCATTACATTGTACTGCTGTTGGTGTATTCAATACTTAACTTAATTTTGAAGCAAAAAGGATACTGGCAGATATATGAGCACAGATATAGTGTGTCTATTCCTCAGTGGGAACACAAGGGTGAGAGTCTGAGGGAGTATGATGAAATAATCCAAGTTTATACTAAAATACCAAAATGTATTTGATTTTATGCAATCTTGTGTTTCAGTTTTAAACGTCTTGTGTTTTGACTTGTTTTGGTAGAGAGATAATTAAAACATGTTTGATCTGATGAAAGCAGAACCAAGTTTAATTTAAAAAAAAACATCATTATCATTCATCACTCCGCTCACTGTGTATCATTCTTCATCTGGTGTGAGCAGTAATCATTTAACATGTGCACGACCAATGCGTCAATCAAAGATTAATCTTTAAAAAGTCAGAGTTGATTGTTTCTGGTTTGGAGCCATCTGGAGCTTCGATCTGGAATTTTTTGTTTAATTTTCTCTCAACACTTCCAGCTGCTTTATTGATGTCGATTGTTTATTTTCATCAAAAAGCAGTTTGGAAATGAATGCAGTCTGGGACACGTTGACCGCTGCACATGTTAAGTCGTAAATTCCCACAGCAGAGAAAATAAATCATTAACAGCAAAGCTGCGATTTTTAAAAAGAAAAGATGATTATCAAATCAAGCTTCTGGGATTTTGATCAAATATTGGCTCAGCCTTTATCAAAGCTGCCATGTTTTAATGAAATTATGTCTTTATCAAAACACATAGAAATTCAAGAGAACAAATATCAGTTTAACTGCACTTTTGTTTTTGTCATTTTGTATTTTAGTTGCACCTCTGGGCTAATCTAAATCTAGATTCTGCTTGGCCTTTGACTTTGAATGTTTGCCTTCAAAGCACCACAGTGTTGCAGGCTCTGAGGAGCTATGAAGAACCTTTTTAAGAGTTTATGGTGAAGGCTTAGAAGAAAATACAGTGACCTACAGTCACGCTGATAGCAGAACACATGGCATAAATCAACATTACATCAAACTGCCATGGTGCAACCAGGGTACATTCTAACAGCGCACACATTTTACTTCCTATGAATTGAGTGTGTAGACTTTCTGTATAAGTCTACAAAAATACATGTTGTATTGTCTTATATCTTTTCTCATAAATGCAACTAGAGACAGAAGCTGCTTCATGTATCTTTCGTTTGTGTAAATATTTCCTGAACTTCCCATTCAGTTGCCACTAGGAAGTGTAGAGACACAACTAAAAAACAAGATTATTACTTTTAAAGATGGTTTGGTTCCTACAGGTGGGATATGGTTCAGATGAGCCTCTGACTTGAGTTACGGCTCTCAATCTATATTCAATTCAGCATGCATGTTATTTTTAATGGTATTTTCTATATTACTCCAAAACCATCTCCTCCCTTGGCTCCCATGGGTGCAGCCAGCACACCCACCACAGTCATTGCAGTTTTGCATATGGTTCATTTCCTGCCTCAAGCATACAGCAACTATAGTAAGCTAATGGGTTTGACAGACTAATGTTGTGCTGCATTCATATGCTCTAGTGTGTAGTATAATTTACCATATTTACAGAAAAGGTTACTGCCATTTCTATAATTAACTATAATAAACTATAATATCACGTTACCTATACGACCATAGTATGATTACCTCCCACAGGCTATACACATAATCACAACCATGAGAGCAGCCAACACTGTTTCTCTGTGAAAGATGGCTTTCACCTGCATCAGTCATGTAGCGTTGCATTTCCTCAGCTACCAATTACTTGGATACATGCTTCTCATTAAAACCACATTACAAACAGAAATGATCTGTACCACTGTGTCACTTCAGTGTTTCATAGCTCACATTCTTTCCACTGGCATTGCTTTCTGTCTTAATAAAGACACAAGGGTAAAACCATACATCTCATATGTCCCGTTATGTTCCCCAAGACAAATAAGTCGAAGAAGATTTGCTCAGAAGCGAATGGCACGAAATTACGTTGGTTCCCATGTGCACCGCACGCACAAATTCAGAAATGATTGAGGTGAATTATTGAACCAAGCGTGAGCAGCAGGTTTCTGCATATATGAAAGGGAAAGAGTGCATGAGTGCGTGTGTGTGTGCGTGTGTGTGTGTGGGCTTGTATTCATCACAATGTGGGGACAAGGAATATGCAACATGATAACTATTTTGTGCACATACACCCCAACATTCAGTCTTGACTTTTTAAGACTATAAAATCAAAGCTACGTGAGTAAAGTCTCTTCAGCATGTGGTGGAAAATGTTGTGTTGAGACTCCTGGGAGTGAAAGGAAGTCAATATTGACTGCTGTACTTGCTGACCAGCCCTCACTTCTCTCTCTTTCTTCCATTTTTTACAAATAACATCCAGTAATCTGCCTTTTATTTTGTACATAGTGTTTATTATTTTATCTAGGTTGTTTTTAGCCATTTTTTCATTGTTTGTCATACTGTATTGTATCTGTGCTGTTTGTGTAACTTGTGTGGACTGTGCTAATGCCTCTTGGCCAGGTCATCATTGAAAATGAGAATTGGCTCTCAATTGATTTTACCTGGTTAAATAAAGGTTATTATTAATATGATGTTCAACCTAGTTTCCTTAAACTTACATTCCTTCACAATTAAATAGTATCAGCAGATACATTTTGAAGGCGTGAAGGTGAATCCGTTCGGATTAAGAGTTTATTATTCAATGCATGTAATGTTAAATGTAACATAGCTGCAAACTGGTCACTGTCGCTGCAAAATGTTCGTATTGAATATATCCGCAAAACATTCTTTGTCAGTGACATGTTGACACTTGTGAACATGCACACCAGCAAATACATTTTCTCCAAAATGTACTAGGGAAAAGCAAATGTCTAACATACTGTGTAACGGCATTTGTGAAGGCGACAGGGTTGAAGCTATCGGTTGTGAGTGTGGGTTCACACTCTGATAGTATGTGTGGACTCAACACCGATCTGGGTGCAAAGGTTTAATGAAGGTAAAAAATAAAACCGAGAGAAGGGTTAAGACTTTGAAGTCAAGATTAGAATTATGATCGGGTTCATTCTTAGGTTAGATTTTTGATAGGCGTGTAGCGGTCATGGTTCACATTATTATAGGATAAGTAAGTAAAATGGCCTCAAAAGTAAAGTAGTACACATTGCATTGTGCATGCTGGTTGTCGGAGGGAGCAAAATGAAGGCAGAGTGAGAGAGAAGTAGAGGTTTCGGGGAACAAAAATAAATCAAAAACACATTGAGGAGAAAGGGGGTCAGGCTACAAAAAAAAAATCTGGTGGATGGAAGGAGAATAAATGGGAGATGAAGTGTGGAAAATAGGGAAAGGACTGCTGATGTGCTTCTTAAGCAGGTCATTGGATGCAGCGTGCCTTGGGAGGGCTTGTTTAAGCATGGCTAACAGATTTCCTCAGTCCCTGCGGGAGCCGTTCCTCAGCTCTGGTCCGGAGAGGCACTGTCACTTCAGGACGCATGACAAGGAACTGGAGCACACAGCCATTAAACAACTTCTGAGCTATCATCTATCACGGGAGGCGAGGAAAACTCCATTACCCATGGATGTCGTTTAGCTATTTAAACAGGTCAGGGCTGAATAAAATCGTACCGTTAACTAGGAAGATAAAAATGAAAAGAAACCTATACTTTTCCTTTATTTCCTAATTGATACAGGTACTTCCTGACACAAGAGCTATTGAAGCTGTTAATAGCAGCGTAACTGACTCATTTCTGCAGTCTTTTTAACTGCGTTCTCTAACGACAACCATAACATCTCCATCCCCCTTTGCTGCAGAAGAGTCTCAGCGGTGATCCAGGTGCCCCGCTGAAGCTTCAGAATCAATACTTCTTTCCATCGTGTCTGCCTGGGGCTCCTGAGCCTTCTGCATGTCTCTGATGTGTGAAGCCTAGTTTACAGCATACTGGTGAACACTGTCTCTTGATCCTGCTCATCCTCTTATTCAGCACCGAAGGGCACAGAGCTCTGTAATCCACCGCCACCAGTCCCTGGCAGAGTTCATGGTCGACACCAAAGCTCTGTTATTCACACAAGCCCCCCACTGCCAGGGCCAGCACCGCCTCATACAGAACTTCACATAGAAGCACACAGGCTTCACGGGCTCACACACAAACACAAGCTTCGTAGCTCGTCAAACTCTCCTTCTCTCTTGCAAACAGACGCACATAACTCAAAGAGCCACGCACAGGTCTGTTGGTGCTAATGGCTTCAGGGCTTCATATTTCCCAATTTACGTTGAAGGAGTTGATAGTGCCATGTGTCTCACGCTGACTTCAATCTGCTCTGCGTGCTAGATCGCCTCCTTAATGACAGTAATTGCATCGAGGAAGCCCCCGGTCCTGTTCAATTACCCGTTCTCATCCAAGCACACGGGTCTAATCTTGCAGCATAATGTACGATACAGATGGCTCTAGAAGGGAGACATATTCATCACCGCCTCATCTTTGCTGCAACGTGTGGAAATCCAGCAGGAGATCCAGCTTCTCAACCATTTGAAATGGTTGAGAAGTGGGGCTGAGTTTTTTATCTGATAATATCTGAAAACTTGTGGTTGCAAAAGTTGAATTGTTGTATTTGTCTCCTTGAGAAGATGAGTAAAGGACAAATCTCTACCTGGCTCTGAGTGGCTGTTATTCTCACAAACGATTGTGCAAAAATCAGAGAGTGAACACAGGAGAATGAACACTCACCCGAGAGGTTTCTCCAGGCGACTGGCAGGTGATCCCACGATCTCTCCCAGTGTACAGTAGACCTGTCCCAGGAAGTCCTGCCATGAGGGGGAGCATAAAGTGGGATGGAGAGAGACGTAGGATGGGGCCGTTCAGGTGGATCACGGGGGGTAACAAGGAGAGTCGGTGAGGAGTTAAGCAGCGTTATAAGAATTGTACGGTTATGAATTAGGACATCTGAGGCAGACACGTACGTTAAAGTCGGTTGGCTTCCAGGGTGAAGGAGGAGGAGGAGCAAGAGAGAGAGAGAGAGAGAGAGAGAGAGAGACCAGGCAGGAGCAGTGACACAACAGAGCATATCATGGGACAGAAGGCACATGACTCAAAAAATAGACTATCGTCAACGAAGTGCAAGAAAGAAGAGCACAAATGGAAATGTGAAAAAGCTGAACAGCAGAAGGGTAAAGAGTCACAGAGTCTCAGAGGGAGAGAAAAACAAAAGTGAAACAAGACAAGAGATGGGAAGCGACGAGGGACGAAGGAGTTTCATTCAAAGGACTGTTTCCAGACCATGCAGCACAAAAGCACAACAATCAACATTTTGGTACTATGCAAACCAAGTGCTGCAAATATATTCGTTATGTGTCTACGTAGAATGAGTAAGAATCTATTTATCAAAGCTTTTACCATAAATGACAACACGAACATACATCATCTCAATGCGTTGTTTACCTGGATGTATGTTCTACAATAAAGTGCTGTCCTTTTCAGACAATTTAAATACATATCAATGTATATTGTTTTGAAATATACATTTGTATGTGTATACGCTGGCTTTCTAAAATGCAAACAACACTAAAGACCACACGATAAATTGTGTTGAAAAGCTTTAATAATGATGTGCAATGCTTCATTTCTCATTTAAAAAAAGATAATGAGGGTATACCAGATGCAAATGACACTTTGATTGTTATAGCTCTGGAGGAATAAAATATCTCATTTACAAACTGAAGCAGATGTAAGATATAATATAAACAATATTTTGGCAGATGAAGCATAATTCATTCCTTATTCCAAAATATATTTGAGCGTTTAGATGCCCCAAACTTTGGTTTGCATAAAACCTTAATGATATACACACTAATTATAACTAATGTGTATAATATAAGGCAGAACTCCTGAACCTCAAAAATAAAATAAAAAAATAAAATAGATTTCTTCACTTACATGCTTTGCCAGATCTGGACTTTTCGAATCAATATCATACCTGAAATCACAAAGAGACCACGAATCACAGGAGCAAAGATGTGAGCAAAACATCATGAAACATCACGAATGAACTACCGACTCCCATAAGGACATACTGGCTGCAGAGTGGACATTTCCTGTCTGTCAATCACACACCCGGGTCATTGAGGGAGCAAAGGGGAAAGTCATAAGCAATAATGTTACAGTTAATTAAGGAAGTAATTCTATAGTTTATGAATGTAATTTCCGTGCTATGCCAAGGGGATCATATTGAAACAATCTACCAATGCAGACAAAGTTTCCAGCATTTGCCAGTCAAACTTAATGTAAAAGTAATTAAACCTCAGTATGCCCTGGCTCCCACTTCTGTGATAAAAGAAAGATGTAGATGAGCAGCACTAATTAAGAGGGGATGTACTCCCTCCTTTCCTGTTCCTCAGTCAAATCATGATGGCATGCCAAATTCATTCATTATGTGTCTAAAAATCCAGACCTGCAGCTCTGTCCTGGATACATCGCTGAGGTCCACGAGGGACTTCATGCTTGAAGCGATGAAAAAAAAGAAAGGGTGGATTTTTGGAAGCATAGCTGTTCTACTTGAGGAGGGCGGGGTTAGGGGGGGAAGAGTTGAGAAAATGATCCCGACTCTTTTCTGGGAGATCTCAAAATGAAACTGCACCTTCCTGACCCACTCGCTAGCCTGGCCTTTTCAAGAGGAGGAAGGCAGCTTTATGTGAAAGAGGGGAGGAAAGGGCTCTTTGTGAGTTTTATGGGACTTGGTTTCAGACGTTTGCTTTGCTTAGCAGCAGGGAGATTAAGGATAAAACTTTATATGAAATATTTATCACCCTTATACCAATCTCCCTTTAACAAATGACTACTGAGACACTGCACCAATGAATAATTCCTCAGGAGAGCCGAGCTGGTGCCAAGGGAGGGAAGAGAGAAAATGAGACAGGAAAGATGGAGAGGGGGTGAAGAGATAGATGGGGGGCGATAGAGTGAATGAGGGAGAAGATGTAAAGATTGTGGTGGGAACAAAAGGAAGAACTGGGAGGACTGGGAGGTGAAGAGGATGGCAAATCTGAAACACACACACACCACGTTGTGTGAATCCCCAGAGGACCGGATCAAACAGAATAACTCACACGTCAAAGCGCAGGTTCTGCTTCTCCTCAAAGAAGTAGTCCAGGATGTACTTCCTGACAAAGTCTGGGTTTAGTGTGTTGTCTATCACCTCTGTTCTCCCAAACTAGATCAGAACCAGGAAAGAAGAGGAAGAAGAGAGAAGAGGAAGAAGTAAGCCCAGAGCTTTGACACGGCACATCATGCAGTCACTCAGAAACTACATCCACCCCGCTATTACCCCCCCCCCCCTCCTCCGCCCCGTTATCTTCCCCCAGCAACCGTGTGAGTTCACAGCTTCAGATAAGCTCTGAGTTGATTAACAGAAGTCAGTGATCGCACAGTGTCAGCTCTTCTTCTCCACATCTTCTCATTGTGCCGGGGTTGAGCAAGCCTGGGGAAAACACTTCATGGAGTCCAATTACACTTATTTAATTAAGACCAACATTCACACCACTGTCGCTCTCCCATCCGCTTCAAAAACACTGGGCGGAAGGAAGGGGTGACGAGACAAAGGCAGAGAAAAATAGTGACTTTCACATTTTGTCTTTACACAGGGGAAATGTCACAAATGACGGAAAGATAGAAAACTATCTCCTGTTCCCTGGCGTGAGGAATAAAATAAGAACCTGCCAGCACAAACACTGAAAAATGGTTTGTCAGCGTTACAGAGCAAGACCTTCTGATGAGGTGATGTGCTGATAAACAAATCAACAGACAAAAAAAGCATTGCACCCCCTGCACAAGCACATTAAATTGATCAAAAATGAATAATTCAAAGTCAGAAAACTGATGTTGAGCTGCATATTTAAAAGAAAGTGTAACCGTAAACCGACACAGTGAATTAATAATAGCAGTGTTAGAGCTTAATAAGTAGATGAAACAGCAGGATTATAGGCTCACACCTATGTGATTACATCCAGTTGGGGTAAAACTCAAAGTGGGAATTAACAAGGGAGCGACACAGAGTAACGTTACAGCAGAAGAATACTTTTACCGGATGGACGCCGATGCTAATGCAGAGACAGGCAAGCTGGATGGTGTGTGAGAAATGACAGTTTGAGAGTGGGCTTGCTGAAGTGTAACCTGCCATCAAACATAAAAGTGTCTAAGCCTATGAAAGTTGAACTGCTGTGTGTGTGTGTGTGTGTGTGTGTGTGTGTGTGTGTGTGTGTGTGTGTGTGTGTGTGTGTGTGTGTGTGTGTGTGTGCGGCAGCTCTCCTCTCGCTCTTCCTCTACATCCCTGTCAGAGAGTGTGAGAGCTCCCGTCCAGCATATGCAGAGGAGGTGAACTCTCCACCGGGCAAACAGCCGGTTATTTCAGCGATAAGAGCCGAATGTGGTGGTAGGCGGCCAAAAGCATATTCAATTTGGTCTCAGGCCAAACGTAACAGAAGAAGGAGAACGAGCACTAGAACAAAGAACAGCCACCCGAGGATTTATCTCCCACTTCACATATTATTCTTACCTTGGCAAGTACACAGTCGACCTGTAAAGCCAGAGTTGCAAAGCATTACAATTAACTGTCAACCCTCCGGAAAAAAATAACACAGGGATACAGGGATATCAGGGCGCTGGCAGTGTGCACTTCTTTCCCTCCATAAACCCCCAACTGGGATAAATTGTGAGCTGCAATGTCAGAAAATTAATCTTGGTAAAAAAAGATTAACGTCTCAGAGTCTGACTAGAAGTGGAAAGACGCGGGTTTTCTTGAATTTAGCAAGGTTTTGTTGTGTCAGCTAAGTGAAAGCGTTAGAAAGAGGAAAACCTGCACTGTCGTGCTCCGGGAGTAATTACAGACGAGGGAGTCAGAGGGAGAAGATTAAGACTTTATAGTCAAGTGGCAACAGAATGATGGGCTGCAGCTACAGTTTTATTTATTCGGCTACGGATTCAATTAAATTCACATTTATTTGTATTGCACCATATACACCTCAAACAAAAGCAATTTACAGTTATTTACATAAAACAAGAAACACAAACACAAAAAGACGACAACAAAAAAAAAAAGCAGCAAACAAATGCTGACTGTCATCTCACTGGACCTTAAAAGTGCTCTGGGCACAAGGAGCAAGTAAACCAAAAGGCGGATTATTTTTATCTTATTTTGGAAGCAACAGGTAACCAATGAAGGTCTCGGAGGCTATATGGTCCGACCTCTTTGTCCTGGTCAGAAAATGTGCAGCTGAGTTCTATGGATTGTAAAATATATCCTGCACACAACAAACGCACGCGTGAGTTTCTCTGAGTCAGGTTGTGAAAGAAAAGCCTCTCATCCGTCAGTGCGGATGCTGATAGATATAAGTCAAAGGGAGTGCAGGTCTCAAGTGAAGCCCGGAATCAAAACACCATCCATCCATTTGTTTTGTTATTCTTCTCTTGATGGATAAATGTGAAAGACTCACAGCCGATGGTGGAGTTTGTCCCCACAGATGAGTAATTGGATTACAGACGGTTGATGGCACGGTGGAAGGTGCTCCGACCAACCCGATCTACTCTTGGGAGAACCAAACCGCATTAGATGACAGAGGACCGAAAGAGGCGCTTAGCTTTATCAATACTGAACAGCTTGACTCTGCTGCTCAGAGCCAGATGTCCTCTGCACTGAAAACACAAGCCTGTGTCTCTTTTAGGGAGAGACGCTCGAGGCGGGGTGGTGTAGCCGGTGGTGACAGGTATCAGAGGCTCTTCCCGCCTGCACTGTGAGCTTGATGCCTGTTTACGATGCATGTCAATGAGTAAAACTGCTCTCTGGCTTAACTAAGAGAATATCACCGTGGTGATGATTGGTTTACTGTGAGCCGAGGCCAGCTGACCGCCCTCGAAAGATATCGGAGCAGAGATTATAATCAACCACGTTTCCGTCTTATTTGCTCTGAGTGATTAACGTAAACTGAGCTCACTCAGTTAATCAACAAATCAATTAAGCCATCGATCAAACATCCAACCAGTCCATCATTCAGGTTAATTCTCCCTGCTGGGAAATGTATTATGCAGTCAGGTTAGCAGAAACGACGAGCACAGACACATCACACACAAGACGTGATAACAGACGATTAACCACCATGGAGACACGGAGACGTACAGATGACCCCAAATACATTAAAACAAAAATAATTAAGACAACAACAACAACTCTCAAGAAAAGTCTTGTGAACCTATTCAGGATTTTTGTTTAAATGTGATAAGCTTTCTGCGTCTGTGTGTGTTTTGTTTGTACTTCAAACTCCAGTCAGCTGTTTGAGTTTTAAAGGTTGAGGACGTTATGACCGCTCCTCACTTCACCTGCGACCGGTGGAGATTCTGTAAAGTTACAGTTCCCTGACGAGAAGTAATCTGGAACATGAGGCCCGAAAAAAGCGAGACTTTAGGGGTGCTGGTGGGCAGATATGTTCACCTGGAGGAGGTCAAGCTTGATGTTTCAACCCAGTTTATTGATAAACTAATCATCTCTTAGCCCTAGCTTTATAGTTACCTCAGATGTGAGAGTTTGATCTCAGCAAGAAAGCAGATAAGCAATTTACCCAAAATGTCAAACTATTCCTTTAATAATTGCTTTTAGGGTTAGGATGTGTAAAAGGTTTGGGTTAAAAGAGATTAGAACAGATATTCAAATTCAAGTCAACATTGCATGAAGGTCAGAGCGGTGGCCATTTTAATGTGCACCATTGATACCGTTGTAGCCGGCCAGTTCTCAAAATATTCTGTACAAACCAACTTGAGGCTAATAGCGGCCTCACTGAGGTGAGGCTTTGAAGTAACAACCGTCTTTTGTGCGCAATCTGTTGCCTTGCTGATTGAGATCAATTGAGGATTGCTGGATGTACTTGCTTCATATTGCTATTGGTAAGTGGTAAATCACTAAAATGGAGCTCTTTAACTCGTGAGTGTGACGCACTTTACGGGCTTACTCACCATAACGACCAACAGTCGGTATTTTCTTGTGAACTACTCAAATGAGAGGAAGCTTGTGGCGCATGGGCACAAGTAAAATAATATATAACTCTTTAAGATTACAGTTAAGTTGAGGCAATACATTCATACAGTCAAATATTAGTGTGTGTGTGTGTGTGTGTGTGTGTGTGTGTGTGTGTGTGTGTGTGTGTGTGTGTGTGTGTGTTGCCATGTGAGATTTAGTGTCTCTCATGTTGAAATTCATGAAAACAACCTTCTCTGTACCGCTGAAAGCTGATTTAAACCTTGCTCCATCTTTAAGAGCCCACCAACACCAAAACACAGATTATAACTGAAACCTTTGTATCTTGGAGCTGATGTTTCCCACTCTTAAATCTCTGTGTCACGCAGCTGCGCAGCAGCATGACACCAAGGTCTCCGTGGAGTCAATAAACATAGCACTCCTATTGAGCCACATTGTGAAAGCAGAAGCAAAATATTTTGAGCTCCCAGAGTATCTGTCTTCCTGTTAGGCAGCGTATATATACAGTATTGATTGAGCTGTATACATTTCTGGTTGGTTTTTAGCTTTTGAAGAAAAGTGATTCATGCTGGATGCCGTAGATCAAAAGAATATCCGCCTGCAAAAAGAAGCTGGAATTAACAACTATTCCCCTTTGAGATGTAATTTAGAGAAAGTTAACGTTTCTCTGCATGTCATCCGTTTGAGATTACAAGGACAAATAATCCCAAAAGGATCCTCTGTTTTGCAGCAATCTCTGCCCTCCTCTACCTAATCGGCCTCTATTAACACAAATAGCTGCGACCTTAATCAGCAAATCAGTCACAGCTAACACAGTTCTGACCAGAGCACCGATGTTAGCAGGGTCAATCAATTGCAAATGATTGGCACTCACAGCATTTACCTTGAGGGAGAAGAGGGGAGGCTTAGGAGGAGGAGGGGGGTGTAAACAAAGAGCGGGCTGTCACGGAGAGGAGACTGAGGGGCTGATTGAGTTGTCTTGACAGCGGGACGGCTGAGATCTCTTACCTCTCTCCACTGTTTGGTCTCGACGCCCTGTGTGTACAACACCACCACTGAGGAGAGAAGAGAGAGAGCAGAAGAATAAGTTGTCAGTACACAATCTCAATCAAGCATCCTGCTTCTTTAAATGGTGTTTGGTTTGTTCCCTCTTTGCTCACATTCATCATTAATTATCCCGCCATGCCTTGACAGCATAATTAAGTACCAAGCTTGATGATGATGCCGCATTGCATGACATTCTGGGTTTAATTTCCACATTCAAAGAACAAAGCTATAAAGCAAGATTTAAGGCTCCTGCAGCACAATTTAAGCTGTGCAATCAATTTCTTAACGGTAGGATTCTCCTGATTTCTGTTTGATTTTGCGACTTCAATAGAGGCTGAGGCTGACGAACACGACGTGACATGTCATATATCCCAGGGTTCATCTTCAGGCGAATATAAAACAGGCCCAGTGTGATATTTTCCCGGTAGCTTATTTACACAGGGCTTGAACCTCCTCCCTATTATAATAAATGTCTCATCCATTCTCTAGCCCTCAGGGAGTATCAAAGAAAATGCCTTTATGGAGGTTCCCCTATGTGTCTCACCGAAAGATACCCATTTGTATTCAAAGGCTGGCTTTTATTCCCTGCATGCATTAAGGTACTTTCAGTGAGGAAAGGTTGTCACATTACTGTGCAAATGATATGCAGTTATTGAAGGAAGACTTTAGAATAGCAGAGTAAACTGAATCAAAGTTAAGCTCAGCAAAAGTAAAAAGTATAGCCTCGCACAAAGAGAGGAGGTGTCAATGAACCGTATTCAGAACAAGGAAAAGCTAAATTGCAATTAGCATTTTAAAAAGTTGAGAACTTACATGGGTCGGATTTGGAGAAAGTGTCTCGGTCCAAGAGGTTCCTGTATGAGAAGGAAACAGTCACACATTAAAATTGGAGTCCGGCATGTGTGTTTAACTTGGTTTAATTAATTTCACTGAATTTTAATCCCATTTGCAAAGAGCTACGCATAAAATTGCACGTTAATTCACAACCACACTTTACTTCAGATAAACCCCACTGTCCTTGAATTCTAATAGGAGAACGTGACAATAAAAAGATGGACAATCATGGCATGCATGTGCCAGGTTTGTTTTTTTTATTCGAGTAAGCGTAGTAGTTTAAGAAAGAAAAGCAAGAGATTTTAACAAATGCCAATCTCAAAGTGAGGCATTCTTGAAAGTATTTAAAATACAAAAATGTGGCCTTGTTCTTCAGTTTATGACCTTATTTTCTACCAAATTTCATAAATTGCACGACTAACACTGATAAAACAGAAGTGACAAAAAACTCACATTTGCTGCTCCAACCTAACAGAACCCAAGGTTTTACTCGTTATTTGAATAATGATTTAGTAACGTTTGTTCTTATTTATTATTTTATCATACAAAGCAAAGGTTTGACAACATTTCAAGAAGACCACAGGAGCAACACCAGGCTAAGCAGCCATTTTGTCGGAGCAGTCACAGAAACAACAGAAATACAATGAAGAAAATGAAGCACATTCAGAAATTAATCTTTGTATTATAATTTCAGCCATTATGCCCAAGAAAAATTACAAAAGCACCCTACTTGACCAGAGAAGGAATTAGAGCTGTAAGAATTAGTTGATTAACTGATCAATAAAAAAAATTAAGCATATACTTGATAATTAACTAATAATGTAAGTCATTTTTCGAGCAACAATGGAAAACCTTTTGTGGTTGCAGCATCTCAATTGTGAGAATGTTCTGCTTTTCTTTGTCTCGTAGGATGGTAGACTGATATATCTGTGTTTTGGACTGTTGGTCAGACGTAACAAAAAATATGAAGAAGTCACTATTAGCTAATTTTGCTGACAAAAAAAAATGAATCTAGGACATAGTTTGCAGATTCATTTCTCACATAAACAATTGTTAGTCGACGCACGAACTCCGAATACATATCTGATATGGGTCAAGAATTATTTCATGGGAGTGTCCCGCAAAAGAGTGTCCCATGTCTTCATAACGCCTTGAGTCTGATCTGGCAGTCACACGCATTCAGACCAGTTCCCATTCAGCCTCCCTCAGTTTGAACCTTCAATCAAAGAAAACTGCCTTCAATGAATGACAGGATACCTACGACAGCCTTTCCCACACTCTAAATACTCTGAACCCTCAAAATGAAACGCAGCCTCGCCTGCTGTGGAGGTGCTTTACCGTTTTCTGATGCTGATCATCATCCAACACTTGTATAAGCAGCCAGACACTCTGATTGGCTTACAGACTCATTGAAGATAAGAGACCCGCAATCAGCATTAATATTATTCATTCAATCTCTATTTTTAGCCTGTTCCAGAATGGATTTGGCGTGTGTTTCTTCGGGAGACGACGTTTTCCAGACAACTCGAGTCATACCCTTTAGTATTTACTTATGTCACTGTGCAAGATCTAACAAAGCAGATATTACCTTTAAAAACATAAGGCCACTGCAAATGGGCCTGAGCATCAATCACCTAATGCAACATTTTAAATGAGAGACATTTTTCCAAATGGTTTCAATGATCTCATTAGCATATCAGTAGAATGAAAAAGCCTATAAATATGTCTTGTTTCTCCCTGATTGTGAGCAGCGTCAGTAAATAACTTGCGTGTAGCTCAGAACAATGATCATCCCTTTAGGGGACAGCAGGATTTCAGGACTGAATACAAGCAAGCCCCCTTGCTTGTATTCAGTCCTGAAATCCTTCATTCATGTGCACATAATTCTGCATTCCTGGACACAAACTCCTCTGTCACAGGGATACGAGGGGGGATAACAGCTGCAGCTTGCTTAGGTATTAGCCTTGGGCTGACCTGACAACAGTTGGAACATTGTCAGTGTAATTATCATTGGAGATAACAAAGCCATCCATGACTAACTGCCTCTTTGTATCCACCTGTAACCGCCTGGCATCCATTACGCTCCGACAATTAGCTCGTCCATCACCTCATCCCGTCTCTCAGTGCAGAAGAGAGCGCGCCACGTGAAAAACATGACATCCTATTTTCACATTTACATAATGTGCTGTAGTAATGTGTCTTTGCTGAACCTCACGTTGGTCTTGCAGAACATTTCTATTCCCAGGAGCGATGATTAGTATACAGATTTACACACCAATGCAAATTAATCCGCCTTCTTACTGTTCACGTGGCCAGAGAACATACGACGGTGCACCAGGATGGGTATCAACATCTCAGATAATCAGTCTGCTTTCACTTTCTATTTCAAAAGTGAACTCCTTCTCGCTACGAATCTCGGCGGGGTAAGAGAAGATCATTATCCCGAAAGCTGATGTAGAACAAGTTTGTTGGAGATAAAGTTCATTGAAAGTAGGACAAAAGTAATTAGATCCAGCTACTTTTCATCCACGCCACATTTCATCTATCAGCCTTCTTTCATACTGTAGCACTTTAGTTATCACTATGACCATCTCATTTGAAACACACGTGAATGAAAATGGCAAACATCACTCCTATTCCTCTTGATCTCACCACCTTCATTAAAACTGTGCAAAAGAAAAGTGCAATAATCTCCTCAAGTCACTGGAGCATTTAATATTTTATCACATGTGAAGAAAGAGTCTGGAGTGCGTTATTAGATGTGGAACAAACAAAACAACAAGAAATGAAATTTAATTTCACTTGAAAAAATGTTAATATACAATTTAAATAGCTGTCTTTCTCTGTCTAATCATCCCTAACCGTGTAATTTGTTTATTCTTCAGTGAATTAAGCTTGCAGTTATCGGTTAAGCACACTTTAATTAATAAGGCAGTACCAGGAAAATCAGCAAATGATGAATTAGTATCACCCAACCAATGCATGAACTCAAAATCTGCAACTCTCTCAGGCTGTATGAATGTCGTTGAATGTTAAATATTGAGAAACATTTCCACTAGAGTCCAAGAGTAAAGGATATTTGACCTCTAAAACGTGGCTTAAGTCAAATTTAGAAGAACGTAATAGGAGAACACGTTCCCTCTCGGTCAGTTCCCTGGAGATATTTTCAGCAGCTCCTTGGTCCATCTGGCCGATTATTAAACTGAGAAATGTGAGAATTAATTCCTGCACCCGCAGTGCCTTATTGTCAGAAGTCCCTTAAATCTCCTCCACTTTCTTAGAGTTGTTGAAATCATAATTGGCACTTTGGCAAAATGGCATCTAATTCAGTGGAAAGTGTTTTTAAATTGTCTTGAATCTGGCTTGCCAATTCCAGTATGCACTGCTGCCTCATTGTGTTTTAAAAAGGACACAACAAATACAAGCTTGAAAGACAAGTCTTTGACTCGGTTAGAGGAAGGAAAGTGTCTTTATTACATTAGAGACAATGGGAGATTGCTGGGAGGAGAAAGGAGAAGGACAGTTAGCATTTCACTTTCACTACTGCCCTGTGGCCCTCCCTTTTTTGATTGAAGACAGACATTTTCTTTCCACTCATACACCACGGGGGCAATAGGTCTAACTTTTGTCTAGGATGGCCTTAAGCAGCCTTTCAGGGGTGAAACGGTCAGGGAACCAAACACGTGAAATATATGCCGCAGCAGAGGTCAGCTGACCCTTTACAAACTGGAGGAATCCCATTATTTAGAAATACTACTTTCCTTGAGGGTGTTTTTGTAATTCTTAAAAGGAAATACCAACAATATTTTATGCAGGACAGACCATCAGA
The DNA here is from genome assembly GCA_016806645.1 of Ophiodon elongatus. Classification (NCBI taxonomy): domain Eukaryota; kingdom Metazoa; phylum Chordata; class Actinopteri; order Perciformes; family Hexagrammidae; genus Ophiodon; species Ophiodon elongatus. The sequence goes on along the minus strand of JACSYO010000285.1, from coordinate 1,421,013 downwards.
TGCATGCGTCAAGGAGCACTAAGCTGAAACTAAAACAAACAACAACTGATACAATCTAATGCACTCCCGCATTTCATTATTGGAAATGATGTCCGCCTGCATTGCATAACTAAATCCCCTGAATAGTGACAGATGATGATACACAGGAATGTTGCTTTTGTCTGGATCTCAAAACCTCCCCTCTGTTTCATTCAACGTACAATCTGGTCCCTTTATTAGTGACAGACCCATCTGCTGACCTTCACTGTGATGGCACCAGGTGTCTTCTCCTCCTCCATCTGTTTAATTATACAGTTTCTGTTCAACCTGGGAACCCTCCGGGTCGACGATACCTGCAGCAGAGCGCTCCCATGGCGGCCGTCTCGCAGGCAGCGACAAAATCTCAGTCATAAAGCTGCTAGTATAATAAATGAGAATTCCAGTACTCCGTGACTCCCTGTTTCAGAGTGGCTTTCGGTGTGTGACCAATGTCTGACCAGGGAATAATATCACCGCTAATTGCATAGTGTGACAGTCCAGGGTTTGTGCAGGGAAAGGTCTTTTTTGAGATGCACATACTGATACTATGTGGTTGTTAAAACCCTGGCAGAGCACTTTGCACTTAGCCTACTGTTAGAAGACCCAAGCTGCAGATATCTTTGCAGGCACACACACTAACCATGTCCTACACAAACCTGTCGACTTAAAATCACATTAAATTCTACATTAGGAACCCAATAAAGCACAGTGAAGTATTTCTAAGCTCATACATATTTTGGCTTTGAAATGACTAACTGATCATTAACTTGAGATAGAGAAAGTAAGCTCTGCTTGGAATCAGTCGAGTGTGGAGTGGAGAGAGCAGGGTCAACGTGTTAATGATAATAAAGCTTTCAAAGAAACTTTCTCAGAGTGTAACACTAATTGATGTTAGCAAGGGATGAGATATCTGCAAGCGTATAGCACATCAGGTGGAAACAAATAAATGCAGTTGTCTGATAGGTGAAAGCAGACGCAGCAGGTAAAGTGGTGGAAAACTATAATGACCACACTATTCACTATTCATCTATAACGCACACTAATTAACCTGACACGTGAACGCTGGGCTGGAAATACATGTTCTCTGCAGTTTCACGACGAATTGATGTTTTCCTTTGACTTTACGTCACGTCTAGGAGCGAGTATGTCTGGATCTATTTCAGACACTTTACTACACTCACAACACCTTTTACAGAGCACATGTGTTTTCTTAGGTGCAGCCTGAAGAAACTAAAATAATTCCATCTTAACAGTTTAATTAAGAAAGGAAGTGTTTTTTAAAAGACACTCAATCATGTACCCGTGTGTAGGGATGGGGGGAGGGGTGTGTATGAGGAGGGTTAACTATGTGTATGCAGTGTGTGTGTGAGTATGTGTGTGAATGTGTTTGTTGCCTGTTGACGTGTTTTAAAGGCCCTTCTAGGAACGGGCATTGGAAATTTACAGCAGCTATAAATGCTGTGATACATGGCATTGGAAAAATGTTGCGCAGTTTTCTATGTATATTGAATCTGTCCCCACCAAATAAATATGAAATGAGGTGGGTGTCAATTCGGAGGTCTGGAACCAGACTACGACAGGAAATCCCTCCTTTAAGGTTCATATAGATGTTTAAGCCTTGAAATGAGTCAAACTTAAGAGATAGTTAAGAGTTAAGAGATAACATTCAAATCATATCTTCAATAGGAAGACAGTTGTTACTGTCATTGTCAATTAAATCAGATCAGTTGTTTAAACTCTAATACTCATTAAAAAATGCATTAGTATATGTATATATATATATATATATATACATATACATATATATATATATACATATACATATATATATACATGTACATATATATATATATATACATATACATACATATATACATATATATATATATATACATATACATACATATATACATGTACATATATATATATATATATATATATACACATACATATATACATGTACATATATATATATATATATATACATATACATACATATATATATATATATATATATACATATACATACATATGTACATATATATATATACATATACATACATATATATATATATATACATATACATACATATGTACATATATATATACATATACATACATATATATATATATATATATACATATACATACATATGTACATATATATATACATATACATACATATATATATATATATATATATACACATATATATATATTATTGTTATTATTATTTCTTTTACTTTTTTTTTTTTTACTTTGATAGCTTTACTTTGTTTATTCTCTTTTGAATATTAATGTTAAACTTGAGCTTTGAAGCCAAGTTTTCAGAGGCAAGTCACAGCTGTTCAAAAAAAGATTCATTTTTTTTTACATTATTGTTTGTAGACAACCTTTCTGTCCTCTGGTCCAGCGAACTGTGCACCCTCAAGTCACTCATCATCTCCATGGTAACACTGAAGTCACTGATTGGTTGGAGCGTTTGTAGCACTCAGGAATAACTCCAAGTCTGTGGTTGGGTCAGAACGCACACGGTTGATCACTCATTTGTTCCTCCCTATAAAACCGCCACCCAATAATTAGCTCTAGAGTTGCACATTGGTCATTTATGGTTTTCACGGAGCCTGCTGTGTTCATTGATATCCTGTCAATCAATTTCATCCGAAACACGTTGGTGTCACCCATCTGATATTTAAAGGAACAGTGTGCAGCATTTAGGGGGATCTGTTGGCAGAAATTAATGTAATATTAATAATTAATCTTTAGCGTATTATCACCTGAAAATAAAAATGATTTGTGTTGTCGTTACTTTATAATGAGACGTTTGTATCTACATACGGAGCAGGTCTTCTTCTCTTCTTCACAAAGCAGAACAGACTTAATTAATTTAGACTAACTGACAGCTTCTACAGAAGGCTATAATCATTTAATAGTTTTGTAGCTTGTGGTTAAATTTATCTTGCACAATTCACACAGTTTGAATAATAATCCACTTCCCTACAGGAAAAATTAATTGTATTTGTACATTTTCAGCCACATACACAGCTCTGTGTCAAAAGCACACACACACACACATATTCTCCCCAAAACAGCCACAAATATCTCTTTTGGCTAAATTATAACATCATCCACTTCTAGCAAAACAATTACTCTCTGAGATAAGTTTAGAAATTACAATAACCTGACATTGAGTAGCTTGTTGAGGCCTGCGGCTCAAACTGTCAATGAGGGAGAGACCTTCAACATATGCAAGAAAATGTGGTGAAATCTTCACAGAGCAACCTGTCGCACTTTGTACAAATCTGCCACCAGCTCGCACGTTTCCCAGACAAGCTGTGATGTTAGTTCAAATATCCCTTGATACAGAAATCCACCGACATACTCTGCTGACCCTCGAGGTTCTCTGAAAATAGTGACAAAAGCGGCTTGATACTTCTGAGCCAAGAGGGACTGCTTTGATTTCTTACTGCTGCACCACCCTCTTGACTTTTCCTGTCATTCCAATCAACACTTTGAGATGACACAGCCAACATGCAGACTGTTGTACACCACCGGCATGGCGCCACAACTGTGTATCCATGGGATCCCCCCTCTGCTGTCATCAATCCCAAATGAGAATATATTAATAACACTGACACCAACACAAGCCAAGTGCCTGGGATCCAAACTCATTTTCACTGTGTCAGGGGTTCATGCATAATCATCCGCTTCATCGACCTGTGAGACTCGCCTGCTGCAATCTTAACATCCCCAAATTGGAAAGAAAAAAAAACCTACCTCCTCTTGGCACCCTTGTGTCTCTCAGCCTTGATCCCTAAAACAGATGCGACACATCACCAACACACGCACACTCCGTCCTGCGAGATAAAAGCTGCGAGCTCGCCCCGGGTCAGTCTTAACCCAGAACACCCAGATATAAAAAGAGCAGCAGAGTAAAAAACCCTGTAAATTTAAATTCCTCTCTTACTCTGAGATGTTTTTATTAATATTTGATGCTCTTGCACAATGCAAACTAGTTCAATTCAAACTTGCGTTCTGCCAGAGAAAAACAAGAGGATGTTTCAACCACACACACAAAAAAAAAAAAAAAAACAGGTCACGGGGTTTGATTGAATGGGTAACCGAGACTGAATTAGATCAACAACTACAACAACATTTAACAAAACAACAACCGCAGAGTTACAGGCCATAACAACGCATTGGAATAAACAAAAGGTTTTCACACAGCTTGAATCCCAATTGCTCTGCTCAGGCAATTGTTTTTGACAGATTGAGCGACACCACACATATTAATTGTCCTGATGATTTCATTAGGCCCCCCCCCCCGACCCCCCCCCGACCCCCACCTCTGTTGCAATGATTGCCTCGGGAAGAGTTCACATCAGGAAACATGCCATATGTTTTAAGATTGACCTCCGGGAACAGCATCGGGTGGTTTTCTGCGCCAGGTATCACAGGATGCTGGCAGTCATGTGACCTCTTGTGTGTTTCACAAGGTAATGAATCCCTTCAGCAGCAGAGTGGCCCTGTTGAGTTAGATCCCCTCCCCCACTCCCTCCCCCACCCCTCCCCCACCCCACCCCAAGCATTGGAGCGCATTGATTGGATGCGGCGCTACTCTAAACAATCTATCACAGCAAATGAAGGGTTACGGCGAACGCAGAAGTAACAGCTGAGAACAGGAGGCGATAGACATGCTGCATTGTCTTCGTCCTGATGAAATGGGCAATGGAGGCTGATAAAGTTCACTGTTCAAGCTGTCAGGTGGGAGGCTGAGCGTAATGGAAGAGAGGCAGGCTTCATCAGCTGACAGCACTTTTAACAGCATACCTGTGGTGTGGTTCGACACGCCGCAAAGGACCAATACATTTCTTTAATATGCCCTCTGTTGACGTGTTTTTAAGTGGAAGGGATATAAAGATTTGAGCTGTGTCCTTGTGCATGGTGTATATTATGTACTCACAATGATATAGTGTCAAAATCTGGGCTTTTCATCAAATCATTGTTCTTTTTTTTTTTTTCTTCAATCTCCTCTCAACGGTAACTTTCTAACAAATGAGATACCAAAAACTAATCTTTCAGGAGCAAAGAATAATTTGTCCCTCGCTCTACTCTGATAAGGGTTGTAAACCTTTGTGGGGGTTGTCAGGCTTATCAGCTCCGGTGCTGGTCACAGAGGCACATAGAGTAAACAGTGCTTTTACAAATCGTTAATGACATCCTGTCCATGGGTCCGTACTGTGACGAAGAGAAACACAGAAAAAAAAATATTCATGAACTGAAGATCCATGTGTCTAGCCTTTAGGGCCTTTGTGATTTTCAGCTGTGTGCACATTATTTTCCCGACATTCATTACCAAAAGTGTGCTTCACAGTGGAACCGCAAGAGCTGAAGCCCCAGTTTCCCTTAAGTCGTTATACATGGGAACTCTGAGACGGTCTGGTAAGCTGATATAAAGAAAGGGAACATTTTACAAACCAGCAGGATTCACATTTACTACTTTGGTCATAATTAAAGCATGATGTAGCAAACCACATAGACACCGTATGAAATATTCATCAGCGCTGCTTCAGTATTAACTAATGAACACACTCACAACTGCCACATAAGAGGTGGGATCAGGGCTGTAAAAGCACGGGGGACCGCTGGCCTGCATTTGGTAAGACAGATGCAGAAATAGTCGCCACTTGAGTTTGAAGAGCCATCTTATCTCCGAGTTGGAGCACGCGGCTAAGAAGCAGATGCTCTGGACTCGGCTCACTGGCTGACCTGTGAGCAAAACCAATCAGGGCTATAGACTGGGAACAATGGGCTATCACAATGCACTTGTTTCGATAAGGGGTTGCCCGCTTCAGTCCCTCCAGTTTGTCAGCGGGCTTTTTGTAATAATGGCAGAGGGTTATGAGAATGCCTACAGGGCTGCATGCCACAATTCAATTCCATGCGCGCTGCAATCTCCGAGCTTTCAGGCTTACTAAATCAATTACACAGAGTTGTGGAGCCGGTGCCTCTCACCCACGTCACACCCATTGTTTCTATTTGCTTATGTTGGATGAACCAGATACACACTTGAAGATAAGTGGGAGGAATAGCTTCATGCATGGCTACGCGTTTAACTTTGGAGCTGTCCAGTGTTTGATCTTTGAAGCAATCCTCTGAGGTCAGACATGAGCTGCTAGCCGGTCACGAAGAGGAACAGACAGGACCTGAAGTCTTTGCGTCTAAAACAGACCATGTTTCAAGGCCCAATGAAAGCAGGAATGATTTTCTTCTGCTCTATATCAAACTGTGTCCTTGAGCAAGTCTTTGTTTGGAGAGACATTAATGACAGACTAGGGAGCTGCAGATTGACCGAAGGGCATCAGCACAGATCCCAGCTTTAAGTATGAAGGTCTGAGAAAAAAAAAAACATAAGTGTGTACCAACAGGGAGTCCAGCTGCTATTCACAGCACATGCCCCGCAATGGGCAAAACACACACACAACCAAAGCTCCAGATGCAAACCGTACACACATTCTCGCCCCACACACACACACACGTACACTTTCTCTTGCCTCAGTTTTACACACAATTTAATACATTTTGGTTATATAAATGCAAGACCCCAGGCATTTGGGTTTAATGCTGTTCATTTTCTTTTAACAGCCCCTCTCTCTCTCCATAGCTGCACCATCCTCCCAACCTGCCGTCTCTATAAAGGTTAACAGATTTCTTTTGAAAGGTGACTTACATCCAAAATGGGTTAAAAGGTCGCATTGCGGTCGCCTACACGGCAACCGCAATGTTGGGTTTGTTGAACAACTTAAGAATTTCAAAATGGATGACATGGCAGCGTTTGCAACGTGAGCGAGAGAATGCAGATTTCAAGAAGATGTCAGACGAGAGAGAGCGAAGAAAACGACGACAACAGAATGTCTGGTTGTTAAATCTCTGGCCTGTGGCTGAACATACATTATTATCTGAAATCTTTATGGGGCCCTTTTCAACAGCAGTGCCCATGGGAACACGTCATTAACATGCATATCATTATGATGCAGCCAGGAGTTACAAAGAGTTAAACACTGTGGATTATGGAAAAATTACGCACAGCCGAGGAGTCCCTGGAAACACGAGAGACATTAATTAAAACTGTACCGACTGTAGTCGTCGACCTTTATAACGCCCCTGCGTGTTGCAGCAGCTATACGGGGACTCTACCTGCAACCAGCCCCGCCCTATCCAGCCGAGGCACTTCACATCTTCGTGTTATTTGGGGGGTTTTGGGGAGCTGTGATTCACTTAAAGCAACGAGGGCGGAGATATTTCGTTCCAACTGATGTTTTTTTACGTTTCTGTGACAAACTAGTGTTGTTTTCGGATCCCGGAAAGCGGGTACACGGCTTCACGCACGACAAGTTGCCTCGGGGGAAACCTCTCAGGCACGCCAACAAACTCTATGGCGGCCGATAGCTCGTGTGGCACGCGACTTGGCGCGCGCAAAACACACACACACACACACACACACACACACACACACATACACACACGAGACACGCTGACATACAAAATGATTTATCTTAATAGACATCAAAGTGTATCTCCATGATAAAGAAACAAAGACAAGTACAGAGATTGTCAGATTTACGGCACGTTGTGTATTTCACTAAATTCTGAACATCACTGTGTGTAATGACAATTAGATGCTGTGGTATTAATTTATTTTATTGTCTTGTATCGGCCTTTCAGCAGAGCAATAAACTCCAAGAAGATTTCACCGACAAAGTCATTTTACCTTTGTAGTTTTTTATTCTTCAAAATGTTTAACTTAGTTCTTTTCAGCACCAAAATGTTAAATGACACGTTACTTGTTCCAAACACTGTCCTGTCTTCTCACGGCAACACGCGCCGTAGCGCGCGGAGCTCCCCAAACCCTGACGCAGACACAGCAGCCGCAGCTCCGGAGTGGACTCACCTGCAGGACACGGTGATCTCCACTCTGGTGGCCGGGATGCTCCCACTGATGGGATCGAAGTCACGGACCGTCGCCGTGGCCTCCACTTTGTCCATAACGTCTCCCTCCATGTGTGCAGGAGCCCCGGGCCAGCTCCCTGAGCCGCGAGAGTCCCTCTGAACCTGGAGAGTCGACGGTGGAGAGCCGGAGCGCAGCGGGCAAGCGAGCAGGAGAAGATACGGTCCACACAAACCTCCTAAGTGCTGTCCATCGGACGGGCAACAGCATGGAAAGTTTAATGGGAGGCTGCAGCAGTGAGGCGATTGATTTGACGAAAGTAGGATCACATGCCAGGACGCATCCGCGCCAACTCCGCTGTTTACCAGGCAAAGAATGAGCTCTCCTGCCAGAGCCGCGTTTGAAAAGTAAAAGCTGTGAACTCCACCCCTCCTGTCTGCATTACCCTACATGCTGGGCTGCGACTGACACAACTCGTTGCAGATTCAAGCTGTCGCTCTGTGGCTCGACGGATCGTTATTTTGCTCCAAATTGGTTTTCAGAGCCGCTTACAGAAAATAAATTAGCACCGAGGAGCGTGAATATAGAGTGCAATTTTCCTTTCTTGCAGTTTTGCCATAAGAATGGGTGGGGGGTGGGGGGGGTCCCCGCAAATTAAATAACCGCCTCAAATGAAAGACAAATTAAAATGCTCAAGCTGAAGCTTCAGGTCGCACGCAACGGATGAATAGTTTATTTTCACCTAATGTTAAAATCACATCAGTTCCTCCAGAGCCAGCAGCTCTTATTACTAATTGAAAGGCTGCGTGGTCTCTTTCAGCATCTGGACAGCTCCTTGAACTCACGCGGCTTCAGTCGCAGCCTCTTTCCTCGTTTATCTCGCCAGTAAAAAAAAGTGGCGTTTGTTTTTCTTCCACCCCTATACTGTATATGTTCATCTCTGGGAGATTGCATGGGAGGCTGTGCTCTCCCGGGGGAGCCCCATTTATGTTTCATCGTTTTCTTGATTGAACTATCTGAATAAATTCAACCTATCAAACATATAATTCACAGGTAAACTGCTTTCCCATTATATTCTGTGGACATTCGTGCTGTGTGTGTGTGTGTGTGTGTGTGTGTGTGTGTGTGTGTGTGTGTGTGTGTGTGTGTGTGTGTGTGTTTGTATACACAGAGTAATTGCTTCCCTCCTTCAAAACGTTTTTATTCTTTTTAAGAAATCACTTTCAACAACTCCTAATGTCCCCTGAAACCATTCTCACAGTTATCAGAGGCAAATAGACAAACAGCAAATAAACCCTTTTCAAAATCACCAATTCACACAAAGGCATTAAGAACTGCATCAATTTAAGACAAATGCAAATCACACTCTATACAGACTGTAACACCTAGGCTACATATGTTCTATACATCACATAATTATTCATCCATGGAAACTGAATGACGTCCATGTCATTCCTGAGCACCGAGCATTGTGCCAGGTATATTTGTAACGCGCGGCTATAGTTACACTTGTACACCCGAGAGTGAGAGTTGGGCTGATGAGGGCTGTACATTTCGGACACAGCACTACCGGAGAGCAGCTTCATCATTACTCATGTTCCCTCTGTAATTAGGCCCTGTGGTGGCCTTTGGTTGGTTGATTTTGAGCTCCCTACAGTACGCTGTTCCCTGCCGCCTGCTGTGAGGCTCTCCACTGTTCCCACCCACAGCCACCCCACTTCCTATAGCTGTGGCAGGAGTGTAATTACGGCTGTATGGACCCTCTCCGCGGGGAGTCCGTGTGTGAGTGAGCAGTGATGCAACCCAAACCTGCTCAGCAGCAGGCCTCGGCATCAGCAGAGGGAGGAGGCCAGATGACAGGGTACAGACTCCACCACCACTGGGGCTCTGCAGCCACGAGTATAGCTTACAGCTACAACAGGAGATGTTGAAAGTTATACATATATTCACTCAAACATTGTATTGAGAATTATTAAACATTTGACTCTACTACATTTGTACGACAGCTGTTACTTTTCAGGTAAAGATTCATGAATATATATGAAGCATATGATGTATCGGTGCATATGCGAAAAGAGTATGTAACTCATTTCAAATTTGTAGGCTAATTGCAATATTGTTCAAACTGCAATAACAGCTAAAAGTTTCGGGTAGTCTTTCCTCTAAGGCGTTCATGCTGTTGCACTCATCTGTACAAATGAAAAGTGACAGAAGTAGTTGTGTGAAGAATGAAACGAAGAGAGCTTGAGAGACAAGTTCAGGAGCCGCTTGCTTTCTTACCTCCACACACCTGGCTACCTGTCAATTCTGGTGTGAAGCGAGGGCTGAGGGGGAGGGGGGGGGGGGGGTCTCATGCTGTTTGATCATCCAACAGTCACTTCAATTGCAACATATGAAAGCCTTCAAGCCACATTAAGATCGACATTAGCCTTGCATGTGTTACTCACTCTGAATCATGATGGTGTTGAATCGGTGGCCGAATACTTCCAATAACTGCAAAGACAAAAAAAAGACAGGGACAGGATTGTATTTTCGGCTATGTCTATGCAGACTGGTGTAAATTAACACTAATACATCACTTTATGCAGTCCATGTACTGTCTTTACATCATAAACAGCCAGAAGAAATAAGCAGAACTTATTTCTCAACTACATTTGCTCAAGTAAAAAGTACAATTTTGAGGTACTTGAAATTTATGTGAGTATTTCCATTTCCTGCTACGCATATTTTCATCATGCATCTGGAGTTACTTGTCACTTAACAGATAACAATTCTGTATAAAAACTATAAAATAACTCATCATATGATGTAATGCTTTCGTTAAAACTAACGCTCCACCTCAACCAGCTACAGCATTGAAATACTGCTTAACCGTTCTCTTAAGTTATATAATAATTATCTAATTGTATAATATTTAGTAGTTAAACATTAACAGGGGCAGTTCTTCTGCATAATTGGGTACTTTTACCTGTGTTACTTGAGGTATATTTTGCTGGTAATATATACTGAGCTAACAGCTAAAAAACATTTTGAATGCAGTACATGCAATTTTTTTACATTGTGTTGCATCTTATTTATATTTATAGTTATTCCACCACTTCAGTGCCAGAACACCTTTAAATTCATCTGCTCTCCAGCCTCTGCATGTCAACAAAATAAATACTTATTTTGTTCCCATCAGCCACTACAAGTAAACATTACGTTAGCTAAGCAACAAAGCTAGCTAGCATGGGAGACAAAAACTAGCCCTGGAGGCTATCTTTACTTAGCACCAGACATTAAGACTTAACATAGCGATCTTTTCACTTTCTCACCTTCAAACACAGCAAAAATAACAGTTTTATATGCAGTTTAGATGAGACGAGTACATGTCGATTATGACTGAGTACATGTCTATTACGACTGAGTACATGTCATTACGACTGAGTACATGTCTAAACAACAAAACAACACAACACAACACAACACAACACAACGACTGAGTACAGTCGATTAGACTGAGTACATGTCATTACGACTGAGTACATGTCATTACGACTGAGTACATGTCATTACGACTGAGTACAGTCGATTAGACTGAGTACATGTCATTAGACTGAGTACATGTCTATTACGACTGAGTACATGTCATTACGACTGAGACATGTCATTACACGAGTACATGTCAACGACTGAGTACATGTCATTACGACTGAGTACATGTCATTAGACTGAGTACATGTCATTAGACTGAGTACATGTCAACGACGAGTACATGTCATTACGACTGAGTACATGTATTAGACTGAGTACATGTCATTAACTGAGTACATGTCAACACAACACAACACAACACAAACAACACAAACAACACAAACAACATGACTGAGTACATGTCTATTACGACTGAGTACATGTCGATTACGACTGAGTACATGTCTATTACGACTGAGTACATGTCGATTACGACTGAGTACATGTCTATTACGACTGAGTACATGTCTATTACGACTGAGTACATGTCGATTACGACTGAGTACATGTCGATTACGACTGAGTACATGTCTATTACGACTGAGTACATGTCTATTACGACTGAGTACATGTCAATTACGACTGAGTACACGTCGATTATGACTGAGTACATGTCGATTATGACTGAGTACATGTCTATTACGACTGAGTACATGTCGATTACGACTGTTCTGCTCTTTCGCGCTTACAGCATCAGTCGCTGACATGACAGAGCTGCTGCTAACATCTACTGGCCAAAACTGATGTCGCAGTAGAGCCGTTTTACATGAGAGCAGGAGAGTTTTTCGGTGACTAAAAAGTGACTCAACGCATTGAAAATTCTAATAGAAAAATTGTTTAAAAAGTGCCTGGGTCCGCAAATAAATGTACATGACAACTTTCCAGAGTTTTGTGTTCGGCTATTTTTCACCTTTTACCCAGCATCGGGATGTGACTTCAAATATGTATTTTTGTAATCTCAGAGCTGTCTGCTTTATTCACAGAATTATAACATGTTAGCCTGGGATAAAAACAAGGTGTAAATTTACACAAAATAGAGCCGTGCCTACGATTACTGCGCAGGCCGGGGGGAGAGGGGGGGGACCAGTGTTCAGCGTTCATCATGTGTAAAGATTTAAACGTTGGTTTCTCTCCGAGCAGACGTGATATCTTTCAGGCTTATCGGCGAGATTTGGGGGATCAGAGAAATATCTCTTGAGATGAACCCACGGGATGCAGCCCCATGCGGGGTAATAACAGGTAAGCAGAAATGACTGTGTGAAAATGACTAGGAAACCCTGGATCATAACTATATGTCCCATCTGTACGTAAAGCAACACTCCTACATCAATGTACCTCCTTCTGATTTTTAACAGTGTCATCTTGTGAAGCTGTTGTGGCTGATGTTGGGAAACTGTTAGATATCCTGTATACACAGGACACCATTAACATTCACTTGGAGTCTGTTCCTGGCCACCTGACAAATGAAAGTCCAATATTTACTCTGCCTTTTAGCTCTGGTATGTACCAACTTCAGAGACAAGGCAGGGCAGATACGGTCCAGTGGGTATCAGAGCTTTTTCACTGAATGTGGCTGCTGAAAACAGGGCTGCTATAATTTACTATAAAGCTTGAGTCTCACTGCTCTTGTTTACTGTAAATGTGCAATAAAATCCAAACCATTAGTTTAAAAAGACTCAAAAACTGCAAAGTTGGGTGATAATTTTCAGTGAATTCATTATTACTCTTTCACATTGTCAGACACAGTAATCCGATTAATTAGAACGATAACTACAAAGGTGCACTTACTAGAGTGCAGATCTCCGCCAGGTGTGGTAACTGTGTCTCTGGCTGCAGGACAGCGTGTGTAGTTCCGTTAGCATTTAGCCAAACACACCACCAAGAACAATGAAAGGGAGGATACCATTGTTCCCATAGACGTACAGTCCATGGCTTTCCCCCACTGCGTCTCTGGCCACAGAGCAGTGGCTGAGGTTCGCCAATGAACTTAGCCGTGTTTTCGCCAACGGCCCCTACGGGCCAGAGGTCAGCAGGCAGTCAATGAAAGCATACGCATCCGTTTCAAAACATTGGTACTTGCGTAACGTGCTGCGAACAGATCGGGTCCAATCTACATCCAGGACATGGTCAAACCTTACACCTCAGTCTACATCCAGGACCTGGTCAAACCTTACACCTCAGTCTACATCCAGGAACCTGGTCAAACCTTACACCTCAGTCTACATCCAGGAACCTGGTCAAACCTTACACCTCAGTCTACATCCAGGACCTGGTCAAACCTTACACCCCAGTCTACATCCAGGACCTGGTCAAACCTTACACCTCAGTCTACATCCAGGAACCTGGTCAAACCTCACACCCCAGTCTACATCCAGAACCTGGTCAAACCTTACACCCCAGTCTACATCCAGAACCTGGTCAAACCTTACACCCCAGTCTACATCCAGGACCTGGTCAAACCTTACACCTCAGTCTACATCCAGGACCTGGTCAAACCTTACACCCCAGTCTACATCAGGACATGGTCAAACCTTACACCTCAGTCTACATCCAGGACCTGGTCAAACCTTACACCTCAGTCTACATCCAGGACCTGGTCAAACCTTACACCCCAGTCTACATCCAGGACCTGGTCAAACCTTACACCTCAGTCTACATCCAGGACCTGGTCAAACCTTACACCTCAGTCTACATCCAGGACCTGGTCAAACCTTACACCTCAGTCTACATCCAGGACCTGGTCAAACCTTACACCTCAGTCTACATCCAGGACCTGGTCAAACCTCACACCCCAGGCCGCTCACTCCCTGTAGCTCGTCACTGCGAGCTAAACACTCAACAACATCACGACTGTTCGCTGTCCTGGCTCCTAAATTGGTGGAATGAGCTCCCCAATGACATCTTCCACCGCAAACTAAAAACACATCTCTTCCGACTATACCTGGAATAATACCACTTAAATGTTTCTCACTTAAAGCACTTGGTAGTTTGGCTTTCTTGAGGAAATTGTACTTTCTTGATTGTTGTTGTTCTGGGTTTGAACTCTCACGAATGCACTGATTGTAAGTCGCTTTGGATAAAAGCGTCAGATAAATGAAATGTAATAAAACAGGCAATAAATGGTGTTTTGAGAAAGTGTGAGTCACCACAACCATGAGAGGTCCTTGAGCATACAGCCACAACTAGGCACCCAAAATATTATGCAGTTCGCTGCAGCAGAATGCGAGATTAGCCGTGGACAACACGGTGGTACTGCTACATATACCTGAGTTACCATCTGAACACTTGTTCTCCCACTGAAAGTTACAAAAAAGCATCTTGTAAAAGCTGCCGAAAACATGCATCTACTCGGAAATGAACATCTGTGAAGCAATATACTGTAAATGTACCGTGAAAGAAATACTGGATATAAATTCTCAAAATGATTGTTGCCAAAAGTAGAATTGTGTTTGTTTTGATTCGGTTGTTTAAATCTCTGTTGAAAAGCAGACACTTCTCAAGGACAAGTTTGCCATCTGTGAAAAAGTTTGCTATGTTCCAGTGCACAAAACTTGAGTACTGAATGAATGAACTTTCCGTATTTTGTTTTCTTTCTCACTGAGAATAAACAATGTCACATATCCATCCAACCAGCACCAGACAGCAAGCACAAGAAGGCTTTTAAGCATTTCTAGTGATTCATCTTGTAACTGATAGTGCTATTAGTCCAGCCAAGGACTTTTAGATAGTGTTAGGTTGTAACAAAATAAAATGACTTACACTGTAAATAAAGAATGTCTATGTATAAATTACGATACTTAAAAAAGGATAATTTATAAGGAATAGTGAGCCTTATGGGAAGGAGTATGCGTGACATAGAAGAAAGCCACATGGAGTTTCTTACTTAGACTTTTAGCAGGTATGCATGGAATGAGATAGAGAGAGGGGGATGGATTTCACTGAATTCTCCTACAGACACACAAAGAGCAATAAAACAACCCCACTGGAGGGGGGTTGTTTTGGTGTGGGAGGGGGAGTGATGACATCAGGAGCCATGGACCGGAGCGACCAATCGGAATGCTGATTCTAGCCATGTGAAACTTTAGCCGCACCATATGTTGTAAAACTGAGCCAATGAGAGGCGACGATGCACATTTTCATTGAACTATATAATCAAATGTACTGGTCAGTTCAGCGCTCTCTTAGGTCACCAGCACAGACAGTTAACTCTCTCAGGATGCTTTTTTTAAAGGCAACTGTTTGGGCCTGTGGACTGCCGTGGCCTATGATCCATAAGCTGAGATTTTTACTCTGTTATCACAACGCTTTTCACTTTATTAAATATGCTTTATTATAACTTTCGGTCCAAGAAGTCTTTTGTCTCCCCGGAACTTTTCTCTGAATACAATAATAGCCATGGAAAATTTTAGATAAACTATAAAAACTTCAGTATTGATAGACAAAGAAGCATTTGAGGGACTGAGGAACTTTACCAGGATGCGATCATTTCAGGTGTGAAAAAAAAGTCCATGCACATGATGAAAAATCAGCAGTAAAATAAAAAAAAAAAGAAAAGAAAGATCAGTACCAATCAGCATGTTTTTGGCTCCATATATTATAAATTCAAAATTAACTTCTGAGCGTTAATATAGCAAGAAACAACAATCTGCAATGTAAAGATATAGCAGAGTGACGGCATCCTGAGCGGTCACTCTGCTATGTGTGTTATAATCCAAGCTTCTCTGTGCTTTTTTCGACCGCCAGGACATATTAATGCATGTATTAATTAATGTGTGTGTGCGGCCCACTGGCTATCTTATCAGGCCGCTCTGCACTTCTCTCATACAGCTGTTACAGCTGATAACCCCCCCCCCCCTCCTCCCCCTCCCCTCCTCCGGTAAACACTGTTAGCTCTGTCAGCACTGTTGTCGTTTGCACCGTACGTGCTGTTAGCACCGTTAGCTGCTCGCTGGCGGCTCAGCACTCAATTTCAAATGCAGCACCTCTAACACAAGCCTTTAATGGTCGTAGTAATTATGACGGGAGCAAAAGAAGGAGGGAGGAGGTTGGAGCGGCTGGAAGGGTCAAAGGAACACAGGACTTTCATCCAGGTGACCGACATTGTTAGTGAAGTCAACACAGTGAGTTATTTTACATTTCATTTAGCAGACGCTTTTATCCAAAGCGACTTAAATAAGTGATTCAACCACGAGAGTTCAAACCCAGAACAACAAGAATCAAGAAAGTACAATTTCCTCAAGAAAGCCAAACTACCAAGTGCTATTAGTAAGTGCCAACCAAGTGCTACTAAAGTACTACGATATATATATATGTACACATACTGTACATACACTGGGTTTTTTTTTGTTGGTTTTTTTACTATTCCAGGTATAGTCGGAAGAGATGTGTTTTTAGTTTGCGGTGGAAGATGTAGAGACTTTCTGCTGTCCTGATGTCTTTTAACTACGTAAGTGCGTAACCACGGCTTATGTATCCTACGTCACATACAGAAAGTAGTAACTTATCTTATAATAAGCCAAACCATAGTTTTTTCCTAAACCTAACCAAGTATTTATTTGCCTAAATATCACAAAGTACCATCCCAAAACTTTAACCACGTGTTAAAAACTGCGACCGTTTCACAATGTTAAATAGAACGGTCATGTATGTTTTGGGAGTCGACCTAAACGATGAGTAGGTATGACCGCGTGTTGCTTTTGCTTTTCTCATTCTTCTGTGAACCTAAATCAACAATGCACCTGAGTCAAGCTCAGATGATGTCTCACTTTGTAGAAGAGAAGGAAACAGGGAGCATTAAATCCCCCCGACGCGATGATTTCCAGGCGATAATGAGGAGAGCAGTGAGTGGATCTACAGTCAAACACGAAAGGACAGAGATAATAATCGAACTCAACGGAGAAGTGGGGTTTAGTCCAACTCTGCTCCATTGAACTGTCCAATTGAGCTGCACTGATGTGAGGTGGATGGAGCTTCATCGAGCATGCAGGGGGTGGAGAGTGGGAGATTTTTGCTCGTTCATCTTCAATGTGACTGGTAAATGCTGAGGCGTGAGGGCATGACGGGACAGAGTTTCTTTACGTGGGAATGTGTGTAATTGCATGACAGGTATGCACGCGTACATGCGTGTGCGTTAGGATCACCGTCTCTTGCAGAGACTCATTCGTTACACTGATTGAACACCAGGAAATGTAATGTCGGCAGCCGCTCCGCCGCCATCACTGAAACACTGGAGCGTGTCTGTTGTCAGTGGAGGCGACAGGAAACGGCCGTGTTTTACTGCAGCGAAGCTCTGCCACTTCCCTGTCAGGGAGTTCATTACGTTGAGAAAGAGATTCACGACCCCGTAAAGTGAAGGCATTTATTGTTATAGAGTACAGTGGAGATATATCCGATGTGTATGCTCTGGCTAAAACCTGCTGTGGAATTCACACATAAAATATTTTTTGTTGTGTGAATCTCTGATAATACGTTGAGAAGATAGAGTTGCAGTTATGTAAGTATGCTTTTAAAACAACTCAGGAGCACAGATGTGACTCTCTGTGGTTTCCATTTGAAACGATGCACATACTACACGGGGTAATTCATTCAAATCATTTTTCCTGAGAAAGAAAAAGAAAGATATCATTGCATTTTTTGAGAGCTGTCATGCATGCAGGATTCTTATAAACGTTCATGATTCCCAACTGTGATTGCAAGTCTTTTTTTTTTTTTAATAAAAGAAAATAATACTGGGGTCTTTTCTCATATCCTCCAGCATATCTGTTGGTTAGGCATGTGTGACAGCTGTGTAGCGGGCTGGCTGCGACAGACAGGTCTTTTCTCTTCCACCTCATATCCAAACAAGCTAACTTTAACCATGAGCTCAGCTTGTTGGGCTATTTGCATTATTTATGCTGGCAATGTTAGCCAAAGTAATTAGTTGGTTGCAAAATTACGAGCTGAGAAATTTGTCAGCTGTTGTATTGATCCTGGAGAGATAAATGAACGCATCATTAACAATTCTCGCTTTGTCTTAGAGACCATGGAAGGGTTGCTGGGATACTTAACCCAAGACGGTTGAATTGTCACCATTTTATTTCAGACTGTTTCTTCTTCATTTGTGTTCACAGACTCTGAAGGGTTTGCATATATTCTCTTTACAAACTTCTACAATCTACAACAAATGAAGTCTATCTCTGAGCTCCAGCAACACACAACATCACTTCACCATCTTTGTAGAAATATATCAGTTTCACATTCTGTTTGCCGTGGGAATAGATGGACCAATCAATGCATCCAGTTGCTCTATTTAAATGCCAAGCTGTAACAGACAGAAATGATCCCAAGAGAAGTCATTTAGGGCTCCTCAGCCGGATGAGACCGCCTCCCTCTGAATGCCAAGTGCCCATAAATTTGTTATAGACATAATCTGTAAAAGTTAAGGTCCCTCACATCTGCGTGCCTCTTGTGGGTGTCTCTGAATAGCGTGGTGTTGCCACACGTCTTCTTGCTTCACTTCACATGCAACTCATCATCCACCAGCAGCCTGACCTAGATCCAGCCATCCCTGTGCTCACATCGTATACATATTCATCGGGCTCTCTTAATCATAAGACAACCCCTTGAGCAGAAGAGAAAACTCTCTAATTAGTTGCTATCATCCAATGGCTGCTCATTGTGCTGCGTTTGTCTTGTCTGCCATATGTTTTTGATTGTTGCTGCAGTCGTTTTCATGCAGATTCAGAGGTAGCTGTCATCTGCCATACCTGTGGTCACTTGTAAAAATTAAGGTTGTGATGATTTTCATGAGACTCTCATTCTGATACAATATGTTTGGCACAGTAAACATCATGCCGCCTGCTTAGTAGTTCAGAACCCACACCACATGATCATGGCTGACTGAGGTTTGCAGCTGCTGACACTCAGAGATATAAATCAAAAGCATGCTTGCCTTCTTTATATTGTGTTACTGTTATCCTCCAGAGACTTGCTGGTCTTTCATACAAAACGTTGCCTGCAATAAGAAACGACACTAAGACAATACAGAAAATTCACAACAGGCATATTCTCCTTCTATTGTTCACAAAATCACTGATTGCAGTGTTGGTTGTGATTGTAGGCTGATCACATTGGTAGCCCTTATCAAGTCAAACCAACAGATACAGTGAATTGCATCAGATTTCTGGTCGCATTAAACGATAGTTTGTGAGTCCATTAACTCCTTGTGATGTTGGGGAAAACTAATATATTTGACTCTGCAACAAACTGAAAAAAAAAATGAAAGAACACACAATAACAGTTGGATCAAAATTAAAAGAGTTCTCCAGTTTAGTATTTTGTATTGCCCTTCCATAAAGGTAATGGACTTCAAATGAGTATGGGTCAAAATCACAGAGTCCTACGACTCCCACGATGCATCACCCCTATCGGGTAAACACTTCTGGTGGCACATCTACTCTGTAACGCAGGATTTCTCAAGCCAAAGGACAGATAACCGAGCGATGCCACTCGAGTGACTTTTACAAAGCTCTGTCCAGAGGCATAATACAACTGTTCAACTCCCAGAAATTACTTCTACGTTGACCTTAACCAAAGTAGAAAGGCAGAATTATAAAAGAAGGTTGGCATTGAGCATGAAACAAAAACAAAAAAACATTGTCATTGATTCTGATCTGGGGATTTAACTGTCCAATATCAACGTTCTTGTCTGGTGATTATGTGGAGTGGTAAATAGCTTTTGACATGAACAATGTGCCCTTTTAAATTGTAGGTTATTGTCGGCAGCTTTACTGAGGTCAACGCTCTTCTTCCATATGAAATGAATTCACAAGTATGAAAAGCCTCTCGAGTAAGCTTTTGGCAACTGAGCTCAGACTTCATGAGTTATGAAGCCCAAGCACCTCAGCCCCTAAAATTATGATTATGTACAACTGTCAAGCACTCAGAAACCATCAACATACCCAGAAAGAGCCACACTTTCTCCTGCAAAATTAGATGCAAAATAAAAGAGAGCTTCTTCCGGTGTAAAGTTTGACAGAAACAGACGTTTTGGAGGGTTTAATGAAAAAAAGTCCCAATATCTTCAAAGGCTGGAAAAGGTAAAAACGTCAGCAGACAAACAAACGCAGCGCAAAGTTGACAGGTTCCTCCTTTGTTCTCCAGAGAGAAGTCAAAAAGAAATTAATGATTGTTAATAAACACACACATTTTTGTACTTCTATACTCGTGAGGACACTCGTTCTCTCCCAGAGAAGAACCCAAAGAGAATCATCCCTCGACACTTCAGCTCCACGGAGCTTTATAGTCTCTCGGCTCATGGTTTTGGTTTTACTGTTTGAAAATAACAACACCTATACATCCCAATGTTGCTTGTTGATTTCAGCTCAGCATTCAACACAATCTCCCCCATGAAAATTATTGGTAAACGTCGCACTCTGGGCTTGAGTGCCTCACTCTGCAACTAGTTATTAGACTTCCTCCACAGACCACAGGCAGTTTGGATTGGCAGCCACACTTCCTTCACTCAGGTGGAACAGCAGAGCCCCCCCAGGGCTGTGTGCTCAGCCCCCTCCTGTTCATGCTCTACACCCGCCGCTGCGTCCCCTGAAACTCATCAACTTGTGAAGTTTGCAGTTGACACCACTGTGATCGGCCGGATTACAAACAATGATGGGACGAGAGGAAATCAACAACCTTGCAGGGTGATGCTCAGAGAACAACCTACTGCTCAACGACAGTAAAACCAAGGAGCTGGGTTTTTTAAACGGCTGCATTTCTAAAGGAAATCTAAGAAGGCAAAATCTACCGAGAATAAGCAATATTGGTGAGAAGAGGTGCCAGCGAAGAGCTCAAGGGACATTTAAAGACAATACCCATCCCAGCCACAGCCTGTTCAACTTGTTGCCATCTGGCAAGAGATACAGAAGTATCAGCTGCCGAACCACCAGAGCAGCTTCTTTCCTCAGGCTGTAAGACTCAACCTCATCCTCCACCATAACAACATTTAGTTTTCTTATGTAGCATGAAGGGACTACAACTGCATTTTATTGTGCAACTCTGTGAAGTAAAATGATTGTCGCAGCTTTCTTCTACACGCCTTAAGACGCAGGAGTTGATAGACATTTCCTACAAGTTATTTTTCAAATGATTCGGCCTTGTTGTTGTGGTGACTTGTCAGACTGGCTTGATGTTGAGTGACTCATGCGGTTAATCAAAAATAAATCAAGGTTGTTCAAAAACACACTCGACAAAGAAAATAGTCCTTCACATAAATCAAAACCAAAGCAAATCAAAGAGGCCAAACTCAGATAAAATTATAAGCAAACTTAAATTGACCAGATGTTTACATTAAAACGGTTGAGAACTGTCTCTCGTCTCCATCTTCAGCTTCAAATTACTTACGACCAACTCCAATCTGGGGCACCGTGGAAATTGTAGTCCTATAATTCTTTCTTCTTTGGCCTACAAAGGTTACCATTAGGTGGCATTATAGTTTTGGCTATTTAAAGAAAATGAAAACTGGCTTTAACAATGGCAATAAATTAACTGCAACACCCTCTACATCACTAAATCTACTACACCTCAAACATGCAATAGTGAGCACCGATTACAATCTTCCATTTGCAAATATCTTATCTCTTTAAAATGTTTTTCACAAAGCATTAAACCACATACACACTTGCGACTTCTTGGCAGCTTCCACAGAGTTACAATTTCTTTTTAGAAGCCAAATTGCAAAAAATGACAGCTGCATGCTTGCATGAACTGAAAACGTCAAGGTGTCCAGTGTCAATCAATGAAAGAAAGTGAATTGAATTACCTCAGAGGCAGGGAGGCTGAGTGAAATGTATTACCTGTTCATGCACTGAAACCCAGGCCACAGCTTCATCAAAATTTTCCATTTCAACTTCTTCACGCAGCAACATGCCCACGAATCGTTCATCCTCGAGATGCTAACTGATGCAGTTTAGTTTGTGTTGAATGAAACTCAGCAGCTCCACAGCTGATCTTAAATGAAATAAGAGTGAGAAAGATGCTTAAAAAACTGCTTTAGTGAGTTGCATCACAACCATGGGAGAGACTACTTTTAGGGACGACAGAAGAAGCAGGCCCTTCCCACAGGATTTTGACCTCATCTATTTGTACAACAAGCAGTGGGTCTAATCTTAAATGCTGCAGCCTCCTGCCCCTACGATGCCTTGAGGCATGCAGACATTTCGCTCCTACCCCTGATCAAAGTTTGCTTTGCAGAGTGGGCGGGAGAGCCTTTCATCAGTGTTTTCTCAAAGCTATATCCTTGCAAATCATTGCATTTATCCCCTGTGCACTCTATGCAGTATGGGTGGGAATGAATACACCGCCAGTGATATGTGAACACTGCACGATAAGACTCACAGCAGGCATAGTACACCACCAATGGCTCTCTGAGGAGAAATAGCAGGATTCCTCCCACGCAGAGATCAGATGCAGGTGCAGAGGAGCACCGCAGAGCCGGCGCTGCAAAGGAGAACTACCATTACAGCACAAATCCCCAAATATTATCAAAAGGGATCTGTCAGCGAAATCGAAAAACTATCAAGTGCCATAATCCTGTGGCATGTGCTTGAATTTCACTGTGGTTGAGTGAGTGAGGCCACTAGTTGTTGTCATCCTCAGAGCGCGAGCATCCTGGGGTGTGAACTCCTGTCTCTGGAGTGGACCTGTACATACGTGACAGTATGATTAATGCAACTCCACACCCTCTGCATTATTCAACCCTCATGGCGCTCACATCTAGATAATGAGGAAAGGCTCCTCGCCCAGCTGAAGCACCCCCCTCTCTATGCACATGCCCTTCGGTGCAGGCATCACAGCCAGAGGATGCTGCGAGCAGGATTTGCCATTATGGTTTTCCTCATTACAGGAGCAGTGTGATTTTAGGAGTTGATGGGCTTCACACGCTCACAGGGGCCCGGGGATGTCATCGCTGCCTGGGAAAAAACTCATCAGTGGAGAGTGCGGGTTGCTGTACGGGGCTGCTGGGGTGTCGTTAACGACAGCAGTCTTTAACCCCTCCAGCTGTTCCTGACCACGCCACCAGCAGCTGCAACTTGACAATCTCCATAGAAATCACAGCTCACTCACCTCGATTATACTCCACAATCAAACCAGTCGACAGGTGATGAAGTGAAGGGCCTCATTACTTACATTTTGTTAAATCACACATTGTTGACAGTTTAACCTTCAAAAAGGCACAGCTTATTGGCATTGGCTTTAAATTACCTTCGTATGGTAGATGTGAAAAACAGACGCATCTTCAGTGTGTGTTTCTATGAGCAACGAGAAGAACACATGACAAAAGTAGAGACAACATGGATGCACACATTTAGATACCAAAAGATTGGCTGTCAGTGATTGGGAAATGACAAAGACATGCTGAACATTGAAGGCTTGTACTGGGTCACCAATTGTCTAATAAAGCTATTAAATCCCAATTCATGCTGTCCAGTATTTAGCCGCAGCCTCTCCTTTCCAGAGAAGCAGTTAATGGCTAAACGCCCGGTGGTGTAAAGGGATTTAAAACTAAAAAACTAACTAAAAAAAACTATTACAAACTCTTTCCCAGGATACGGAAATCTGGTAGAGACAAAATACACAAAGAAAAATACAGCGACACCAAATGTTATTCAAGCTGAAATGTTGAGAGAATAGAATAGAAATGCTTTTGCATCCCCAGAAACAGCCTTTGAAGCTCGATCCAGTCACCCTCATCCCAGTTTACAGTCAGTTTACAGGAACTGACATCATCAACAGTCGCTGTTTCATCAGAGGTTGATGCAAACACTGTTTGTTTGGATACAGTTCATCTGAACAGCCTTCTTCAAAAAAAGCGTGTGAAGAAAAGGGAGCAAGACACAGAGACGTTGCACCAACTCCATTAAAGCCAACAGTGTTTTGAGTACACGTCTTCACTCGCGAGTGTGCTGTTGACGGGCACTTCTATCCCCCAGTGCAACGCTCAGGAGGTCGAGGAGCAACTCAACTAAAAAAAAAAACAAGTATTAAATCCAAAAGGGAAAACATTTGAACTTTCATTTTTAAAAAGGACTGTGGTCCAACATTTTGAGAAAGAGGCGAATACACTTTTTTTTGGTCGAGCGTTATAGATGAAAATATTAGCATCATTCTGGAGTCTGTACAGCAAACATGAAGCTGGAACCAGCAGTTTGTTAGCTTTAACGACTGGAAGCAGGGGACAGTGATGCCAGATTAGAGCGACACCGAGGAGCAATCAAAGTCTCAAACACTAATTTTATTAGCTAAATAATAATATTGGGGCCTGTGATTGTAAGGTTGCGGCTGAAGGTGATAGAATGAGCATATAAACTTTGGAGTACAAGCCATTATATTAAAGTTAACGGCACACAATAATAAGGAACAAATATATGTTTGTGATACAATGCTACTGGTATGGATTGAGAGTGCATATCTGAGACTTATAAACACTAAACCAGTGACAGTGGGTTGAGTTATTTAGGCTTCGTGACTGTTGACTATTACCTGTCTATATTATGTTGCAGCTCAGCGGATTTTTGATTGATGGATATAGGAGAGGGAAGTTGGAGGACCATGTGAGATTGAAAACACACAGGTAAGTTTAAAATAGGCCAGCAATGTTTTATTATAGTATTATGGTAGCATTATACAACTGCATTATATAAATAATGTATTCTATTACTGTATTACATAGGGAATCTTCTTAGTGTATGTTAGTAACCGGTTTGAGGGGCATTGTGTGATTGAGATAAGATAGCAATAATTAATCATGCTAAATGTGTATTATACTGCCATTTGATATAAGGAATCCTACTAAATATTTATAGTAATTATATAAGTAATCATACTGATTATGTGCTATATATCCTCATATGGAATCATACTGCAGTGATGCCACATGTCAGGAGTGCTGCAGTGATGTAAAAACCTAAACTATTGATGAACACAACTAATTAAGTTACAGAAGTTCATCTGGGGAACAAAGACCACATCTCATTTTCCAAGGCAATTTCCTGTCCAAGCCTCAAAAGGTGTCTTTCTCCTCTTTCTTTCCCTCCTTCTCTCCCTGTCTCGCTCTCTCTTTCAGGATAAGAACCACAGTATTTAACGGAGACAGCAACCAACTCACCCTGCACCCGACCCTCAGCTCCCTGGGTTTTGCAAGCCTAGATTTTATGATGTTTTTTTTAACCGTGAGGTGAAATGGATTCTAAGCAACCCGTTTTTTAACCCATATGTAATATTTGCCATCTGACATTTGAATACCTGATTTTATAACTTTGTATGACTTGTGTGTGTGTGTGTAATGCTTGCAGACCTGTATTCTGTTTTTATGTTTATTCCTATGAAGCGTGTGGCTTTGTGCCTGTGTGTGATTGTGCGTAACGCCTGCATGGGCACATAGTTGCTGGTCCAACTGCAGTGGACGTGATAGGTTTTGCTCTGTGTTGCATCGTTTCCTTTCACCTGCCCAGGGGCTGCAGATGGAAATTAGTTATTGGCTAAATCCTGTACAAAAAGTCTCTTCTCTTCTTTGAGAGTAATGTATTTTTGTACATGGTCCCTGATGTAAATAAACTAAACTATATAATAACCATCCCAATGCTTTGGCCTTTGTTTGTGCGAAAAGTGCAAATGCAGTGTTTAAATCTGATTACCGTGCATATTTTAAGAAGTGGACAATATAGTTGTTTTTCATTTGAATATTATGTGTCAATGTACATATTACTAAATGCAGGCCTCCATAATAATTTTAAATGTAATTAATATTAATTGCATATCACCATGAAATCACCATGGATTAAATAAATGGTAGAAAATGCATCTAATCTGAATATTGAAACATTTTCCCCTCCCTCTAAATATATTATTTTGGATGTGAATTGCTCTTGAAGGATCATTGAACGTTAAAATGATTCAAAGCAATAAGCAAGGCAACATCAGCCTAAAATATGTCAACAAGGCCGGTAATTCTAGCTGTTCACACGTACTAATCCTTTAAATATTAGTGGAATTACCTGGAATTATCTGAAGTCTGCGTGAGGTCGAGAATTTTAAACTTCCGTTGACAGGACTCTCTCTTTAAAGGGCTCTGGGCCTAGCTCGGGGGAAACGGCCCAAATTATGCAAAAAGTAGTCCAAATTGTCATGAGCTGCCCAAAACCATTTTACCTGGCCAGTCACATAAAGAATAGTCCAACCTGGCAACACAAAACAGGAGAGAACAGCTTGCCTGGCTTTTTTTTTTTTTCAAAGACTCCAGGAAGTCACTGTGCACAGTCGTCCAACTCATAACCTCTCGTAAAACAACAACTTATCGTTTTCACACAATAAACAAGATATGTGTTGTTGTTTTTTTAATAGAGCCAGGCTAGCTGTTTCCACGTGGTGCACCAGTCTTTATGCTGAGCTAAGATGCTAGCTCTCACCTCATATTTATGATACAGACATGAGATATCAATCTTCTCATCCAACTCTCCAGAAAAAAGAAAACGAGTGCATTTCCCAAAAATATTAAAGTATTCCTTTAACTGCAGAAGCTTTACAAAGGGGCAGTTTGTTCTGTCTGTGCAAGTGTTGCATAATTTACAGTTAGTAATTTACAAAAACTGTTACCTCCTTGTATGGTAACAGCAAATCTTGAATATTATGAAGATGTTGCCGCACATGCTGAAAACAAGTGTAGTATGGAATTATAACATACAGACGGAGAGAGAAATAGAGGACGTGCTCTAAAATAATACCATTTCACGATCCGTGGTGTGAACTTGCAGAGGTAGAAGAGTGAAATGAAGAGAGGGCTCATCTGCAGTAGAAATCCTTCACAGTCCAATTAACAGCAAGAATTTCCGCACTGCTCTCACATACAGCACCGCCTCGACAAATTTTAGTGTTGAGGGGCGGGAATCCTCCTTCCTATCACTTCTGCTACAAGGTTATATAACTGCTGGAGCATCACTTACACATGCACTGACAGGAAACAGGCACGCTCGCATGCAGTGACAGTCTAAAAGTGAACGCATGACAAACCGCACAAAAATGATTGTTGTGTGGCTTCTGGCCTCGCCTCCGTTTCAGGGCACTTGACAGACATATTGAAGGTGACATTTCAGAAGGGCACTACACATCTTGATTGAAATTATAGGTTGGTTTTCTTTAATCTTTGAGGGCGGGGGGGGGAAGAGGGGGCGCTGATATTATACATGCGAGACTATACACACGCAATCAAAGTTCAGAGGCTCAGGTCTTAGAATCTAAGAATAAGAACAACGGTGAGATTCACCCCGTAGAAAGAAATATGCCTCCTTGTCATGCGTGTCCTTGCCCCTACCTGATTTCTCATGCAGCGTGGGTGCAGCTCGGGAGATGAAGCCGGTGTCGTTGCACCGATAGCAGCTGTGTTGGTAGGAGCAGCAGTGTTTTCACAGGGATTCAGTCTGTCAGGAGATCTGAATGATGAGCACAGCTCACACTTGATATCATGTTCACACACACACACACACACACACACACACACACACACACACACACTGGGCTTCAATCTTAGACTCAGCAGGACATCTACGGAATAAACACGTAATTCACAAATCCAAATGAGAAAGAAAGACAAAGAAGGGGAAATGACTTTCAAAGTAGGTGTTTGAATATGAAAATCAATGTGATTAAAGATTTTGTGTGTTAACACGATCCGCGTGGAGGATGCAGAAGCCTCTTCAAAGAACATCACACCAGAAAGGATTTATGGAAAATATACCCAGGGTCTTTTCCCACATTAAAAGATAACATAGGCATAACAACAACAACAACATACAGGACTCTCGGAAGGGATGTTTAATATTGATTTGGAAATCTTCCCGTCTAGTTCAAGTGACTGTGTAAACACTGCATGTAAATACAGACGAATGAAGAGCAAGGACAGTCTGTCCCTCGTCCGGCTGTTTTAGTGGAAGTATGGAAGGAGCACACTCTTAATCTATCCTCTGTGCATACAGCTAATAAATGACCCGCCTCAATACACTCAATGGCATACTGCCCCCTCTTGGACAATCAAATATTTTTTTCCCTAAACGCAAAGAGAGAAAAGGCATTTTGAGGCATTTTCTGTGTTTTCTTTTATTCTTTCTTTTATTATTCTTTTTGCACAAAAGCAGAGCATCTGTGGTGGAAAAGTAATCTCATTAGTGTGACACCAATCACACGTTCCAAAGGTTGTACCTGCTTCAGATGCCTCAGTTATCCCTAATACACTAATGCTGGGTCCCCGGGGGTGTTGAAGCTCATTGTGGTCTTTCCTCTGTCTGAAATAACAAGATGTGTCTGGCTGAGCTCTGGGTGGGCTGCTGCTTTCTGTTGTAGAACTACACCGACTCTAACAGAAATGGGATGAAAGAAACGTCAGCGCCTCAGAGCCGGCTGGACAAGCATCTATGAAGCTGCCGCGCTGTAATGAAGGGAGGGGAGGGGGGGGCATTGGTGCAGGGTCAGGCATCAGGGAGTGGAGGATAACGTTTGGGTTGTTGCTCTGAGAGAAGCACAGAGATGTGGATGCTCGTCTCTCTTTTCCTGGGCAGAGCCCGTGCAGCCATGAGAATACCTGCACTAAACTCACAGAGCTCATTACCTTCAAACATTGTTGCTGAAGAGAATCAACATCACGGTGCAATTTGAAGGTTATTGATGCAACACAAGGGGGTGTTTAGAAGACCATTTCAGTATGCGCAAAGCCAGTGAGATATATAAAAATGAAGGAATACTAACAACAAGACAGTTTGCCCTCCTGCATACTGATTGGAGTGGTTTATTAAACTGAATACGAAGAGAAAACTAAATAAAGTGAATTATTCTCCTCAAACCAGCACCAATGGGCAGCATCCTTGTCATGAAATTATGTGCCTGGGTTTTAAAGACAGTTATTATTTAGATGAAATGCCTCGCCATCTCTTATTGGCTTTGGCATCTAATTTAAGGGCTTATTTGTTATGAATTCAAAGGCTGAAAACTGCATCTTTTGCAAATACGCAGACATTTTGTTGGGAAGGAAGATGAGTCACATAACATAAAGCAATAATATAGCAAAAGAAAATCTGACGATGATGGAATATATGTCACATTTCCAGAAAAACATTATGATGTACTCTGCTCTCCGTCTCAGCAGCAAACCTTAATCACATCACGGAATAAGCATGACGCTCATTTGATGAAAGTTGGCCATAAATGTAATAAAGCTGCCAAGGTTATTAGAAGTGCCACAGGCCATTTTACAACAGCTCACACACCTCGTATTGGATTACGGAAAGAAATATGATGAACCAAGGAAGTACGACTTACCCATTTACAGAGGACCTGGGGAGGTTTAATGACTTGTGACCGAATACATTAATATCTTCAGCAATGACAATCTGCAGAGGTTTTTCTCAGTTGGGGGAAACTTGAAGGCATCCTTTTAAGGACCGCTACAATTAAACTGTGTGTGCATATCAGCCATGTGGTGCCTTTGTAAAACATATACACTCCACTATAGCTTTGACCACAGGTTACATCCAGCAGAGTGTAATGGGGTATTTAGGGTTTAAAGAGTGGCCAGTAATAACATCTAAAAGTGCTCATTTAGCTCAGATTGGAATCGACTTGACTTGATTTTTACAATTGGATTAATACTGAAAACTATACTGACTCTAATAAGTGAGCGCTAATAAGTTTATGAGAGTTAATGAAGCATCTTAGCTGAAAACAGCTGCCGGTTGCAGACGGAAACAACACTGATGAGAGCAAAGCTGACTGGACCGAAAGAGAATCGATGGGAGCCAGAAAACCAAAACAGTGAGCTGAAAGACGCTGAAGCGCTTCATAGTGCTGAGGGAATATAGAGTCGGCTGGTAATTCTCAGTGGTTTCATCACTACTATAACAATCAACTTAAGTTTTAAGCCTTAAGAGCCACTGTGATACTAATGTCTGGTAGAATTTTTTTTGCAATAAGCTCACAAGAAAATAACTGCAATGTCCACTTGAATGTCCACAATGTTTGACCAACTCAAAAAAAGTCCCCTTAATAAGACCAACCAAAATGTTCATAAAAACAAAAATGTAATATCTCCTCAACCACAATCATAAATACAAAATCAAGAAAGGTAATGATTGCAAAGAAACCCCCCAAAAGAATCTTACTCACCAGATGTGATATCGAGAATGATTTATCCGGCCTTGTCTTGCTTTCCAGTCCTCTGCTCAGTAGTTATAGTCCTCAGATCCACTGATTTCCTCGTTCACGTTATACGGGTGAAGTACCTACAACCAGGAGGAGCTAAATGATTTCCCGCTCTCCACTGAAGGCTGCCTGGCTCCTACCTTTCTCCTCCACCTAACGTGTCCCTTCATCCCACCCCAAACAACAGTCTTTCCGTTTGTTTCCGATAGGCCACGCCTCCTTACACCTGTGATCCTGGAGGAGACTGATCACCTGACCAGGTTTATGCATGGCAAACACCATGAAGCACGGGGGACGTGGATGCAGTGCGCCGGAGGTTTAACCTTGCAAGGGTGTGTAGAATTATCCATCTATGTTTTATATACATCGTATGTGAAAATTACCCCTTGACTAACACACCACTAGCTGCAATTTGGTTTTTGAGTCCAAAACTCAAAGATATTCACTTTACAATGATACGAAACACTGTATTTGTGATCTTCTGCTTCCAGAGAGCCAGAAGAAAAGTTTTCACTTTCCTGTTCCCCTCTTCACGTTTCTCCTCTTTCGTGTGAATCAGGAAACCCGACTGGCAGATCGTTTTAACAGCGTCTCTGAACTACAGCGAGGAGCCGGAATTAATTGAACATCCGGATAAACTAACCTGACTCCCCAAGGAAGTCTACGAGTCGGCAGAAGAGCAGAGCTATCAGTTTGCTGATAGATTCACTCATCCGAGGTAGGAAGTCTTTTAAGGGGAGGTGGGTCTGTGTTCAGAGAGTAGATCCTGAGGTTCTCCACGATGCAACAATTAAAGACGTCTCATTCTAACGTCAAGTCGTTATTTATCGTTCACTCTCCAGACATAAGAGTACTTAATTACCATGAAACAAAGATATCGTTTGGGCGTCCTGGTGGCTTATTGGTCTTTAAGCTGGTCAACTTTGAAGTATGCCATCCCCTCTCTTTCGCCTTTTTAATTCCTGTCACATCTCTACTATTTTTACTGTTTAATAAAGAGTAAAAATACACAGTTTCTGTCCATCAGGCAGTACTCATTCCACAGAACTAACTTTAATAATACAACATTATAACTTTAAATTGTTATTATTATTGCTGACGCATTAAGCTTAACATTTAATATATTCATATGTTTTGTGTGTAAAATCTTCATTTGCAAAGTTTCAAGCTAAAGCTGTCAAATGAATGTACAATATTTTCCTCTGAATTATAAGTTTAAAGTGTCATGCAATGGAAATGCTTCTCAGAATCCCAAATTTCAAATGTGTACATAAGTACAGTATTTGAGTAAAATCTACTTTTAAAAAGGAAAGGGGTTAATCGAGGCCTTCGTCTCATTTTTGTGTCAGGGCCCCCGGCCTGTTCATCCAGCCACCATGACTGATAGATTATGACATTTGATGAGCAGCCAGTTATCACCATGTACAAACCCAGTGCTCATTAATTAGGAGACAAAAAAAGAAAATGTCAAAATTAAATTGGCAGTTGATGAAGTCGGGATCAACTTCTGCCTTCATGTGCTGATTGGAGAGGACTGGTCTTTTTTACGCGTACCATCAACTTGAGTTTGGTCTGAAGTTCGCTGGATTGCCTCGTGGCACAAAGACAAAATCTTTTGAAGAATCAAAAAGCGATTCTGCTGTCTTCAATGTATTAAAGCATTAAAAAGTTATGGAGTGACAGACGGTAGAATGACTGCAAAAGCCAACGCAAACTAAGTTTAATTCCCCTCAGTAAAGTGAAAGACGAATCCTACTTTCATTTATATTCAGGAGACGGCGGCACCCCTAAAAGCAAACCTATGAGCAATAAGGTGAGGAAATGTCAACACAGTTAAACACCTTTATTCTCCGACTAATGTCAGACCCTGTCTGCGATGGGAAAAAAAGGCTGTAAAATCTAGACATCAGATTTAATTTTCCTTTGGGAGCTCTAACACAGCAGCGTTGCTCTTGGTCAAAAGCAGATGGACATGGATTTATCTTTAATTCATAACCATGAGCTCTGGGTGCAGCGTAAGTGAGATCTTTGGATTTCACTAATTCCCTCATATCACTACAGGCTTTCATTATTTTGACTTTAGAATAAGCCTGGATCAAGGTTTTTTTTTTTTGTCAGAAAACAAATAAAAACAACAAGATTAATCCTCCCAAAGGTGTAAAGTGTATCTGTGTCTGTTCACCACGTCCACAGCCACGTCTCCTCTTCAAGGAAACAGCAGGCTTGAAGGAAATCTTGATGAGACCGTCAGAGGCTGTCACGTGTATCAGGGATTACGTCTCATTAGAGCAGCACTCAGAAGCAGCTCCCCCACGCTTCTCCTCCACGGACTGAGTTTGATTAGTCTTTTTTATCTATGCTGCGACGTCTCCTCTCCATCTCATCCCTCTCTCTCTCTCTCTCCCTCTCTCTCTCACCATCTCATCCCTCTCTCTCTCTCTCTCTCCCTCCCTCCCTCTCTCTCTCTCTCTATCTCTCCACCTCATCCCTCTCTCTCTCTCTCTCCATCTCATCCCTCTCTCTCTCTCTCTCTCTCTCTCCACCTCATCCCTCTCTCTCTCTCTCCATCTCATCCCTCTCTCTCTCTCTCTCTCTCTCTCTCCATCTCATCCCTCGCTCTCTCTCTCTCTCTCTCTCTCTCTCTCTCTCCTCCCTCTCTCTCTCTCTCTCTCTCTCTCTCTCTCTCTCTCTCTCTCTCTCTCTCTCTATCTTTCAGGCAGAGCTCGTGTTTCCCTCTCTGCTACCCCCCACCGGCAGCTGATTGTCCCTCCTGAGCTGCAGGGAGCCGTCAGGAAGCCGTCATGGAGTCTGTGGCGACCCGGGACAACCCCTCCTCCCTGAATGCTTTTCTCAACACATGACTCCTCCGTGTTGTGAACACCGCCGTGAGGGTGAAGGGTACAGATGGTGGCATGCTCTGTCCGGCTGCCCTCTGTCAGCCTCGAGCCAGGGTCGTCATCCTTAACTGAATATGGCACAACAAAAGAAAACATACGAGGAGTAACACCATATGTGTTGCTGTAGTTTAATAAAGGACACAGATAAAAACACATGTCAAAACACACCAGCAATTAAGAAAGAGAGATTAGAAAGTGGGGCTGCAGCAGTCAGATTTACTGTTTTTGCTCAAAACATATATCTGGTGTTGAATACGGTTACTTATCAGCCAACAGAGGGGCAATTAAAATGAAAAAAAGTTTCCTGAGCAGACTAAGAGAGATAAATCTCTGCTTTGGTATGAATCATCACGGACCAGCTGCTTTCGGCAAACACATTTGTGCTTCGTGATTTAAAGCTGCCCACATGTCTGGGTTTCACATCTGTGCCATTTCTAGGCCTCTGCAGACTCACACTTCACTGTTGCTGAACTCCCAACACCAGCTGCAGCAACAGTCAAAATCTATATCCATGTGAGACTTTGTCAAATTTATCAAAATAAAATCCTTATTGTGTTCCTGTCACTGGCAGAACGTTCCAGATAAGCAGCACTGCAATAAAAAAAAAAAAAAGCTTCAGCTGGAGCAATATTGAATTTGATATAAATGAATAAAAGTTGGAATCTGCAAAGCTTTTCTATTTATTTTTCCTGTGCAAACTGAATCCCCTGAATATAACATTATGACATTGGAATCAAGATGAGTTTGTACTAAATTAGAACGACTAAACAATGCTGTAATGCTGCAGAGAGGATACAGAAATAACCCCTAAACATCGTGCATGTGTGCGGTTTTGTTGAAGGTCTGTTCATTTGAATCAAAAGTAACATTTGTATTTTCTTTTTGAAGGAAAGACTCTGAAGCAGATGCACTTTTACAAAACTGCACGTGACATTTAATTGTATGACTGTAGTGTTTTGATTGTGCTTGTTTGATACCTCCTAGTTTTGAATACTGTAAGAGTTATTCAATGGTGATCGTATTGCTCCCTCTGTCGATCTCTGACGTCAGAGCCACGTCGTTAATTGGAGATCTGAGGGTGCTGTCCGGGGTGCTGAATCCTGAGCCAGGTCTTTCAACGCGAGTTTACAGACTCACCAGGACGCGTGGGTTGAGTTAAAAAAAAAAAAAAAAAAAGCTCGTATGAATTTGTTTGGACTTACTTTTAAAGACAGGGAACATTTAATAACACGCATTTAAGAAAAGCTCGCGAGCATGGATCTGCTTCCAGCCCGGGAGGCTGCGAAAATCTACCACACCAACTATGTGAGAAACTCCCGAGCCATCGGCGTCATGTGGGCCGTGTTCACCATCTGCTTCGTCATCATCACCATGGTGGTCTTCATCCAGCCCTACTGGATCGGGGACAGCGTCAACACCCCGCAGGCCGGGTACTTCGGCCTCTTCTACTACTGCATCGGCAACGCGCTCACCTCGGAGCTCATCTGCAAGGGCAGCGTGCTGGACTTCGCCTCCATCCCCTCGCCGGCCTTCAGGACCGCCATGTTCTTCGTGGGGACCTCCATGCTGCTGATCGTGGCCACCATGGTCTGCTTCAGCTTGTTTTTCTTCTGCAACACCGGGAACGTGTACAAGATCTGTGCGTGGATGCAGCTGGCCTCAGGTGAGGAGGCGCGTGGTCTCTATGCTCCAGGTTAAGGATGTACTTTTAAGTACACGGGATGTGTTTAACAGTTGTAGTTCAGATTAACATAATAAATATATGGAAGGCCAAAGTGCAAAACCTCCTATCTGCAAAATGATCCAGGAAAAGTGCAATAACCTCCTATCTGCACTTTGTATATTTTTCATTTTTTTTGTATTTTTTATTATGTATTGGGTGTCCTTAACAAATAGCATTCAGCAAGAAAACAAGTTTTTTTTTTAGTATTCACATAAAAGGGCATTTTTCAGATAGGAGGTTTTGCTCTTCTGCCATCGATATGATCATTATGTAAAATATGACTCATCATGTTTTATTAAAGTACCCAACAACATATGAAGCAGTTAAAGCTTCGACTCCAGTAGTCTGCTGATCACGTTTACACTTTTGACAGTTAAAAGTACATTTTGCTAATGATACTTACTGTGAGTACTTTTTGAATGCAGAACTTATACTAAAGTAGTATTTTTACATTTAGGCATTACTACTTCTAAGTAAAGAAAGAGATACATTCTTCCACCATTGGTGGCACCCAATGACAAAATGAACATGAGGACTTTGAGGTAAAATTCTACAGTCTATGGTAAAAAAAAAATATACATATATATATATTCATGTAGCCATACATCATTTTGTATTATTTTGTGGGGTGCGTTTTGATCACATTTTATTTTGTAGTACAGAACTGATACTGAACATTTGAGTGAAGCTGAAACATAAATCAATATTGATTATTGACGATGAGGCTGGATATCATCTGGGATTAAACCAGTAGTAATCCATAAAATATCATTAGATTATTGATGTCGAGGCATTGTGAAATACTGTGGTAGCACAGTCATACAGTTACTACGTCACCAACACGTTTACTGGGTTTAAGAGTGTGTTGCTTTTTATATTCAGAGTTAAAATCTGTGGGCTAGCAACTCCACCACTTACTCTACTTTTTCAAACTTCATAGCTTCTTTAGTTTCCACTTTTAATTATCCAAACAAAGACTGCGTTTTGACATTTTTGTCATGAAAGTGCACATCCAACAGAGGAAGTGCAGCACCTGAATATCAAAGCGGTGACGGATGGGTCTTCTGAGCGGTTTCCTCTAAACTGTGCGAGCGTGCGATAAGGTCGTCTTCTCACCTCTCCGGTTTCCTGCGAGGTGTGTGTTTGTACTCGATGTGTTGTTCTTCACGAAGGAAGCCAAGAAGGGATCCAGTTTCAGCCCAGACTCTGACACCTCCGATGGTGGATTGATTACATGTAACAAGATCAGGTGTTGCTGCGTTGTTAACTGATCAAAACCCCCACCTGAAACACGCCAGGCCCAAAGACACGATGACGTGTCATCAGAAATATTATCAACTAAATGTAGTTAACGTACTTGTTCTGCAGTACATGTGTCTCCTGTGACTAATATATTATCATAATTATGTTTTAATACTGATGCAACAATGGTGTAAGCAGCATTTAGATACAGTCAGGTAGTTTCTTCTAACGGTTTCCAACCTATGGGTCAGGCCCCTCCAAAGGGTCACCAGAGGTCTCAGAGGTCATGAGATGACTCATTACATGATTTTGTGCATTTAAAAAAAAAAGAACAGCTTTCTCTAATCTTTTCATTTTTGTAAATGAATGGATCATTTTTACTCTTTGGGCCATCAAACAGGTATTTAAATGAAACCATCTGAGAAGTTAAGAGGGGAAATCATAGACTTATGAATATGTTTTAATGTAAAAAAAAATAGCGAGGAACAAGTAAACTCCACAATATTTTCCTCTAAAATGTAGTAAAGTAAAATGGAAATACTACAGTTTTAGAGTAAATCTACTTAGTTACCTCACCACAGTATTCAACTTGACAATTTTGGAACGCGCATATCTGCAAAATTCAGATTTTAATCTATATTTGCACAGGAATTGTGGCAAAACCCCAGCGGGCTCTTTACCAGATGAGGAGCACTTAACATTTAAGAACTTTCATAGCAGTGCATCATGCAAACAGCCCCACTGAGCATCCTTTGCTGCTGCACCATTAATAAGTTAAACCTTTGGCACTTTATGGGGTTACATCATGGCTTATCCTGCACCAGTGGCTCAGAAGAACCTCCCTTATAATTATTCAGCAAAGTAACAGCACACAAGGGTAATTATTCCAAGGCTCGAGACATTTCGGTATCCGTCTTCCCCCGCAGCGGTGTTGATGGTGATGGGCTGCATGATCTACCCGGACGGCTGGGACTCTCCGGAGGTCAAGAGGATGTGTGGCCAGAGGACGGATAAGTACAGCCTGGGGAACTGCACGGTGCGCTGGGCCTACATCCTGGCCATCATCAGCATCATGGACGCCCTCCTCCTGGCATTTCTGTCCTTCACTCTCGGCAACCGTCAGGACAAACTGCTGTCGGAAGACTTCGAGGTGGAGGGAGCAGCAGGTAATGAGGACGGGGTGACGGTGGTGGGCCTGGACCGAAGCGGGGAGGTGACCACGTCCGCTCTGGAGCTTGGTTTGTGGAGTCTGTACGATGGTTGTAGGACTTTTTTTTCCCCCAGAAGACATTTTGACTCGTCATGGAGGGAAAAGCACAAGTGTTTGTTAAGTCGTAATGTTGGGGCAACGAGCCAGCGTCCACAATGCCAGGACCCTAAAACTGAAGCAGCTACATGTTCATGGAATTCAGCCGTCACTCATTTTTATTATTTACACCTGTGCTTTTCCTACTGTGACGTGATTTTACCACTTCTGGAGAGAATCTTGTATTTTCACAAATATCACAGGGAAGTTTTTACAAATACAACTACATATAAATACTCCATTTCCATTTATTTCCTGATTGGTTTAATTAAAAGTCTATAAATTCGCAACCATAAAACATTAAGAAATGCTAAACAAGGATGATTTTCAAACAAATTGCAACTTACTGTATCCCATTTGGTACACATTTTCAACATACAGGTGCATCTCAATGAATTAGAATATCATTGAAAAGTTCATTTATTTCAGTAATTCAATTAAAAAAAATAAACTCATATATTATATAGATTCATTACACACAGGTGGATATATTTGAAGCGTTTATTTCTTTTAATTTTGATAATTATGGCTTCCAGCTAATGAAAACTCAAAATTCAGTATCTCATAAAATTTGAATATTGTGAATAAGTTCAATATTATAGACTCATGTTGTCACACTTTAATCAGCTAATTAACTCAAAACACCTGCAAAGGTTTCCTGAGCCTTTAACTGGTCTCTCAGTCTGGTTCAGGCTCCACCATCCTGGGGAAGACTGCTGACCTGACATTGACCTCCACAAGGAGGATTAGCCACGAAAGATCATTACTGAAGAAGCTGGCTGTTCACAAAGTGCTGTAACCAAGCATATTAATGGAAAGTTGAGTGGGAGGAAAAAGTGTGGTAGAAAAAGGTGCACAAGCAACAGGGGAGGATTGTGAA
Organism: Ophiodon elongatus; assembly: GCA_016806645.1. Classification (NCBI taxonomy): domain Eukaryota; kingdom Metazoa; phylum Chordata; class Actinopteri; order Perciformes; family Hexagrammidae; genus Ophiodon; species Ophiodon elongatus. The sequence continues at coordinate 1,382,265 of JACSYO010000285.1, read as the reverse complement.
GCAAAGCCCATTCGAGAATTTGGGGGAGATTCACAAGGAGAGGAGTCAGAGCGTCATGAGCCACCACACACAGACGTATCCAGGACCCGGGCTACAACTGTGGCATTCCTTGTGTCAAGCCACTCCTGAACCGGAGACACCGTCAGCAGCGTCTCACCCTCAAGAGTGGAGAGGCACACAATCCAAGTTGCTTGAGGTCCAGTGTGAAGTTTCCACAGTCGGGGATGATGTGTGTCATCTGGTGTCGGTCCACTGTGGGACCTGCCCACACGGCCAGAAGTACCAACAGCTGGTTTAATGACCACAGTGTCACTGACCTAAACCCCACAGACACTCTAAGGGGTTTAGTCAAGAGGAAGATGAGACACCAGACCCAACAATGGAGACGAGCTGAAGGCCGCTATCAAAGCAACCCGGGCTTCATAACCCCTCAGCAGGGCCTCGGGCTGATGGCCTCGGGCTGATGGCCTCCGTGCCACGACGCATTGATGCAGTAATTCATGCAGAAGGAGCCCCGACCAAGTATTTATGGATACTATATACTGTACATGGACATACTTTTCAGTAGGTCAACATTTATGTATTAAACTTTCTTTTTTTTTTTAAATTGGTCTTATGTAATATTCTAATTTTGAGATACTGCATTTTGGGGTTTTCGTTAGCTGTAAGCCATAATCAAAATTAATAGAAACAAACACTTGAACTATATCACCCTGTGTGTAATGAATCTATATAATATGAGTTTCACTTTTTGAATTGAATAACTGAATTAGAATATCATTGAAAAGTTAATTTAATTCACTGAGATGCACCTGTATTACAACAAAAGCACACCATTTTTATCTTAAATATTGGTAAAAATACAAATCTTACAACTTTGTCAATATTAGCAAACTGGCATGGTGAGTCCTGCGAGTTGCAACCGAACGAGGAGGAAACGAAGGCCCAGTGTCTTAAATCCATTAAATAAAGATATCCAAAAGAACGTTTTCCCTCTTTTACAGAAAACCCCTGATGAACATGGAGCTCCAGGAGTGACTCAGATGCAATGAACAAGCATCGCGACATGTCGTGATGTAGTTCAGGTCAAACTGCTCCTGACTGGTAGTTGTGACCTTTGGTGAATTGAAAGGTAGCAGCCGCCTTACTGCTTCAATAACAGCGTACTTGATGTCAAAGACCTAATAAACTCAGAAACAAGCTCCATGCCGTCGCTTTGTATCGTATGAACATCTGTTTTTATTGTATGGTGTGTTTTTGTAAATTGACAGCTTACACAAAGTCCATGTTCTTGAATCTGACACTGATGTACATTTTGTTGTTGCCTAGGCTCAATAGATACATAGGTTATTTTTTTTTATATGATCAATTTGGGACACCATTACATAACATCAGATCTCACCATTTTGTTGGTAAAAACAAAGACATTATTGAACAGCTGGCCATACATACCACTGAGCTCGAAACACATCTTCCATACACTTTATTAAAACACAGCTACCCAGCTAAATAACTTTAGCTAAGATATAAGATTTGTTAAAAACTGTACATAACTGTAATATACATAAAGGCAAACTCTTTGGTACAGATATATACAGTTTATTTTCACTTTTTTTTTTTTTTTCCTTTGACTACGGCTTCTTAACATGTCTTGTTGAAACCTTCAAAACAGATTCCTGATTTGTATTAGTTGTATGAGAATACCAGCCTCCCATGAGAATGAAAGACCTCATTTATTATAATTAACTAACCACACTAAGTACCAGATGACAACAGATTTGTTATGGCTAAATAATATGACCTACAATATCAGACAGAGGATGTCTCTAAGAAACTGGAGAAATGCTGTGGACATTACCACAGTCAGTGTACATGTCAGCCCAGTGTGCAACTTCCTAAGCCTACTTTACAAATACGAAATGTTTACCTTACATTGTTTAATATAAGATAAAATAATTCTTAAAAAAAAAGAAGAAAAAAAACACAGTACTAATGAAAATGCACGAGAAAAGAAGTAATAGCGGATCCTTTTAAAGGGGACAGAATGACCAAGGGAGGCTACATATCCTTAATTTGTTTAGTGCAGGAGTGTAACAAACAAGGATGAGTCACTAGCAGTACAATAACAGGTTTGCTTAGTTGGGTGGGTGAACGGAGCACAGCAGATTGCAGCCAACATGACCACAAAGTAATATAAACCACTGGATTCCTGGCGTCATCACGCTGAGAGAAGAACCAACAAATACAAAGCAAACATACAGAGAAGCATCAGTTCAATAACAAGAACATAAAGAAATCCAAAATAAACAAAACAAAAAAACGAGAAAAAAAGAGAAATAAATATTCATCTGATATGCCCAAACTGGAAAGTGATCTGTTGCAGTCTCTGGAGAGAGTGGGAGGGAAGGAAGGTGCAATGGCTGGAGGTCTCCACTAGAGGGTGAGCCAGGGGTGACACAAGCACTCAGCGGCGGTAGCCCTCTTCTCCGGGATCAGCTCCAGCATGGGAAGCAGGAAGTCCGTGAAGCACTCGGCTTCTTCACGGGGCCACTCGTACTTGTCAACCAGCACCTCCAGCAGGCCCCACGGCTTCAGCTTGGTGATGTGCTTCAGATCACCTGCAGAACAGACAGCGCTGCGTCAAAGAGCCATGCAGGAAGGAATACAGCGCAACTATTTCCGTCTGTAAATTCACTACCAACGAGAAGTCTGTGAAAACATATTCAAACCTCGAAATATGACATGCATTAAATATTTTTGCTTCAACAACTGTCAATGGATTTCCAAAACAGAAACTATTTGAATAGCAATATTTAATGTTGGAAACATTTGAACAATAAACTATGTGAAAACCTTATCAGAAGCTCTAGGGCATGACTTAAACCTCTCTTCTAATCTCGACACTGATGGGTCTTTGCTTTACCTTTCTTGGTGAAAAAATCCTTGGAATATTTGCCGGTCATTATGAGTTTGCGTGGGACACTCCCCAGCAGCTCAATTATCAGCGCTATATGGTCTACACGGCAGACGATTGCAAGAGGAGAGGGACAAGACAGACAAGACAAACAAACAAACAGATTCGTGAGACAGCGTCCCAGTCACAGGCCCCTCTGGGTGACTGGGTGGGGGGCTGAGGAGGAGCGAGGTCAGCTGACAGCACACACACGTATGTACGTGGGTCGGACTGTTGCAGAGGTTGGGGTGCGCACGCACACGCACACGCACACGCACACGCACACACACGCACACACGCGCAGTTTGAAATCAGTCCAACAATAATGGCCACCAGACGTTACAAGAGCTGTGTGGTTCTTAAACTTCTTCCAGCTCCATGTGTCAAGAATCAATAGCTTCAGCTTTGTCTCTGCAGTCAGACACTGGATGGTTATTTACAAAATCCACAGACCGTCGATGACAAAGTTATACAACTAGGGTGGAATCGATACTCTTTCTAAAATCTGTAATCAGCCTTTAACCGTTAAGCCTTACATCCAGACTAGGACTCAGGTCCAAGCCCTCAAACAGGCATCCTCTGCCCTGCAGAAGAGCTCTTTAACACGACCAACTGCCTGACAGAGGTCAGGCAACATCTGGAGCACAAATGTTCTCAAAGTATTTCAAGCCAAGGACCCTTTGGATGAGGTACTAGTGTATATCTCATACACTTCCGGTCTATTAGTAAGAAAAACACTGCAAGGTTGCATTTGACCAACCGATGGGGGAAAGAATGAGTATTCCCCTACAGTCATCAATACAGTATCAAGTATCCAGCCAAGTCATCTGGCTTCAACTAAGGAGGGGCCGAGTACTTCTGCAAGCAGACAGAACTTCTGACACATGAATCAATGTCTGATGGCGCTGTTCAAAGTAACATAAATTAATTGGCCTGCATACACCCAACAACTTTGGTAGATCTGTATGTGCTGGCAGGAACCTTCCTCCTCCACCTTCCAGCCACCGGTCCCAGAGCGAGCCACAGACACAGAGGTGGCATACCTCTCTTGGTGAAGTATTCCTGTGAGTATTTCCCACTCAGAGCATAGTGACGAGGGATTTTACCGAGCAACTCAATCATGAGAGCAAGATGGTCTGGAAATGAGGCACATCAGAGGAGGAGAGATAGAGAGTCAGAGGGCAACAGTTTGGAGAAGGGATGGCAAACAGTAATGGGAACAATGTATTAGGAACAATGGATGATCACAGCCTTGTATGACTAAAAGCATATGGAGGGGAAGTTTATATTATTGTTCACATGAAAAGCTTCAAACATCTGAATACATGAAGCCATTCACTTTCATATACAAAACAAATCCAAAGATTGAATCCAACTGATTATAAGACTTAAAGCACAGCCATCAAAGGCATACACACTAAAACTTGTACAGAAGATTCTGATAGAGGGTGAGTGAGTAGTTTTAAAAAAAAGAAAAACTGTCACACAACAGAGCAAGCTGTGGAAGAATTACGCAATAGCCTCATGAGTTTGTGTTTTGTAGGTGAAGAAGCAGATTCACAGCTGCTGGGCATGTGCCAATGAACTGAAGGTTGAACCTGAGCACATACCTGACATGCTGCAACAGTATCAAGTCAGTACAAAAAAATCTTAAGCTAAGCAGCAAGCCAACATTAACAGAAAGCATGAGGACGAGAACAATGAAACTTTGAGAGAGACTGAGAATGAGATGAAGAAAAGATGAGCAAGGAAATCAGAGATGGCCCCGTCTCCAGTGTAGTAAAAGTGGTTCGAGACGTTAGAGGAAATAAACACAGGAATGTGGGTACTCATCATTACATCATCAACGTATCTTCTAAATGTGTGACCATTTGAAATCATTGTAATTGGGTACCTCATTTAAGTGTTAACATTGTTGAGAATTAAGCAACGTGCAGTGCAAAACTCAAAACTCTTTAAAGAATTCATAATAGCAATAAAAAAAACAATGAGGGCCAATTTCACAAAGAAAACATCATGAAGCTTTTCACAGTCGCAATAACTGTTAAGGTTGCCACCAATGCTAAATCTCTTACCAGTGAAGCATATATTTAAAAAAATACTATTAATATGTAATAAGGGTTGATTCTGTGCAGGTGTAACTGGAGAAAGAGAGGAAGAGGAAGTCCCAGCAATACCTTCATCCCTGGAATAATCTTCCCCAGAATGTGGTTCAAACAAGTAATCCCCTGTGGCGAGCTCAAAGGCCTGAGGAGACAACAAAATCGTCATAAAAACACAGAAAAGGAAACGGTTTGACTGGATTTACTCCCGAGCTCCACCTGCTGCACACTCGCAGATACGGTGTGATGGCTGTCGGCCTCACCATGCAGGCTGTGCTCCATACGTCGGCCGGAGTGCTGTATCCAGCACCAATGAGCACCTCCAAGGACCTGTACTGCCGAGTCTGGATGTCTTCTGTAAAGTGCTTGTTCTGAGAGGAGAGGGGGGGGGGGGAAGAGAAACAAATTCTTAAAATAGATTCCAAAATATACGAGAGTGACAGAGCCGAGGACAACTGTATCCAACTTCATCTACAATACCATTTAAAAACGTAAAACAATACAAATTAAGCAATGGGACGGAAGATTTAAGTATTTCTATTTTGGTAGCTAGATGACACTGCATGTGTCCCTAGCTGGAGGCTTCATCCCTAATCAGGAAATCCCTCAGGTCATTAGCAGGCTACTCACCACCCAGCAAGCATTTCCCAAGTCTGCAATCTTGACCTTGATCTTGTCTGAATTGAGTGGCTCAAGGGGGTTAACTAGCAGGGATCCTGCTGTCAGCTTTCCTATAACAGAGAAGAGAGAGAGAGAGATGAGAATGGAAAAAACATCTAATAAAAGAAGAGCTTAACAGTTAATGTTCACATGGCTACGCCTTTAATACATTTCCAAAGCAGCCCATCCAGAGCAAACAGCTACCAAAACAACTCTTTGCAGTTACTGGATGTACTGATTTTGGCTGACTGACCGTTCAGGCTTTCGGGGCCGTCCTCACCCCCCCCCTGCAAAATGCTTTGCTCCAGATCTTCCTCCTCCAGCCCAACAGGAAGGTGTCTCTCAGTTACTCCACTGCGGCGAGAACCCCTGCCTTCAGTCTCAGTGCCCAGCTCCTTGAGATCTGCCGAGTCCACACCGTTGCAGATGAGGTGAATTGGGGACTCCTCACGTTGCTCCTCCTGAATGGCACATTTCTCTGTGGGCTCTGCGTTGCCATTGTGTTGGTCTTCGTCCCTCCACTGGGACTGTCTCTGGTCCGCCTCCACATGGCCATTACAGTTAAACTCCAACAGCCCGTCTGGTCCCACCCTCATGAGATCTGCAGTCACACTGCTCTCTGAAAGTATCGAGAAAAGAAAGATGACATTTCTTTGCAAATGACTCGTCCCAAGGATTTTATTACGGGTCTCACAATCGTGACTTCTTACCCTCTGTTTCCTCTGTTTCCTCCTCTCCTAGCTCCAGAAAAGAAACCTGTCTGAGAGGAGCGCAGGCTCGTCCCTTTGGAGACTGTGGGTCCTCATCTTCATCTTCTTCATCCTCTCGTGTCTCTGTGGTCTTTTCCATTTCCTCAAGGTCCAGAATGCACTTCTCCAGCAGCTCTGCCTGACGCCTCTGCTTCTTTTTTAGCTTTTTCTTCTTGTTCTTGGACATTTTTACCGCCTATCAGCGATGAATATAAGAAACAAGATGGCTCTTATGAATAAATGCATAATTGTGGGACTGCTTTAAATGTTTGTTGTACTGAAAATGTGGGAGGCTGACGTTCTACGCCAAAAGTAAATAATAAAAAGGGCTGTACCTGTTTTGGAGCAGGTGCTGTGCTTACTGAAAAGAGAATACAAGATGAGCACAAACTGTAACCACACTGAGCTCATGAATGTACAAATGAACAAGTGTTTGTCTCATACTTGCTGAACCAGAGGGAGGCGGTGCCCCAGCCCTCTGCCACTCTGTAGCTTCAGCTGCAAGCTTCCGGACATAAGGCTCATCAACACTCATCAGGATATTCTCTGGCTTGATGTCTGTGTGGATGATCTGACACTTTGTGTGCAAGTAATCCAGGCCTTGGAGTACCTGAAAAAGTAATGAATGGAAAACGATTGACTGATTGTAAAAGCTTCACTGTATTTATGAACTGATCAAAAAGAAACACTTTTTAAATATATCCATTTCTCTTAATTTTTAACGAAGTTGAAACATATTGACTAAAAAAGCTGAGACACATGTGCCTTATAGAAACACAAATCTTTGCAAACTAAAATTAAATTAAAGACTTGACAAAAATAATGATCAAAAGCAGAAATAAGAGCAATACTTGGTGGCAAAGTCTAAATCAACAAGGTTGAATCAGTTACAAAAGCTTATGGCTGAAGAAAGAAAATGCAACCACAAAATCCTCTGCCCTGACAGGTTTCCACCTGTCACACCCTGGAGGCTACCTGGCTTATGTAAATGAATGGAAGCTACAAATGAACCTTCATCAGGAGTCAGTGAGCATACAAAAGGTGTGACACTGTGGGTCTAATGTTACCTGTCTTATGATGCTCTTCACACACGGCAGGGGCAGCCCTTGATAGTTAGACTTAATTATCCACTTTAATAAGTGATGCCCCAACACCTCAAACACCATGCAGACATCTGAAGATCACAGCAGTTAAGATAATACAAGGAAGCCAAAATGAAAACCCATTAGAGGAAAATTGACGAAACATGCTGAGGCCTTGTGGTCATTCACCTACATGATGATCATCAGCATTTTTCAGACCGAAAACAGGGAGTGTTGTTGGGAAGTGTCATATTACAGCTACAGCGCTCCCTGTGGCATTCAGGGGCTTTTACTCAGCCATAGTGTTGTGATAGGCAGAGGTCTGTTTGGGACACACAAGGTTCTTTCCAGTAAAACCCTCACCTGTTTACTTTGTTACTTGCGTATTGCTTTCACAGCTAAATTTGACACCAGGGGAAAGAATGAGCCTACCCCTTGTCACAATATTTTCCTAAGAATTAACAGGCGTTATTCTTTCTAGCAGGAAGAAATTAAAAAGGATCAAATCTGAATCATTAAAAAAAAAAAAGACCTGGAAGCATTTTCAATATCTGGCTTGAAAGGATACGGGTTCCATTGATACCAGAGATCTTGAAGTCATCTACCATTTGGACCACCATCTCCCGGTTGGGATCATCGGGGTCTGAGTTTCTCACCTGGGAACAAATAAACAGAACAACGTAATCCAAACAATCAGGATTTACACTTACTAACGTTAGACTGGACCAATACAGGGTCGGCATGCATGTCTCCTTATCTGTAGTCATGTAATACTACTTAAACACACACGCTGACTGCTGTGACAGTGTAGTCTGTGAAGTCACACGCTAATTTAAGTCTGTAATGTTTTTCACTGCAAGAAAGACCGTGTTGTCCTCGCGTAATGTGTGTTGTCATGAACCGTGACCACGGTGTCAGCATTGATTAGTATATTTACTCTGCTTTCTAATTTCAACTCAGAAAACCGTGCGTGTGCAAACAACTCATCCACTCACAGATCTGAGGAGTTTGATCTCATCCACAGCTGTCTCCGTGTAATGCTCCGCACTCTTCACCACCTTCATTGCAACAAACCTCTTCACCCTGCAACCACAGCGCAAGTAACGTTCAACTAACAGGAAGCACCGAGTCAGCTGCAACTGAATCTGTAGCCAACTTCAGGCTTCAAAGACAAAACAGTGCACTAAGAATATGCAGTAAAGTTTTTCTCGTACTGGATGTCCCAAGCGAGCCACACGGTGGAGAAGTGTCCCCAGCCCAGTTTCCGGATTACATGGTATTTTCCATTGTAAAGGTCTCCTACTTTCACATGGTGGTAGCCACCTAGAAGAGAATGCATGTTGAATACAGAGACAATGAGATACAGTCAGTCAATTAACTAATAAAGACAACACTCTTTATTGTGACTGTCATACAAATATCTCAACTGGGTATCTTCGATAAATTAAAGCAACAAACCGGCATAACTCAGTTATTGGGGAAGTTTGTGAACTGTAAACAACGCAAACACTTTGGCACAGGTAAGCATGCTGAATAAGACGGGACTCGCCTTTGCAGTAGTCGTTGGGGTCCTCCTGCTCCTCATCATCAGAGCCGAGGATCTCCTCCGGTTCCTCGGGTTCCTGAGGCGAGGCTTCTTGCTGGAGAGGCTGTCGAGCTCTGGTATTTACTGTCTGCCTGATGGGCAAACACATGCAAACAAACCATCTTAGACTTCATTACGAACAGAGTACCTGACATATTATTTTCTGCCTCGGAACAGAAGTATTTTAAAGCTGTAGAGCAGGACTTTAACTTATTATTCAAAGTTTGTTGAAGTCAAGTCCTTGTCAAACGAGTTCACACAATGCTGATTAAGCCTGTCACTGACAGGGAATGCTGTCTGTATTGCAGCTATAAGTATTAAACTTTACTGCCCTGGTTACCAATTACCTGTCATTTAATTGTATGAATCTACATTTTTAACAAGGGTAAATTCTCTCTTTCACAGAGATAACAGTTATCTTTCATTTGCCTCTACCCTGTAACCTTCACCACACCCCAAACCCGCTTAATGCATTTCAGGTAACTGTTTCCAAAACATAAGAATAATAATAACATAATATTATTCTCACAAGACAGCACTATCTGTCCATGTCCAACCAATTTAATTTATCTACACTATCAATCTAAATGAATATTCAACACCATTATAAATTATGAATAATTAAAATGACTTTAAACTTCAACAGCAGTTTAAAAAAAAAAAAGCAAGTGACGCTCAGAGCTAATCTGCAAGATTAGAGTTGAAACCAATTTTAACAGCTCCTTATCTGCGAGGAACAAATACAGTATTCAAACAAAAACACAACACCTTGCAGATTGACAGAGACTGTGAGCGAGCTAAGAGTCACCTCGAGTAATTAAAACAATTATAATTTAGGTGGACCATGCCATTAAACTGCTGCTGATGATTGAAAACTGAATTTGAACTTCTATACTGTTGATGCTGCAGAGGAAGAGACGCTGTCAAATCTTCCTGCCACGACAGATCCAGACCCTTCTGATATCCGTCCTTCCGTAGATGTCACACATAGAAAATATAGGAGACCTTGAAAGAAACCAGGCTATATTTTGTCAATGCATAGCTATGCAGCTGTCAACGCATGTATGATTAAGAATGGCTTTACTAATCCTAACTTAGTCCTATTTTTGTTATGAGTGTGAATGGTGGAACTGTAGTGTTTAAGAAAATGTAACATGAATAAGGACTTCAGCACTCGTCTGGTATTGGTAGATACTCTATAACAAATTACTAGGATCAGGGTCAAATAACTGCAGCTGGATTAAAAAAGAAAAACTATATTCATCATTAATAAGGAAGAGATTAGGTATAAGTATATATGTGCATATTAAATATTTGGATTCGTTAAAATCTGTAGTTACGGGTATTTGACCATAATTGCAGTTAACAATTTAACTGAACGAGAGGAGGGCCTAGGGTAAATGTGTATAATTTGAATATATAACGATCTTCATAAGAGGATGAATCAAATGTTTATGAGATTGACCTCTCATTTAATGCGTTATCAATTTAGTCACACAAGGTACAACTCTTGAAATAGAAATACAGCGATTCTGGCGTTCCAACGAAGCAGGAAGGATGTTTGACTGCTAATGTGTTAGAAAAAGGATCATGTTTTGAAGTCGACCTCTCTATTCACAGAACATATTCAGTAATTTGATATCGTAATAAAAATCAATCTGGCATGTGAGCACTTTGCCTGTGTATTTATGTGTAACATCCTATAATCTGTGTTTAACAACAGTTCAGTTCCTGATATTAACTTGAAAGCCAAACAGCCTGATGTTACTTCCTCCTCAAAGCAGATTAAGGCTGTTCACCACCATGGGAGACAAGAGAGCTGAGATCACGTTAAAATAAATATCCAAACTCGTCTGTAGTGTCTCTGTAATGTCTCACAAATGAGCTACTGCTTTTCACATAATCTGCAACCTACTTATTCGTGCCTAACAAGGTTATTTGAAGCAGAGGGGTTTGAAGGCATGCTTGTGCACCAATGAAAGAACAAACCGTTAATTACTACATTATTTGAATTTCATTCTGAATTCTTAGTGCCATTTTTCTCCATTTGAAATGCATTCACTACTCTTACACTATTGTATAATTAATAAAACATTTGTAGGAGGCAAACAGAATTGGTAATAATTAATCTCAATTCTCATACTCATTCACTGACTACAAGAATGAATAAAAGGGAGGAATTAAAGGAATATCGTTACTTAATTGTGAAGCCAGACAAAACTCCAATTACTAACATGTTCATGAAAAGGAAATGCATGGCTGCTCTCATATTGGGTGGGTGCTCTTATTTTTTTGCCGGTGCTCATCAATTTGGGTGAGAAGGCAACTATGCATTGAATACTCAAGTTGCTCTGATGTACGTTTCCCCTAAGGGGCTTAAATTAAACCAATATTTGACAACTGATTCAGAACTATAGGTTCTACAGTGCACCACGTCTTTGACTGAAGTGCTGGTGCTCCTCTGTAGACATGGCGCTCAGCATGCAAGCATAACCGTAGCACGCAACGACACCGTTTTAAGTTAAATTTAGCTTTTTAGTAATATATGATTCTTCTGCCTGATAAACATTCCTGTTTCAGCCACGAAGATAAGATTGTCGGGAGTTTAGTATGTGCAATAGTGCCGTTTTCAGGGAAACGCCATGCTTCGGTGGGCTGATGTGGGCTTCTTCATTCTCTGGTTTTAAATATAGCACAGGCTGTTATGCAACACTACGGAGGCTGTAACTGATGGCATGATTAGTAAATTGTTAGGTGCATTAAAACAAATCAGTAGAGATCAACGCTTGAGTCGTATATATTTTGGAGCCCTGAACGTTACATTACCTTAATGCAATCATTCATAAACTATTTCTGTAGCAGGACATGGCCTTCGGGTGGCTTATTTCAGGCACGACATACAGCACATTCTATACGGATAGCTTACAACTTTTATCTTATTGAAGTAAAGGTCCAAAGGGATGATGCCAATGCCCTCACTTGAACCCCATGCAAATATGGAAAGACAGCGAAACCAACCCAGAGAGCTCGACCTCGAGATTCGATATGTTAATTAGTCTTTCACTATTTTATCATTGGATTGCACAGACCAAAATACCAAAAGTGCAAGCATGCAGTGAAGGTCCTTGTGTCAGGTTCACGTCTAAACCATGTGTCTGTACATCGACACCTTCCTAAAATAATGACCGATGTCATTTTTTTTTCAGAAAACACAAAATAAAACGTCAAGTTTTACTCTTGATATAGGTAATTATACTACAGGGGTAGAATTGCATGATCTGTTTAACTGAGGATGTAGCGTTAGGTGATTTGACCAGAGGTGGCCAGCATCATGAATTGATGATTTAGGCATTAAAATGACTGAGGCCATTATTTTAGGAAGGGGACGACATGCACGTTCAAAATGCAACAAACAACTAACGTTACCTCTGACTGAACTAACACAATGCATGCTTGTTGTGTGTGTCATGTAACAATTAAAGAGCTAAAAACAAGGTTGTTTTAAATTTAAAAAAAACTCACTTTTTGCTGGTCTTCTTTGCCTTCCCCCTCTTCTTCCTCGCCTGGAGTGCCAGAACTGTCAAAAGAAACCAGTGACCAATTATCTCGCCATTGTCTGGTTGCCACTCAGACAAACAAATTAAATAATCATTAACACCGTCTGAGAGAAAAGGACACAACTAGCGTCACCTCCCCGTGCAGCTCATCATGCACCGTAGTATGTCGTATGTGCAGCGACCGACATGGAGCTAAATCACATTTCAGGTGCATCTGTCGGTCGAACGTTGAGCTAGCTCACGCGCATCACCAGGCTACCTAGGCTACCTGCCGTGGCAACCAACGTTCCAACGTCGGGTCCGCGTGCACACACACACACACACACAAACGGCTGTTTTAGGTCGCGTGTGTGTGTGTGAGAGAGAAACGGACAGAGCTGGAGAGCTAAACGCGGCTACATAATCCTGACATGTCCCGGTGAGGCTAATGTCTCGAGAGCTAGCGTAGCTCGGCGGTGCGTGACAGACGCGTTCAATTAAACCCCCCGGGTGAACGTATGCAGCTCGGCTACACATTACATGTGTGACCGCGGAGAAACATCTACCGCAGGGTCGACACACACACACAGACACACACTCACACGCGGGCTAACGTTTCTCGTACGGCGCGCGCTGGTGTACAGATTTACCTTTTCTCTCCATGTTGGCTGGATTCGTAGCTTAGCCGTTAGCTACGACACCAACGATCGAATGTTCCGCGCCTGCGCACTGGGTCGCGTACTCGAGGGGGAGCTTCCCAAGTGATGTCTCTTCCACCTGAGCACCAAACCATGATGAATCACTGAAGCTGTTATGGCCGGTGTTACGTTTTTATATTTACTGATGAATTTAATTTATCTCGCACACAACCTGCCAGGAGGTTGTGCAAAAATAAAAAAAAAAAAAAAAAAACCTTGAGACTGAAATTGCCAGTGCTGTGCACAGAAATGATAGGCAGGATCAGATTCTCCTTTTATACCTTAAATTTGGTTAATAAAAAGTTGTGGCTAATACATATACAAATAGGGACATTTTAAAATGGCACAACCCGTAATCTGGAACGTTTTTAAATTACTGTAAAGACATAACTTTGGCCTTTCTGCACTGTAATTTCTTGGTACTTTGTCCCAAAACAATGTTTTCCTTTTTATATAATTGTCAGCATCTTGTGTTATGAAATGGTGGCTTAATAGGGATTTGACTCTTAAGAGACGTACTGTAGATGCAGAAATAGATTTTCCATTTGTAAAAAAAAAGTACTGCTTGACCACAAAGAATGCAGCAGCCATCCCTCCTCCTGCACACCAGTGACGGTGCACTCAAGACTTTTTTTTTTTTTTTTTATGTTTGCAATTTAACATCCAATCTAAGGTTTTTAAATTATATTTAGTAGTTTTTCCTGGATATCAGTATTTTGCTCATGAACAAGACAGATAGAACTTAAAGTCATCATCTTAGGTCCTTGAGAGAAAGTCAAAATAGCCATTCAAAATGCTAAATAAATGTGCACGTCATTGTCCTCTTGGTCAAACCATTCACATTAAATCAGTCGAGGATTGGCACTGGTGACAAAGATAGGAAATAATAAAAACATAAGTCTCTTAAAAATAAGTCTTTATTTTGTTAAACAAAGGACTGAAGATAGAAGTTACTCTGCTGGACTGAAAATAGTTTAAGGGATCTTTCGATTGTTGTTCATAAATACCACCTCCACAAAGTATAAATACATCGGACATCCCTCATTCAAACATTTAAGCAGTATTTCTATTAGAGGTTTTAGCATGACACAGTTCCTGTAAACCAACAACACACTCTCGCAAACGCACACAACGATTTTAACTGATGTACATAAAAGTGATTGCCTTATAACATAAACTCAGATAAGTCGAAGATTTAAAAAATAACGCACATACAGTATATTTACATATTTTTGAATAGAGCAATGGTTTGTTGTTGAATAGCACTGTCCTTAACAGCAGAGGCTCAGATTTTCCCGTGAAGCCAAAATATGTATAAGAGTCTCACAGAGCATCTAAACTATCAAAATAAACATTAAAATGTGTAAAATTCCATTGGTGAGCACTGAAGGTCAGTGTCTACACCGAGCAGGCACATTCTCAAATACCTAAAAACATCAAATCTACTTCGGTCAAATATGAAACCCTTCAGTTATATCTTTTTAAATATAGGAACAATTATAATAACTGAATAACTTTACAAATTCATGTGACTCATTGCTGTTTGTGACAGCTTGGCAGGGCGACTGGCAGACTAGCATATTACTTTAATTGTTGGACACAGAAGCTTGTATAAGTTATTCAATAGTAAATTTTTTAAAAACACAAAAGTAGCACAGCTAAAGGTCCAGGTGTTTCAGCATCTCAGTGTCACAGTGACAAGTCATCAAAGTCTATGTTTAAAAAAAAAAAAAAAAAAAAAAAAAGAAATCTGAAGAATATAAAATGATTTCAGCTATTGGCAAGAAGTGCCATTTCCCCAGCAACAGTCCATCAACATTAGTGGTTCATAAATAATAATAACTGCACTAATGAACATGTTCGGGATTGTTACACATTGTCGGAGGCCGGACTCGATGTGGGTCGCGTTACTCCATGTCGTCCTCATCAAAGACCGGTGGCTCAAAACTACACAAAGCCTCGTAGGTCAATCCTGCAAGAATTAAAAAGATCAAAACATAAATCAGGGATGCTATGCTGTCAGTAGGGCATACATCAATACCTGAACAAGCTTCTTTGTTGTTGTTGTTTTTATACAGTATTAAGACTTTTTGTGTCGAATAATGACGTACGTTTCCACTCTTCGATCGCCAGCTCTCGGCTCTCAAAGCTCTGGTCGTACGGCTCCGCCTCGGGCTCGTCGTCCTGGTCGTGGTACTGAGCGAAGTAGGGGTGAGCCAGAGCCTCGGAGGCCGTTATCCGCTTGTCTGTATCCAGAACCAGCATTTTCTCCAGAAGGTCCACAGCTTTAAAAACATGGCAACATGAGAACAGAGCTAAATCTCAAACCGTCTAGGATATATCCCGTCATGTAGTTTTTGACCAAAGTTTAGTTTAAACCAATATTATAAGCAAAAACTATTTATTTGAATGAATGAAAATAAATAAAATATATATATATATATATATATAAATAAAATATATATATATAAATATAAATAAATAAAATATATAAATAAATAAAATATATATATATATATATATATATAAATATATAAAAAAAAATATATATATAAATAAATATATAAATATATATAAATAAATAAATATATATATAAATAAATAAATATATATATAAATAAATATATAAATAAATAAATAAATAAATATATATATATATATATATATATATATATATAAAATAAATAAATAAATAAATATATATAAATATATAAATGTATATATAAATAAATATATATAAATATATATATACAGTTTTCAGGGCTGGCACCACAAGACAATACAGCAGATGTCTAGTACTACCTTGTGGGTTGGCACCAATGAACACATCAGCAAAGTTCCTCTTGGGCATGTGTGACAAAGAACTGATGTAGTTCCTGGCCTGCAAAAATGCATAAAGGAAATCAAATGTCAGCTCCTACCAGTAGCAACATGTTGCCTACATTCAGTACCGCCTGTTTCGTAATGCTCACATATTTCTTTATGCTACTGATTCTGCTCAATGCATCAAATAATTACTGCTCACTTCTTACATTTATAACTATACTGTATGAAATACCCCGCCTATACAGCAAGGTGTCAAATAAAAACATTGTGGTTTAGCTCTTTGTCTTCTTGTCTGGTTTAAACAGTTAAAGTTTATGTGCAATTACTTTTTTCAATATTCAATTTTAATCATGATTTTGTCAATTCTATTTTAATACAATTTCAATAACTACATAAATAAACAAATACTTTTTTCTTAAGAACTGATAATAATTAGCACCAAATATCCTGTAAATAGTAAAAGAAAAATTAAAAAAATGCAAATTATTCCATCAGTTGGAATGGAAAATAACATGTAAATTACACAAAAACATATTGAGAGAAGCAAGACAGAAAGTTTTAAGAAATGTGCAACAAAAACAGAAAGAAACCCACAGAACAAAGCAACTTTCATACAGAAAGTGCTGTTAGTAGCTACTGTATCACCAACAGAAAGCCGAGCTATTGCACAGTGTGCATGTTTAATTCTCAAGAGGCAATGTATTGCTACCAGGCTGAAATGGCAAGCACACAAATGCCTTTACCACACAAGCTCAGAGCCACTTCTGGTAATCACAATCCCATGCAGCAAGCATGTCAGACACACGATTACCAGGATTAAACTGGTAAACTAAAATCCTAAATCCCTGGTAGTGAACCCTGGTGGCCGCGCTGCTCCTTACACGCCACCTGACCAAAGCTGTCCGTTTCATCAGTGTGGCCGCCTTCATTGCCTCATCGCTTAAGACAAATAAAGCTAAATAAAAAAGATTAACATAGTTAAATCTTGGCACCAAATATTACGGTAAGTTTGGTACCACTCTGGATAACTATAGGATATTAAGCCGACAGCTGCGTTGCTTTAAAAGCGGAGAGAAAGTTACTTCAGCATGTCCGACTGTCCTCCCACCCCGGCCTACCGTCTGGTCTAAAGAGAGTAACGGGGGATCCGGCTCACCTCATGGCTGGGCATCCTGTTTATTAGAGATGCTGGGGGCGTTCCTGTTAGACGCATTATCTGCTGAAGCTGGTTTATATCTATGAAGCTTGTGTCAAGGGGAGTATAGCGACAGAGCAGAGTAAGTTAAGAAGCTGCTTCTCAATCTAACACTGTGCGACGGAACTCTAGATGCACTACAATGTTATGTTGAAAAGCAAACTTCAAGCTTTGAAGCAAAATGTGACAATAAAAAAAGTTAAGATTTAGAGGAAAGACACAACACAATACTTTGCATTACAGTCGATCAGTGAAAGCCAGAGCTCAATCACATGGTGTCGTAATCATATGACAAACAAACTTGATTCACCCGATTAAAAAAAAAAAAAGAATAAATAAAAAAGAAAAAGGAGGCAGAAAGCAAGTCTCAAACCCACAAAGCTGAAGGTTGGAAAACATGCTGTCAGTTAGGTAACAGAGACACCAAGTTATTGCACAAAAGAGGGGCACGTTTGGAGCAGAAAACTGGTTAGAGAAAAACCTTGGATGTCTTTTTGAACTCACAGACTCTGAAGATATTTTCATCAAGAGCTCGGGCCCTGGTGTTCCGACGAGCAGCATGATTAGCTTCAACTGATCAATGTCTATCGGCACACGGTAAAGGAAGAACTTGTAATCTGACCCGTGAGTCTTCATCGTCCTTGTGAGACTTATGCCACCTAATAAAGACATCCTTGATGTAAAATTTCACTATTTTTACTTTATATTACACACATGAGAAAGAGAAAAAAAAAAAAAAAAAACAGCAGGCAAGTTGGCACAGGATAAAGTATTTGAAATGTAACCTGCGGACAGCTGACAAAAAAAAAAAAAGGTGGAGGCAGCAGACAGCCCTGTTGTACACTTAACTTACAACCAGGGGGAAGCGAAAGATAAAACTAAATCTTGAGCACAGATAGAAAAGTCCGTGCAAAGACTGGCATGGGTGCAGGCGGAGAGTGGACCGGAGCCATTGATGCATACTGACGGTGTAGAAGAGTTAAAGCACGCCAGTGGAAACATTGCAGTAAAGGGCACGTGTCAAGCCAGAGGGAAGTGTGAAAACAGGTACTATCTAAGTTACATTTCCAATATATAAAAAAAAAAAACCCCGCCTCAGGCAGGATCATGTTTCAACAGAAAAGCAGGTTTCGTAAGAGGATATGGAAAAGTATTGCAGATCAGTCTCTGCTACTGTGCTGGCGAAAAACATCATAAACCCGTACTTTCACAACTATAGAAATGTGCATTTAACGCATTTGAATTTGTTATGCAAACGGGTGTCAGAGTCTTTCCAGCTACGGGAGTTCTTAACATACTGCACTCTCGAATGAAAAGGATACGGTCAGTCCCCGGAAACAGAGTTTTTCCAGTGAGAAGTTCTGCCATTATACAGCCCACTGACCAAATATCAACTGAAACACAGAAAAGCAGGACACGAGCATTAAGGTTATGACGCAGAGGTGCAAAACGTCACCGGGGGGAAGATCATTTCAATACCCTCTACCTGTCATGTTGTAATGCATCCAGTTCAACATGATCTCCGGGGCGCGGTACCAACGAGTGGCCACGTAGCCGGTCATCTCATCATCGGTGTGCCGCGCCAAACCAAAGTCCAAAATCTGAGAGCAATTGAAGTGCCAAAAATAGTTAAATATTCACATTTTGGGTGGGGGGGGGGACTCACATTTACATGTTTTTATTTATTTTTTTCATGTTTTACAAGCAAGCAGCTGTTCACTGACCTTCAGCTCACAGTCTTCATTCACCGCCAGATTACTCGGTTTCAAATCCTGAAAAACAAAAAAGCCAAAATGTAATTTAGTGAAATTCTAACAAATCGGAAATCTCAGTCTCTACTTTTCGTGATTGAAAACAAATCTGTCCCTTCGTTAATATTGAAAAGGGAAGCATCGCATCATTAACAACCATGTAAAAGTAAAAAAGGTCCTGTTTATGACTTCCCTTTCCTTCAGTGTTTAAACAAGGCACAGCCCAAACGCTGCCAAGCGGAAGACGTCATAAACCCTGACACACTTTTATTTAACCAAGGTCAGAGACAGAGTGACATTTGTCAAACGAACATGCCACTTACTCTGTGAATGATATCTGCTGAGTGGATATACTGTATAGAGATGGAAGAGAACATGTGCATTAAATTACATTATCAGTTTAAATGTGTATTGATTTTCCACAACATGTAATCTCAGAGGCAGTGCAGTACAATGCAGGAAGCATCGGGTCAAACAATTTGGGAAATAAGCTGATTTGCGTTCTTGCTGAGAGTTAGATGAGATTATTGATACTCCTCTCATACTGGGTGTGGTATCAATCTGTTCATCTAACTATTGGTAAGAAAACAAAACAGCCTTTTCTCCAAAACCTCACCTTTAACCCTCTGAGGATCTGGTATATGAGGAACTGCACATGGTCATCTGTGAGTTTCTGACATTTCACAATGTTGTTGAGATCTGCCCCCATTAAATGAGTCACAAGATACCTGCCAAGCACAAAAGTTGAAAATAGAGAAATATCAGAAGGCATGTCGATGTTTTCCCCATTTCCTAAAAAGCCAGATGGATAAATTTATATATATTTGCACTTAAAAAAAATTAAAAAAAAGTGTTTGTTTGCAATTTCAAAGTTATTTCCCATACGGCTGTGAGCTTAAACCAGTTTAGCTGCTACTTCTTTTCACTCGCTTCTTTTCAGAGGCACTGAAAAGGACAAGCCCTGCACGAATGAAACACCATTTAACAACACACCCACATTAATGGGCTTAATGGAGCCGCATCAGTGGAGAACTCAAATCTAATCCCAGAGTTGTTTAAAAGTGCCCAAACAGCACTCGTGAAGGAAGACGAGAACGGGACGCCCGCCGGCGGAGTACACAAAGCCATGTGCTGCTTCGTCAGTCTGCTGCTCAACAAATACCCACTTCATGAATACTCTTCTATTCTCACGCAGCACAGAGAGCGAGGCCTTAAAATAGCTCCTGGTTGCACTCGAACTTGTTCTCAGCAGCAAACAGGGACACAGACGCTCTCCAAAGTTCACCCGCCTTGGAAAAAAAAAAAAGGGGGGGGGCTATAAATAGTGACCTCTGTTTTCCTCTCTCCTATAGAAACAAGAGCTCCGAGGAGCCTTACCACAGCGTTGTGACTCAGTCGGTATTTTTAGAGCCAAGTGGAACCATACTTAAAGCACCTGCATATCTGAGATTTTTTCCTGGATATCAAACTGCATTCAGAACATTTCCAGCAGATGTACAGATAAAGAGATCCATATTTTCTCACGACAGACTGTGCAGTAGTACTCCCCACGAACGGTATGCAGACTTTGTGAAATTCACAAAGATACTTATCCATGGTACATCTCTTTCGGGACATTGTCACGTAAAATATGAAAAGATCATGTAGACAAGCTGCACGGGAGAGAGGCGATTCGGGAACATGACCGAGGAAACTTCTCTGCATCAGCCCCAGCTGTCAATTTCTGCAGCCTTTTGATATTTTGCATTGAAATGCATCTTGGGTGATCGGACAGTGGCCAGCTCTCAATACAGGCATGAACTAACCTGAACCACAACCCAGTCTGAGCAGTCAAGGAGGCTTGAGACCACAAATGTTTCCTGCAGTGTTTCATAGCAGAGCTGTTCTTTTATTAAGTAAATCACAGGATGACAGAGAAACTGCATTACTTGGACTTTCATCTCACATGTACATCATCTATGGTGGTCAGGAAGAATGAAATAAAACATTAACCTCAAGGGGAAAGCGCAGAGGCGGCATTTAACTCAACAAATGCCATTTATTAATGAGTGTGAAAACCCGCCATTGCAAGTACATCACTGACCACAAATCACAGACTACCTAATGTAGTATTTATGCAAAAAAAAAAATATATATTTTTTATATATTTATTTATATATATATATATATATATATATATATATATATATATATATATAATATATATATAAATATATATATATATATATATATATATATATATATATATATATAAATATATATATAAAAAAAATATATATATATATATATATATATATATATATATATATATAAATATAAATATAAATATAAATATATATATATATATATATATATATATATATATATATAAAAAAACAAACTACTTGGAAAAGGTATTGGAGTCCTTACTTGAGACAACACAACAGCTACTTCGTGGGTTTCCTCAGGCACAAAATGACATGCATGTTAGGTATTAGAAATAAACCTGTCCATGCTGTTGAGCAGGGCCTCTGACATGAAGAGAGTCCACTCCCAAACTACTGCAAAATAATTAAATAATTACGATGAGCCAAATCTTGAGGGATAATTTTCCATACAGGAATGTAGAAGAGTTGAGAAGAGAGATCCGAGTCTAAGTATTTAGTTGAGACACATTCTTATGTCGGGTGTCGACTGAAATTCGTCACAATTTGATCTTGAAACAAGTCACTCAGTGTGTAGAGAAGAGAGGGAGACATTCCACACATGACGGGGGAGGCAGCACGCTCTTTTGAGGATTTAGTCACTGTCTAGCTGTCCACTTCCCAATTCTAACAAACATCAAATGAACAATATCTACCTGTTTGCCAGTAATGTGTTTCACAAAGCCAGAGAGCAGGAAACAAAAGGGAAGGAAACTGGTGGTGAAATAACTCTGGTAGCAGCCAGCGAGTGAATAACTAACAGAGTGTACAGTCTAAGCCATGTTCCAGTGTTTAGTCAGCTGGCCTGTCTCCAGGTGCTTCCCAGCCACAGCTAGGATTGTTTGCTGCTGCAGAACTAAAAAGGCAGCAGTTTGTTGAACACCATTTCTAAATCAT
The DNA here is from genome assembly GCA_016806645.1 of Ophiodon elongatus. Taxonomy (NCBI): domain Eukaryota; kingdom Metazoa; phylum Chordata; class Actinopteri; order Perciformes; family Hexagrammidae; genus Ophiodon; species Ophiodon elongatus. The sequence goes on along the minus strand of JACSYO010000285.1, from coordinate 1,360,048 downwards.
GCACAAAAGCTGCGGTGAACATGGGATTCGGTTATTATTCTAAAAACAAACACATTCAACTTACACATCACTGAATTCTTTCAGACTAGTAGCGGGACTGAAGACATCTAGGAGGCCAATCACCTGCAAAAATATGATAACCACCGTGGAGTTAACAAAACAAACAATGGGAAGCAACTAAATCCTTTTTTTTTTTTTTTTTAATTATAAGTAAATAGGAAACATAACAAGCAAACCCATTGTATGGCATTGCAAAAGCAAAAGCAAAATATCATTGTTTTTATGACTGTTCAGCATCTGACAATAAAAAGGGAAGAGAAACAAGGCGACTCACATTTTCATGTTTCATGTGCTTCAGCAACCGCAGCTCTCTGTATGTTCTCTTGGCATGGATGATGGACTGAAAAGGCCGGGAGAGCTTCTTTACAGCTACCTCCATACTAATGTTCATGTCGTATGCAGAACTGTGAGGGGGAAAAAAAAGTGGACAAACATGTAAGCTTGAATCCCATCAGTAATAATACACTGGTCACTGTAACCGTACCCACATACAACGTTTGTTATCGGCGTGAATTTATATGAAGAATAGAATCTACATGTTGTGAAAGTCAACGCACCAGAAATGAGCTTAAAATAAAAAAAAGCAAGCTTGTTTTTTTTATTGTTTTTAGGCAGATGTGGAAAAACCATTTAGGTGCATTAAGAGCTGCCAAAGGTTGCAGAAAAGGGCGACATCAGCAGAAAATGTCATCTCTCAGCAGATTGGGAGCAGGCCTGCCTGCAGTTTGTCCTGCACTCTTAAAGGCCGACTGTCTATCAGCCAAACCCAACACTTCCTCCTGCTCACCTAACCGTAGTCTCAGGCTACATCCACACTGATAACGTTTCATTTTTTTTTTAAAAAAAAGAAAAAGGCATAACTTTTGCTGTCTGTCTACCTTCCGTCCACACTACTGCGGTGTTTTAGAACCGAGAAACAAAGATGTTTGAAAAAGCTGCTGACGCTGTTTTAGTTTGAAAAACTCCAGGAGTTGCGTTTTAGTCCGGCCGGGCCGAAACCGAAACCCTTGAAACATCGACGCGGACACCCATGTTTGCTTCTTGACTGGGTGCCATCAGTCCTGACGATATGACACGCCTCTATCGCGTAATCCTATCCCGAAAGAAAACAAGCAACATCAGGCTCGACTACCAGTGATTGATTTAAACGTGGATAATTACAGGCGTTGCTGTTCTTGTGGTTTGTGCTAGCAGCTATTGTGCAGTTTAATTCTGCATACTATAATGCTCCTACTGCCATGTGCACAGGAGGCCAGCTATTACTGGAGCTGTGCGATCAGCATGCACATGCCCGGTGTATGTGAATGGTCACGTGATATGCATTTTTTTAATGCAAAATGAAGACGTAGTCGTGTTGATGTAGCCTCAGCCAGTGCACAGCCACTGGTAACTACTGCTGGGACTCAGAAACCAGCGGGACCAGGGATCCACCAATATCACACATTGTTGAAGCTGAAATAAATAATATTTTCCATCCTCAACCAACAGCAACATCTTAATAGAAATGTGAGCAAAAACAGAAATTATATTTTTATAAAACATTTAAGCTGCAAAAAAAAAAAAAAAATTGACTGCTTTGATGGCGCCCCACCCAGATACGAGTAGTATCGTGGCTCAGTAGATGAAGCAGGATGTCCATTAATCACAGGGGTAGCGGTTCTCATTCGGTCCACATGTCAACACTGAACCCCAAATTGCTCCCAACGGTCGGACCGGAGCCTAAAATGGTAGCTTGCAGCCTTCAGCGTGTGTGTGAAGACACACTGGGACGTTCTTTGGATGAAAGCACTGTATAAATGCAGTCCATTTATAAATAATGCTGATGTATGAGTCACTTTCAGATTGAGTCAACTGTGTTATTAGTGTTTTCTATATATACACAGTGAATTTCTTTGAATTTGCATGTGTCATCTCAACAATAAAGCTGTGCAGTTTCCGTAAACTTAGTCCGTCATGTAAACGCTGACATTATGGGCCAGTATACTGTTTGCTGAAAAAAAAAATGGTTGTCAATGCACTGGTGAGCAAACAGTAATCTGACCAGCAACAGATTATCTTATTGCCCAGCAACAGCACAGCTGTCCGCTTCCATTTGCAAAACAAACATCTGCCCACTAAATTAAGTGTCCCGCTGACCGCGTTGTGTCCTAGATAGCATCAGCACAACGTATTTAAATCGCCAGACCAACGCAAAGGGTCTATCCTATGAAAAGCTTAGGGCGAAGCAGCATTAAGGGAATCCACCTCACCAGCAGCAAGGTCTTCTAAAATAATAAAATCAATAGGCAGGAGCCCGACTCCTATGTGAATCTAAATTATTCTGTGCTGCAAATTAGTTCATCCTGAGTGAAAACATTCACTTTAGAGCTGCATAAAAGATGGAGGTGTTTCCATTAAGGTTGTTGATATTTAGATGAGACTACTTATCATTTGGGACTTGTCTGCCCAGGAAGGTTACTTGGTCTAACCCTATTTTTTTTTAATTAAATAAAACAGAAAAGCAAAAAAAAAAAAATCCTTACTTTTAAGAGGCTGAAAGCAGGTATTGTTTTCTTACTAGATAACGATTAATGAACAAAACAATCAAAAATGTTGATTGACTCATCTAAATTTGTAAAACTACTTTCCATGAAATGATAAGCATCTCACACCTACTCAACCCGACTAGTAATGTTTACTAGCATCAGATTACATTTACTTAGTCAAAGAAACATTAGTAATATTTGTTCTAGAAGATCTTGTCCTCAAAACACATTCGCACCAACCAACAACAACATTATCTGTAGACCTCATCTCCACTTTACTCGGGTTACATCACCTGTTGGGAGGAATCTCAAAACAAATAATGTAAATTAAATCTCTTTTTCTTTTACAAAACCACAAATCAGTGACGTCGCCTCTGGGAACATAGCCTGCTAACGTAATGATAAAAGTGGTTATTATTAATTGTGCATTATATTAAGTTAATTAAATGCATATTGATCAGATAAAATGCAGTGCATCGTTATTGTGGCTCGAGAGGCTCGCGTGCATACAAAAGCAGTCCGGTGGGGTAAATACAAGTTTGACCGGAGCCGGAGAACAAGTCAACAAGTCGCCCCGGTTGAAGGGAACATCGTGGCTCCACCTCGCTAGCCCGGGACGAGCTAAGCCCCGGTGGCCTCTGCAGCTGCAGGCCTCGTCTAAATGAATGAGGGTTAGTTTGGGGGGGGACCGAAACGCACGAGGGGGGGGGGGGATTTACCACACGGATCCGTAGGCGCCGGAGCCCACCGGGGACAGGTTCTGGTAACGCTCCGGGACTTCCCATATCGTCTTGTTCACCTCCTCCCGGTAAAACTTGGGTCTTTCTTTCTGCGACATTCCTGCGGGAACCGACCCGCCGACCACCGACTCGCCTTTCCGCTGCGGGCTGCTCGCTCCGAGCCGTGCAGACAAACTTTTACCCAAACTCACGAGAAGTCTCGCGAACTAAACGTTTTTTCTCGTCGTCGTCGTCGGAGGAACTTTTAACTACTCGGACGTTTACGGTGCTCCCCGGTGTGCGTGATGCTGCGTCGCCGTCTGAGTCACCGTCTGCTAAACGTAGGTTTTTAAACCTTCACGCTATTTGTTCCCTTCTCGCCTTCAGACGGCTCCCGAGACTTCACCCCGCTTGCGACACTTCGCCAAGTCTCGCGAGAGAAACAACAAGAACGGGAACTCACGAAACGAGAGAAACTGAAACCTCGTGCTGCGTTCAGGTTTATTCGTGTTGCACATTTCGACAACAAGGCAATTCAAAGTGCTTCACATGAAACCATTTAAAAGCATCAAAACGTAATGCAAAAGAAAAGAAGATTTAAAAAAACAATTAAGAACATTTATTTAAACATTAAAAACAGTCAGTAAAACTTTAAAAAGCTAAAACAATAGAATAAAAGTTGCAGTGCAGTATAAGAAATAAAATACAATAGTGAAATGCAGAAGAAATGCGGTAGATTTCTTTGTTTGTATTTCTTTTTATTAGTATTTTTATTTCTTTTTTTACTTTATTATTGTCTGACAAACCTAACTTTTGTATCTCTGTATGATGTTAATATATCTAAATGAATAAAAATTAAAGTGACAAAAAAAAAAACACGCAAACTCCAATTTCTTTTAATTTTAGGCAGAGATCAAGCTAAAAAAACAGGGCATCCCTCTCGTACTTATTTATATGTAATAAAGCTCCATGACCATAACAGACAGCACCACACCGAGTCACCGGTCTCTGGCGTACTGAACTGTGCCGTGACCTTCGATGAAATCGAAGGTCACGACAAAGCGTCGTCATGGTGATTCGTTCTTCTATTTCAGTTGTTGCAGAAGACGTGCCGTGACCTTCGTCCTGGAAATAGGTTCAAAGTATTGAAGATTCCTCGTGACTGGTGAAGTTCTAGCTAGTAGCCACCCTTTCAAATTAAAATTTTTTTTTTTTGATGATTTCTCACAGAATGCCACAGTTATATAACGACAGTCAGGGGGGTAATTATTATTAAGATCCTTTACTTGAGGTCAAGTGGCAGAAAAACTTGTAGAATTCTCTATTACAAGTACAAGTTTGGCATTAAAAAACTTTACTAATGTAAAAGTACAACATTTCTGCAGCAGAATAGCCCTGCTGTATTACATCATTTATATTATTGGATTATTATTACTAATGCATTAAAGTGTAAACAGCATTTAAATGTTGTAGATGGCCACGGTGGAATTAACTTGGAAAAATTACAATATTTGTATTCTGAATTGTAGTGAAGTAGAAGTATAAAGTAGCAGTTAATGAAAGTACTTGAGTAAATGTTCAGCTTTATTCCACCGCTGCTTATAATGATGTGATATTTAAGATATGTTTTGGGGAAAGATGTGAAATTGAATTGATTGTTAAATATTAAAAACATCTATAACATGTGCACGTGATTTTAAAATTCAATGCTTGTATTTTTCTTGACTTAAACAACCACAGAAATACTTCTCTATAAGGCACATTAAAACACATACACACATTTAAAGTAGTAACATTAAAGTATTTTATAATATACGCAATGTGAAGTGATAACATGGTCTTAGGAAGAGCACCTGAAGGCAGCATTAGAGGTTACTCCTAATGTCTAGAAATTAACATTTGTTGTTTCTTTATTGTAGAAAATGTCTTTACTTCACAACAAAGAAGGTTTTATCATAAGCTTACGTGCAGCAGGTTATCGAAATATAATACATATATTGCCGAATAACATTTTAAGACTGAACTTGATGGTCTGATAAAAAATAAACAGAATAGTCTAATAAAAATAGAAAATAAATGAAATATACATTCACAGTTGTGTAAAATGTAGGCAATATTAGACAACAATTGTAAATCAATCCACAGTTTGCTTCTCATATAATTTTGAAATACACCATTGGGCTTTGAAAATACAGAATATCCCCAATATGGAGACTTTCTATTACACTATTAGGTCTGGCGACCTAACGCATGACAAATAATAAAACAAATTTAAAAAAAAAGTGATGCTCTTAACGTTATTGTTTTAAAGCTCTCGCAGTAAGCCCGTGTCTTTTGTAATAAATAAAACGCATTCAACGGCCCGTGTCTGTTTAACACACATCCTCAAGCGTCCGTTCGTCCTCTGAATTAATCGTCATCGGAGTCGTCCTCCTCTCTGTGATGGTGTAAAGACGACGACTTCAGTGGAACTGAGTCAAATCCATCTGACGTCCTCTGAAAAACACATCGGTGAGAACACAAAGCGTGAGAAGTGGCTTCACAAGCGGCTCAGCCTGTGTGGGCGATCGGGTTACTGACCTCTCGGGAGAACGACCGAATTTTGGTGAAGAAGGATTTCTTGGTGAGGTCCATGAGGTCGTCCTCCGCGTCCTCTCCCTCCATTATTGCACAGCTGTCTGCGGTGGGCAGCTCACACTCATTTCCCCCGGAGCTCATCATCAGCTTGGAGTACTTGTACTGCAACCTGCAGATAGAAAATAACAATTAGGCAAGGCGAGTTCATCTGCATTGCACATGTGAACAACGAGGCGATTCAAAGTGCTTCACATAAAACCAGTTTAAAAAGCATCAAAACGTAATGCAAAAGAAAAGAAGATTTAAAAACAATTAAGAACATTCATTTAAATATTAAAAACACTCAGGAAAACATTAAAAGGCTAAAAAAAATAGAATAAAAGTTGCAGTTTAAGAATTAAAATACAGTAGTGAAATGCTGAAATTGATTAATATCCTTGAATCTGGTTCAATTAAAGGCAACAGCAAACAGAGGAGTCTCCAATCTGGATTTAAAGGAGCTGAGGGTCTTTAAGGTATTTAGTCAACATAAATTACACTCTTGGTTTTAGCTTTAATCTTTTTTTTTTTTTTACGACATGACATATCAGTGCTTCAAACAAACATCGTAGGAAATGTGAAGCTCTGCAGTCTCACTTGCGTGTCTTTTTCCAGAAGTAGCAGCTGATACCGATGAGCAGCGCCGCAGCGATCAGTCCCGTGGAAACACCGAACTTGAGCCAGAAATCCAGAGTCACACAAGCGCTGACCTTCTGTGCTGGAAGTGACTCTCCGGCGTAACACTGCAACGGCTGCTGCCACACATAGGTGGTTTTCTGAAACACAAACACACACACACACACACACACATAATGTATTCTTCATTGATCACATATCACACACATCAGTCAACTACTTGAATCCTAAGGTTTTTTTGTTTTTCACAGGAATTAATGAGCTTTGGAAGTGTTGGTAGGCAGATTTTGTACCATTCGACAGAGCTAGGCTAGCTGTTTCCTACTGTTTCCATTCTTTATGCTAAGCTAACAGGCCGCTGGCTGTAGCTTCACATTTGACGGACAGACATGAGAGTGTATCAGTCGTCTCATCTAACTCTCCACCCGAAAGCAAATAAGCGTATTTCTCATAACGTTGAACTATTCCTTTAAATATCCCCATAAAGTATAAATAGTGTGTATCTGTGTGTTCCAGTGCTTCACTGTGTTAGTATCACACTTACAGCACCTTAAGTGAAAAGGGCTAAATTATAACATGAAATATCATATTATTATTATATTATCATTATTAGAATTATAATAATTTTTTCCTGTAATGTAGTCTAAATAATTTAAATTTTTTTTTAGAACATTTTGTGATGGACCTCTGATAGAAATAAACATTATTTGTATCAATATGTCCGTGCCTGTGCAGCTCTACCTGTATTCCCTGGATGCAAGCGCTGACAATCTCTCTGTAGTGGTTTTTGGTGCAGAGAGGACATGCATGCTGGCTCTGCCACAGGAAGTGGAAAGTACAACCATCACACGTCCCTTCTGAACAGTTACTGTGGAGGAAAACACGGATAAGAGAGATCGCTACGATCTGCAGGTGATGGAAAAAATATCTCAGAGGTTCAGATTCTCAGAGCTTAGTATGCGGCAGGCTCACGCGTGTGTTTTTAATACAGTACGTGTGTGAAATCAAATGTTTTGTAAGGTCAGAAGTTGAGCTTGGTCCCAGGGAGAGATACCTCGGCAGCGTGATGCGGTCTTTATCGGTCACCGAGGGGTTGCATCTCAGTCTGACGGTGGCTGACCGGCCTTGTTTACAAGCCTGAGTCGTCTCACTGGACCTGGAAGCATAAAAGTCTTAGATTCTACTCCGTGATATATTTTACACTGTTTCTGATTCTCAATTCCATTTCTGACTTTAACATATCAATAAAACTTCCGGCATCAAATCTTTCATATTAATCAAATCAAATCACATACATTATATAACTATTATTACCGATACGAAACGTGTATTTTGAAAGTACCACGACGGAATGAATGCAGCAAAATAAATGAGAAAGTTGTGATCTTATTAACTTGTAATAGAAGATGACATCTGGCGGGCCGGGCGCAGAGGGAAACATCCATTTGGGAGAAGAGATGCTGTTCAGGCTCGTGTCCGTGGTCACACCTTCAGAATAAAAGCACACGTATCAGCATATTTATCTGGTATATGAAATGCAACCAAATTTAAGCAACCCCACAAAGCAGTATATATCTCTGTGAGATTATTCAATTCAAAGAGCGGACCCTTTTTAGACTTTTGTTGCAAAGTAACGAGTCTACAGCGATAACAAGGTTGTACTGTGTCTAGTGGCACTTTGAGCTAAACGTTAACGCCAGTGTGCAAAAGGCTCCCAGTGAGAACATTACATGCTAATGTTCAGTGGGTCTAATGTTCACCAACTTAGATTACATTGGCTTATTAGCACTAAATGGGAACTCTCTCCCCAAACACATCCGAGACTGCACTGACCTTTCTATATTCAAATCACAAATCAAAACCCACCTTTTCAGAAGTGCTTTTAATAAATTAATAATGTATGTTCCATGTTTTGTAAAGTGTCTTTGAGTATTTTGAAAAGCGCTATATAAATAAAATGTATTATTATTATTATTATTATTAAATACAAAGTTCCACTTTGTAGGTTTTTGGCCATAAACTACAGTCTATGTATTTTCTTATGTTGGTGCAAAAGTCAGAGGATCACCAAAATCATTAGGATTCATCCTCGAGCCAATCGATTTAATGGTAGTTGAGACATTTCAGTCCATGGAGTGTAATATTGGAGAAAAGTGCAAATAATTAACATAATTTAGCAGAATTTCTCTTATTTTGTACACCGGTAATATTCAAACAACCCCTAAACATAAATACTACATCACAGCAGACTACAAAGTGTGTAATATAAAACGCAGTGTGTGTTGCCCTTTAATTAATATCAGGACATTTTGAACACACCTTTCCTCAAATGACTAAATGTAGCGTTGAAAACATTTTTACAAACATTTCCTCTCATTTACAGCAGTGTATGGCTGCAGCACTCAGTCCATACCAATGAGTGTGTCCCCGATGATGAAAGGCTGGGTGGACACCATGCTCTGACTCCTGATGTCAGAGGGCACCACAGTGGACTGACAGACGTAACCTTTGACCTCTCTCCCGCTCGCTGTGACATTTTCCACACAGGTAGCCGGCGCTCTGCCCTGTAAGAGTGAAACACAGCAGGTTTTTTAACGTCGAACTTAAATTTGATCGCAAAATAAATAAATGCCATCGGGGAACCACGGCTTCTCACCTCTTTTCCACACAGACCCAAATTGAAGCGATGGAAATATCTCAGGCCTTTGCTGGTGAAACTGGGGCTGCTGTGGAAGCCGGTGACGTTGGACAAAGGAGAGAAGTCGTAGCGCAGCAGCACGCCGCCTCTCGTCTGCACGTCCAGCGCACAGTCGCTGAGACAGGCTGTGTGGGCCTGGAGGATGGAGAGGGACGCATTCTGTCAACACTGAGCGGAGTAATGTCGTCTCGTGAGCCCAAAAATAAGACAACTGGGAGACGCAGATATCAGCTGGAATAAGGAGGCGTGTGAGCACCTTGTTCTGCCTGCTGTCACAGTGCAATGCAGCTTATGTTTATTTGGTTTTAGAATTTAGAATTAGATGTGTAACGCCACGTGACGTGGGTCGATGTATTTATTTGGGAAATATTTTTAAAAGAAGGAAAGAAAGAGGTAAACAGCAGACCAACATAAATTCTGCTATATTCACAATTCAAAATCAAATATGGCAGAAAATAGCCATATTTTGAGAGACTTTTTTTATTTTTGGACAGAAGACGATTATTATTGCGTAATAAAATAATTTAAAATGTTATATAGATAAAGATATAGATACATATAGACAGGGTTTTAGAAATCCTCGGGTCATGAGTCCCAATGCACCCCCAATTTTGACAAGCCACCAAAACGTTTGCAAAACTTTATGATTTTATCACATTTTCTTTATTCATTTAAATGTCCAATCATATTTTCTATCAATGTTTATTCCCTCAGCCCCATGCACACCCTCTGCTATTTTATTTTATTTATTTATGAACTAGAAACAGTTAAATGTGGAGAGAAAGAGAAAATCCGCCTTTAAAACCCCCCTCAAAGTGTGTAATTTGTGAGTATTTGAAGAAAGTAAACTCCCCAAAATCCCACGATGAACTCCAAGGACATTACCTGTGTGTCCTTGACATCTACACGTAATCATCGTGTCCCCATTACCTTGTTTCTCCGCGTGTTTGGTCCACACTGAACGCAGGCGGCCTCTCCCACCGGCTGATCGGCCCGGATGAAGGTGTTGGGCGGGCAGCGCTCACAGACTCCGGTCCCGTTGGCCACGTAGTGACCCGGTGGGCACGGGACACAGGCGGAGCCGGCCTTCGCCGAGCTCAGGGCACAGCGGCGACACTGCGAGGCCACACCTCCAACCACGTTGGTGATGTAGATGGAGAAGATCTTTGCGGCGTCAGCGCTGTATTTTCTCTCCTGAGGGAAGAGAAGCACAAGCTGAGTCGCTGCAGACGATGTATAGTGGGGTTTTTTTTAGGATTACACCTGTATTCTGCTCAGTTCTCGGGTAGTTTATGTGCTGTGTTTCAAAGCTCCAGACTGTCCTGTAGAGTTCAGAGCAATAACTCGGGGCAGAAATACTGCACAAATCAGCAAAAGCAAAACGTGTGTTACAACATAATCTAGTGAGACTTAAAAAAATGAATTTACAGACATAATTTGTAAATATTTTCACATTATTTATTGTTAAATTTGGTGCTACGTCTTCTTTCCCTCTTGCAAATCTGATGAATGTGTCGGACTTTATCTTAACCGTAATTCTGACTGTCACTGAGACTTTAAAAACATAAACTACAAAGTCTGGTATCAAGGCAAACAATGGCAGAGACAACAGTGTAACAATATATATATATATATATGTATGAAGAATATACATGTATAAACTCAGACATAAAGTGCACTTAACAAGAAATACAAAGCTTTATAATAAATCACCTCTGGCCAAATCAACCACCCAACTACAGCACCGTTGTTTGTTTGTTGGCTACATCTTGCACTACTGTTTCATTTTTGTTAGTTAATTTAATTTAATATTATTATTCTATTCTATTTGTTGTATATATTGTTCTTACCTGTATGTAAAAATGCTGCTGTAGCGAAAACATTTCCCCTTCCGGGATTAATAAAGTAACTATCTATCTATCCATCTATCTATTTAGGATGAGGAGAGCTAAATCAAATAGCACTTTACTTTATTGATTAGGTTTTTAAGGCTGAGGGAGTGAAGCAGTTGGAAGGTGACAGATGAAGAGTGATGCTGGAGACGTGTGATTGCGTCTCACCGTGTCAGATTCCTCCGTCCGTTGGAAAGTCCAGGTGAAGCTGGTGGTGCCGTTGCTCTGGATCAGGTAGGAGTATGACTGTTTGCTGTTGCTGCCTTTCCACTGCTCCACCACATCGTTATTCCACTGGTTATAACCCTGCAGAGACACACGCACACACACCTCACATATACATAATCATTCTGATGGCCGGCTCTACTTCTTTACACGTAGGAACATTTCGCCCTCACCGCCAGGAAGTAGAACTTGCAGTCCGCGGTACACGTGGTCTGAAAGACAAACGTGACGCGGGACAGTTCACTCCTTTCGCTGTCTTCGACCATGGACTGAGGCAGCCTGTGGAAACAAAGGGACATGTCACTCAACGTCTCCAGCAGGGATATTGTGTCTATATATATATATATATATATATATATATATAGACAGATGTCCTTCAAGAGACACGTCTGACTTCACCTGTATCCGGGGACATTGAGTGTGAGCATCATGTAGTCCGTGTCCTGGTCCCCAGGGGTGGTGTAGACGTACTCTCCAGCCACCTCCCATGCTGTCATTACAAATAAATAAATAAAAAAACCATCTGATGCCACACAGAGTAATTCAAGCTGACAAATAGCTCTTCTAATGTACTTGTGCTTTAAATTAGGCTCAAAGCACAAGTTAGGACCGTAGAGTCTGAATGTACAGATTCATTTTTACGTTGGAAATATGAGCTTGAATAAATGACCTCACAGCTTTTGGACATTTGTACTTTAAGATTATTTTGTCGAACACCGGGGCTGTTTTGTATTTTACTCTCTGTCTCTCTTTATCCTTATCCTAAATATCCCATTTCGAGTAATTGCTTTCCGGATGTTCACTTCTTCTATCTTGCTCTTTTAGTAATTCTTTTACACTTCGGTTCTGTGCCTGAGAGTATATTTTTTCCTAACTGTGATGATTGTCTTTCATTGTGGAGTCTGTCCTCTCCATCTGCACCGTGTTGCCTAACATTGAGTTCCTCACCTGTGTTCTGTTCAGAGTCGTCGCCGAACTCTCGACGGAAGATGGAGCTCTTCATGTTGCTCGGCATCGTGTTCCACCATTTGTACTCGTAACCCACCACCGGCTCCGTGCCAACGGGGCACTTGGTACAGGCTGAGAGCAAATACTGTGTTATGTCAGGGTGCACATGGAAAATACAACAGTAAAACTTTTTAACAGGTTTATATGCTTTACACGTATCACTCTGCAGTCAAGATTTATAATCAATTTTGGGGATTAGCGACAGGAGCGACAGTTTTGCTACTCTGGGAGTCTTTTTATTGTATTATCTGTTATGTGGCGTAAAATGATCCACATCTTCGGTAAGTACGTGTGTATGTCAGGACAAAATAAGCCCCTCAGTCTGACTTGCATGTAAGGAGAAGAAGAAGAAGAAGAAGAAAAAGAAGAAGAAGAAGAAGAAGAAGAAGAAGAAGAAGAAGAACAAGAACAAGAACAAGAACAAGAACAAGAACAAGAACAAGAAGAAGAAGAAGAAGAAGAAGAAGAAGAAGAAGAAGAAGAAGAACAATAACAAGAACAAGAAGAAGAACAAGAAGAAGAAGAAGAAGAAGAAGAATAACAAGAACAAGAAGAATAACAAGAACAAGAAGAAGAAGAAGAAGAAGAAGAAGAAGAAGAACAATAACAAGAACAAGAAGAAGAACAAGAAGAAGAAGAAGAAGAAGAATAACAAGAACAAGAAGAAGAACAAGAACAAGAACAAGAAGAAGAACAAGAAGAACAAGAAGAACAAGAACAAGAAGAAGAAAATAAGAAAATGCACAATATATACAACGAATAGAATAATAATATTAAATTAAATTAAATTAAATTAAATAGAGTAATAGGAGTGTATTCATTCTGCACCTGTCCCGTTGGAGTAGAAACCTTTGTCGCAGGGTGCACAGGTAGAGGAGTTGGTGACAGAGAAACCCGGGTTACATGGGGGACAGGTCTGCTTCTCCCCCGATGCGGGCAGCTTCACGGCTCCTTCAACAGTTTCACGGCAGATCTTTGGCTCGATCCACTTATACATGAGCTGAGTCTGAGACACACAACAGGTTACACATGAATATATGAAAGAAGCCACCAGATGCTCCGTGCCGCACACAATCAGCCCAGACGATTCATATTTAAAGAAACCTAATAGTTACACCAGATGGCTGTTGGATATTTTCAAGGTGAAATATACAAACGACTGAACCTCCACACACTCTGCCTCCACACACTTCATGTCATTTTCTACATTACCTTTCCTTCAGAGTCACAGGGCGTGTGGGTGTAGAAGTAGTCACTGTTTGTACATGCAGGTCTCGGTTTGCAGCTCCCTGAACCAGCCTCTGGAAAAATAGAAACCGAGCCAGAGGGAAAACACACAGCTCACATTAAGATAAGGGATCAGACAGACCTCACACACTTAAGCACTAAATGCTGTATTTGCATGCAGACTGCCTTGCATGTGTGTGTGTGTGTGTGACGAGATGCAAATACGGAATGATTGTGAGTTTATATCTACGAGTTAAAGAGCATGCGGGTCAGTGACATGACTGGTGTCGGAGTGCGTTACAAACACAAACATGCATACCTGCATATGTGTCTTGCTCACACTGATGGCAAACAGCAGCACCCTTGTTGGAGTAGGTGTCAGCAGGGCAGGGCGTGCAGCGGGCAGATCCTGATTTTGCACTGTGGGTGCCAGGTTTACAATGGAAACACTCCGATGTGTAGGCCACCCCTGGAAGGAAAACATCCATCAATCAATTTCATAACCAGGAAAAAAGGAGCGTGTTTAGAACCGCTGCACACGACACACTATCGGGATAATCTACCTGAGATGGCAACGTTTCTTAACAGCACGGGTTTGACAGCACTGCCCTGCACAATATACGCAGTGGTCCTCCAGTAGAGCACGTTGTTGCCGCTGTTAAGCTCAACCTGCACGGAGGGAACGTGAACATGAGAAAGGAGCAAGAGAGAAAACCCGAGAGCTCTTTTAATATAAATTATCCTGCAAATGACAACAAGACGCCAGCAGGTTTAGTGGAGTGCTACGCTCAGACAAACCCTGTATTTGTTAAAGTTCCTCTCAGAGGTCTTCATCCACCGGCTCTTTGAGTCCGTAGACTGACACTGGTCATTCTGAACCTACAGCAGGGAGAGACACGAGCCACAGATGAACAAATACGTCGCTGAAAATCAGCCGTCTTTGTCAACATCAACAGTCGTTTTAAAACACTTACAAAGAACTCAAAGTAAATGCTGTTGTCGGGGTAGAGATATTCAAAGGACACGGTCCCGGGTTTCTTCAGGCTCACAGCGTAGGACAGCGTTGCGGTGCACTCGTCGGTGTTTGAGGTTGCGTAATCACCCTTTGGTGTCCAGGTTGAGCTGAGGAAACAGTTTGATGAGCTTCTTGAAACTAAGAAACGGTGAGAAAACTATTTAAATAGCAAATACAAGTGAGGCATCTACTGACTTGGAGCAGTCTGCGTGGGCATCCCCACCGTTCGTGGTCACTCCGTGGGTGATAAAACCGGGCGGCATGCTGTCCCACTCATCAAAGACCACGCCGGTGCCCAGAGAGTAGGTACCGACAGCACACTGCTGGCATCGCTGCGACTGCATGTCGAGGAACTCCCCCTCACTACAGGAGAAGGCTGTCAGAGGAAAAGAAAGAAAGAGGCCACATTGGAAACGTATCGTGGAGACGTGGAGATTGAGACACAGATTGAGGGAGTGCGTGAGGTGTATACAATTAGATTGAAGAGTAGGCCACTCACTGCACTCAGTGCCTTTAACTGGATCTGGGAGGCCTGTGCATGTGTCGGCTTTGTTGGGAACTGCCACTCTCCATCGTGACCCGAGTACGTCACACTCTGTGTACTCAAAGTGATAATCTGACTGCAGGGACAAAACACAGGTGTTAGTTTCACACGGCTGGGGGGGAAAAGTACATCAAATAACTTTTAATGATGCATAAAGCGGCAAGTCAGCATGCATGTGAACCAGCAAATGGGGCTAAGAGGTCACCAGATTGTTTTATACCTGTGGATTTTATTTACCAAAACCAGGCAAACCTCTTTTCTAAATAGGAGTCACACCTAATATTTGCCCAGGAGGCCGAACCAACTGTTGCCCTAATCTCACTCTTCAAGGATATGCTGCAACTCTGCACCAGTAAAACTCCCTTCAGGGTGTATTTACTCAGTCAAAGGGGGAGGAATGCTGATTAGTCCAATCCTTTTGTAAACATGGACTTTTCAGTGTTGTCTCAGGACTTCTGGAGACAGCGGGAGCTCAGGTACGAAGCTTATGCTGTATTTGCCCGTGGTGCTTTGACGCCGTTTGTAGATACTGACAGTAGGTGACTGACAAACACCGTCCCACCCGTAATTATGTGATTTGGGACATTTAAGGCTATCTTGTTGATCTGACACCTCCAGAAACAAGTCGTGAGCACCGAGCAGGCACGCGGTGTAGTCGAGAGCAGGCTTTAATGTTCCAAGGAAAGTCGGACTTACCCAAGGCCACACGGCCCTGTGGGATTAATAGTTAACAGAAACAGAGCAGCAGCAGCCTCCTCGGGGTCTGTGTTTTCTATTAGAGCTGCTACATTAGCCGTGGTTGGGGTATCAGATGAATGTGTGTTTGGGTGGGAGGATCTGATGTAAAAATGCATTGAACTGGGGATGTGCTGCAGCCTAATCGCCTCCTTTAAACAAACATGAAGAAACCGAGGCAACGGGACAAAATGACCGCTTCGCCTCATGGTCAGTGGACTGGCATGGAAACAAACTCCCCTCCTCCCCGAATCAGCATCACCTATACGCCCCCGTAGACTGACCTGCTCAAGACAACAAAGCCTCTTGTGCTAACTTTTCAGTTACAGCTCGCGTATCTTAATTCCACACACTCAGCTGTTAAATCAAATTTATGCAAATTAAAAACAGATACAGACGGGCAAACGAGAGCAAGGCAGAGGATCTGCGACATATGGAAACTCTCGTAAAACAAGTGTGTGATAACCATAATGACACTGAAGCGAGCAGAACCGAAGGGACCAAAGTAATTCAAACACTTGAAAGCGAAACATATGTTCGTTTCCCACTCACAATATGTGAAGGAGGCTTTTACTATAGTGCTGCTAAAATCAACACTGTGAGAGTGTGCCAATTTAAATGTAAACTTTTCTTTATCTGCGTTCAAACAGCTGTTTGAGAGCCTTAAGGTCAGCAATCTTTCTTTCCACGTTTTCAGCAAAGTTGCCTATCTTGCTGGATTTAATTTGCGTGAACCAACCTTAATAAACACATTAAATTGTTAAAATATGAAACAACTGACCCGTATGACTCATTCTAGCTTCGTATGGGTTATTATTCATAATGTACAAATGGCTAATAAAAAAAAAAAAACAATATGAATCTCCTCACCTCTTTGCACATGGGCAACTCTGCGCGGGTTTGTGCAAAAAGCAACCCCAGTAGCAGGTGGCGCAGGTGCGTCGGGCCTCGCTGCATCGTCGCCTCCTGTCAGTGCTGAAGTGATGGAGACGCAGGAGCCGAGGGGTTGACCTGCGCCCTCAGGTGCTGCAGGCTGGAGGCGTGGCTTCACTCCGACCGGGGAACAAATACCGCGAGGGGATTGGCTCCGGGGCCCCTTCTCACTCTGAGTCATCTTTTTAATGGCTGACTGCGTGGTTTACCTGCATTTCGCTTTATTTGGACATTTACTGCAGGAGTGAGTCGTTATTGGTGGCCTACTATTAATCTTCAAGAAAATAAATGTTGTGCTTCTTAGCAAGGTAGAAAAAAAGTTAATTTTTTTTTTTTTTTAAAAGTACACAATTATTTCAAGATAGGTTTAGCGAGTGGCCTTTTTTATTTTTATTTTTATTTTTTATTTTTATTTTTTAAACAAAAAGACAGCAGTTATGTGGTAAAACTTCTGGTTTAATATCAAGTTCGTCAACAATCGCTTTATTTTTAAAAGGTTTAACCGGAAGTTTGTGGTTGCTTAGAAACCAGGTTGTAAACATTCTACTGGGGGTTCCTCGTGAGCTGGATATTTAATTGATACAATTTCATCATTAATATGTCGCGCCGGGATCCTTTCCCCTCCCCAAAGTTTGAAAACGACTTCACTCTCAGCGGCTTCAGGCCGCAGCAGGTAGGTTAAACAGCTTAATGTGTGATTAACAGAGATGTGTTTCAAAATACACATTTTATTTATTTATTTTTATTGCTGTTTTATTGCAGGGACAGCGCACACAAATCAACAGTTAAACTGTAAGTGAGCTGTACCCGGTCAGATTTTTTGAAGGCAGCCTAAAATTAAAAAATTTAAAATAACATAATGAAACTTAAGATTCATAAATAAGCAGAGAGTAACGTACAGACAAAACCAATTCACACATAAGCAAAAGAAAAGTGTACCTACAGTACAAGCACATATATAACACTGAGGCACATAACATAAATCAACATGCATTTATATGTACATATAGCCCTTTTGGGCCCATTTTTATATGTACATATAGCCCTTTTGGGCCCATTTTTATATGTACATATAGCCCTTTTGGGCCCATTTTTATATGTATATATAGCCCTTTTGGGCACATTTTTATATGTACATATAGCCCTTTTGGGCCCATTTTTATATGTACATATAGCCCTTTTGAGCACATTTTTATATGTACATATAGCCCTTTTGGGCCCATTTTTATATGTATATATAGCCCTTTTGGGCCCATTTTTATATGTACATATAGCCCTTTTGGGCCCATTTTTATATGTACATATAGCCCTTTTGGGCCCATTTTTATATGTACATATAGCTCTTTTGAGCACATTTTTATATGTACATATAGCCCTTTTGGGCCCATTTTTATATGTACATATAGCCCTTTTGGGCCCATTTTTATATGTATATATAGCCCTTTTGGGCCCATTTCTATATGTATATATAGCCCTTTTGGGCCCATTTTTTAAACGTTATTTTCCTGTCCCCTTGCACAGAGAACCACATATGACAAGCCGACCCACCTCGCCCAGACAGAGGATCCCTGGAGTCGTCTCCATGATACAGCCACGCTGGCCAGCGCCCGGCAGAGTGTCATGCATTGTGAGCATCAGGTAACCTCCAGGATGTTGAATGATTGTTGACCTTTACTTGAGAGAAAAAAAATATGTCAAGGCAAGGAATTGGAATGCACCACTCTTGTCTCGACCTCAGGCCCCGAAGGACAGCCTCGACTTCCAACTGAAGTCCGTCTACGACCACCACAAGGACTTCTTCTGGTTCAGGAACCAGATGTTGTACCAGAAGGAGACCGTCTCCGAGGACCACAGGTCGGTGCAACCTCACCGCGCTGGCAGGAGCCTCATTCACATGTGTTAATTTATCATTTTTTTTTAAAATGTAAATTTTTACAGGAAGCAGGAAAACTTAAAGCAGGACGTGCTGGAGAAGGAACACGAGAAAGACATCCGAGTGTGGGTCGATCCACAGAGGCGCTCCATTTACAGCATCAAGTGAAGCTCAGGTGGAGTTCATTCACGTTATGATCCCCAGTTATTGCAGCTGGTGTCTGGGTGGATGAATTAAATAAAGAAACCCAAAACGTTTGATTCAAATCCCAGACTGATAGAATCTGACTGGAGAGCGACGTGTGTCTGAAATACCAATACGATACTCTTTTCCCCCCCACAGGCGTTTTCTAACGAGGTCTCCACGCGGCAGAAGGGAGGCAGCTCGTACTCAGCGTAAAGCCTCCAGAACCACCGCCACGAGAGCTCTGTAAATAAAGGCTTCTTTCAGTGAACTCATGCAAAAACGCTTGCATTTATACATTTTTCATCCACAGAAAACTGAACACTAACTGAATACTGAAAGTTGATTCATGGAAAGCGAACACTGAACAAAAGAGATGCCTTTAGGCGGAAAGAAAAACCATGTGAAAAATGCGAAAGAGCCTAATTTCAGGATGAGTTTCACCACATAACTCGAACACTGAAGGAAACTACACCGTTGAATAAAAGCACGAAAACACTGAGCTCACTTATGTCACATTGCTGAGGTCTTTAAATTGTCACGTTCTAAATTATTTTGCATTTAATGAGTAGTTCTGGTGTTTCTAGATTTCACTTCTGTGCAGACTACACATTTCAGCCCAATGACACATGCACCACGTATGCCCCTTTTCTTCATACTTTGTGGTGTTTGATCAAAATTGAATTCATTTTGAATGAAAGAGGTTTTGTTCATATGAACAAAAAAAAAAAAAAATGTCATTAAAAGTATCATTACCAACTTCATACTGCATTGCGTAATGAAGCAGTATTCATGCAAAGCCTACCAGGAATCAGATAATAAATAAAAATTCGAAAGAAAATTTAACGGAACACAGAGCAGAATATTTTATTCAAATATAAAAAAAACGGTCACATGAATTGTGAAGGAAGAAATGAAAGAGTTGAACATATTTTGTATAATCAAAAGAGTAAGAAAGTTGCTGTCTAAACAGAAAAATGTGCAAATAACAAAAAACCATATGCTCAATGCATATTTCAATTTCTTCTTCTTCTTCATTTGGACCGCTACGTGGAAAACCCTTCCACAGAACAACTGAAACATTTTCTTTTTCCAAGGTTCACATAGTCAATTCTATCTGAACTAAAACAGCTCAACAGAAATTATATATAATGACAAACATCAGTTTTATTTTAACATTTCAAAGTAATTGAATTCGGGCAAAGGGTGGGTTCACCCGCTGGCTTTCCTTTGGAGGCATCGTCTGATGAAGGCCTTCTCGTCCCATTGGTTGGGGGGAAGCATTTGGCTCCCGTTATGGACACAGAGGACGGTCATCTCCTCGGCGTACTGGAGGTTCTGCAGCAGCTGGAGACGAAACAACGCGGGAGACGAAGTTCAGGAGAACGAAGAGATGATGGGTCACGTAATGAAGCAGATATACAGATTCACACAACATTTTACAGTTGCAATAACTGTTGTTTTATCAGTCGGGAGAGCAGAAACAAGCTGAGGACACAACGTTGACATATTTTAAGTTATATATATATATATATATATATATATATATATATATATATATAAAAAACACAGTATGTTGTATATAGAAAACAATCCGCTGTTTATTTACACATCCAGCAGAGACAGACCGACATTGCATCGATATGGAGTCATTTTTCTGGCCACCTAATGAATGCAAGTCCAATAATCACCGTCTTTTAACAATGTTTTTGGTCTCCGTGTCCTGAGGGAAACATCTGGCTCTACAGCTGAACTCTCCGCTAGGTTCACCAGCTAGCTGCTAACTGTGTCCGTCTGCTGTTTCGTGTTGAGTAGGTCGTAAACAGTGGGCGTTTAGACATTTTTACAATGACAACCGGGGTAAATGGCAATGAGAGTGATACAGAACAGTAAAAGTTGCAGGCCGGAAACCAAAACAATGAGCTGAAAGATGTTAAAATGTTCTGTGAATATGAGGCGAACTGTAGAGTTGGATGAGAACAAACTCATGAGAAGGTACAAACACTCACTTTGGGTGTTATGAAGAAGTACTGGGATGTTGTCTCTTTGCAGGCCGTGCGGACCACAATGTCAAAGACTCTTCTCTCATTTACGGGATCCATTCCCTGCAGAAAAGAAAGAGAGGAATGGTATCAGTCACATCCAAGCCTGAGGCCGAGGAACCAGGGATTCATTGGTGTGGCGGTTTGGACCCTGGAGCACCACGACGTGGCAGAGTGTGGCTCATGAATCCTAACATGTGGGATAAGAGGCAAAAATCTTCTTTTCCTGGACTCAGGGCAGGTCATGCCTCTTTTGCAACTCTGTTGTTATGTTCAGATTCTCACAAAAGAGAGAGTGTGTGTGTGTGTGTGTGTGTGAGAGAGAGTGAGTGAGTGAGTGAGTGAGTGAGTGAGTGAGTGAGTGAGTGAGTGAGTGAGTGAATGAGTGAGTGAGTAGAGAAGAGGAGAGAGAGATAGAGAGAGAGAGAGTGTGTGTGTGTGTGTGTGTGTGTGTGTGTGTGTGAGAGAATGAGTGAGTGAGTAGAGTAGAGAAAGAGAAAGAGAGAGAGAGAGAGAAAGAGAGAGTGTGTGTGTGAGAGAATGAGTGAGTGAGTAGAGTAGAGAAAGAAAGAGAGAGAGAGAAAGAGAGAAAGAGAGAGAGAGAGAGAGAGAGAGAGAGAGAGAGAGAGAGAGAGAGAGAGAGAGAGCCTGTGTGTGTGTGTGAGAGAATGAGTGAGTGAGTAGAGTAAGAGAAAGAGAAAGAGAGAGAGAGAGAGAGAGAGAGAGAGAGAGCCTGTGTGTGTGTGTGTGTGTGTGTGTGTGTGAGAGAGCACTACCTGGTTGATCTCGTCCACCACTCTGAAGGGGCAGCGGTTGAGCTCCTGCAGGGCCATGAGGTAGAGCATCGTGGAGACGCTGCGCTCTCCTCCGCTCTGGTGGTAGGCCGTCAGCTCGTGGAGCTGAGTGCTGCTGTGGAACTTCACCCGAATTCGGATCCCATACTTGTCATACTCCTCCTGCAATGACAGACAGCACATTTAAAAAGGATTATGATTAAAACTTGAATTTAAAAAAAAAAAAAAAGAGCATCTGTTATATTAGCTTGACAGGATTACCTAAACCGCTGTTACAAATACCAACAACATCTTATTTGAATAATTAATTAAAAATAATCCTCATTGGCGTCCATGAATTCATGGAAACAACCACTGGAATCGCTCTTTGACCCCGAGATGTCAGTGTGTGTGTGTGTGTGTGTGTGTTGTTCCGTGCGAGTCAACATTTACCTCGTTCTCTGAGTGCAGATCAACCTCTCCAGCACACTGCATGGAGCGGAAAAAATCACTGAACTTGTCATTAATCTGCTCCACCAGCTGCTTCAGCGGGTTCAGCCAGCGTTCCTTAGCCTGCGAAGACAAATACAGAAATCGCTATTCAGCCATTCAAATAAAGGACGGCCAGGCTGTCCTCTTACAAATCTCAGAGGAGTCCCTGCAGCGACCGATCACATACCTCGGATATGTTCTGTCGGTAGGCGTTTAGAGCGTTGCTCTCGTCCTCCAGCTCTTTCTCCAGATGTTTGATCTCCTGCTCTCTCCTGCTGTACTCGTCAACAACCTTCCAAGAGAATCAACGCGAGAAACATTCACACTCTTGAGGGTAGATGCCACGATGTAAGCAAGAAGTGGCTACGAATTAAGTAAAAAAAAAAATAACAACAAAACAGCCTCATATGGCCCGATCAGTCTCCTGTAGAGATTAAATAACTTTAGCTTCGGCTTACATTTTCACTGAGGCCGGTGAAGCACTCCGCTCTGGACCGCTCCTCGTTCAGCATGGCGTCGATCTCGTCCAGTGTGTCAGGCAGCTTGCTGAAAGCCTGCGTTCAAAAACAAGAACCGTGACTATTTTACAAACTAATATTAATCATACTCTGCGTTCAAAAGGCTTCCACAGCAGCGACAGCACCACACGGTAAGGAGAATATTCCACAGACAGTGATGAGGCTTGTTTTATTCGGGGATACGATACCGAACGTAGGATTTGACACTGAGAGACGCTTACGTTACGAAGGTCTTCAGGTAAGGACTCATCAGGTCGCATCTTGCAAATGGACATCGCTCTCTTCAACAGGCCTTTGCATTGTTCCGTCAGCTGCACCTTCCTCTGCTCCAGGCGGTTACATTTTTGCTGCGTGAACAAGCCATAAAATACAGGAGTTGATATGGTGGCCACCACAGCAGGGCAGATGTGTATGAAAGTGTGAGTGAAACACTAACCTCAGTGGTCTTGAGTTCAGAGGCGCCGTCTCTACAGTCGTTCTCCAGCTTGGCCTTCTCGGCCATCAGACCCACCGTCTCCAGGGCCAGGTACACCTTCTCCATGGTCAGCTTGGCTCTCAGCTACAGGCGACGGAGAGACGAGAAAGAAATGGAGGGCACAAGGTGAGTCAGACGTTTGAAGACAAAAAAAAAAAAAATGGGCAGAGAAAGATTACGAGGACTTTTAAAGCAAAAAACGAATCACGAAAAAAGATAAATCCTGAAATATCTATCACAGTACAAGAAATGGTCTTTCTTACTGTTTAATTAATCAAACAATAAAAGTTTGACAATGTCTGCTAGAAGGAGTCAGAACAAGACAGAAGCATGAAAATGCAGAGGGGAGGTAAATGCAGGGACAGAGACAAGTATCTAAACAGTAAAACCACTAAAATCTAAATGTTATGCAACCACAGCTATCAAATGCCAAACACTCATAAGGTCATTGATCCGTACCTTCATTTGGGCCGTGAACACTGTGACGATGGACACTTTCTGGGAATTGACAACTGCAATTTTCCCTTTAGTTTCCTCTTCAATCTTCTGCAGGTCAATGACACTGTGCTCCATCTGCCCCAGACTAAACACATGGAAGGAGCGAGTTCAGACGAAGTTGAACATTTTTTACATCATCCAAAACGGAGACGACGTACTAATCAAGTTAGAGGGAGGCGCTCTGTGCCCGTGTGGAACTGTTCAGGACAGACTTGCCTGTCCTGCTTCGTACTGATCTTCTGCTCCAGTTGCCTCTTTTTGCCCTTTACTTCAGAGAGGTGCTTCTTCTCTGCCAACAGTTCGTTGTCACGGCGATCCAGTGTGGCGGCTTCCGCCTGCAGGGCCTTCAGCCGCTCATCGATTTCCCGTAACTTCACCTCACAGGCCTGTTCACAGTGGGGGTGAACAGCTAAACTCCAACATATTGAGATGTCTTGAAGGTATATTTCTCAGAGTATCAGGTACCAGATTTCGGGGCTATGCTTCCAAATCTGTTCCCGTGTCTCTCCCTTACCTTCATCTGCTGCTCCAGCAGCCGCTTCTCTTCCGCATCCACAGTGATGGTGAGGTACTGGGAAGGGTGCACGGCAGAGTTACTGGTGCTGATCTTGTTGGAGTAATGGGACCTCTTCAATGTGTACCTCTCCTCTGTCGTGTATAACACCCTGAGGTAGGGCTCCTCAATCACCTGTGAGGAAACAAATTATCAGACAAAGATTGAAAAAATAATAAAATATGAAGTTAAACACCAAGAACTCCAAGCAGGTTCTCTGAACCTCAGTGGTCCAGCTGGGAAATACTAAACAAAACAAAATTCAGATTTAAATTTCCCAACTCAAAATACAGTCAAATTAAATAAGATTACATTTTCTAATATAACTAATATAATAAATAATTTCTTTGACATCAAATTGAAAAACGCAACTTTCTGACAGCTCTGAAAAGGCACTAGGTCAAAATAAATAATTTAGTGTGGTGATCACATGATTTTAATATCAAGCCTCAACCTACACCGTTTATCTTGAAAGTCGATCTTTCAGTTCACCAAAGAGGTTGAATTCCAAATCAGATTCACGTCGCTGACACTGTTATGTTTGTGAGAACTTGAATAATGTGGGGAGAGGAACGTACCGTTTTAATCATGGCTTTCGTTTGTTCGTTGCCCACAGGAACGTCGTGCACTTTGTACTGGTGACAGAGGTAACTCATCACCTCGTCGGGGGCGTCGAACATCTCGCGCAGGTAGGTGAAGAACCCAAAACGCCTAGAAAATAACAAAATAAAACATAACAATGTACGTATGAAAACTTTAAAAGTAATGGTCACAGACAAAATGAGTACAATTAATCTTCTCTCACCTCAGGGACTCAATATTTCGGGATGGCTGCCGCCTGGAGCACGAATCCTCCGGAGCAGAAATGGAGTTCACTTTCAAGTTCATCTTGTCCCGGACCTGAGGGTCAGGACAGATAAAATCTTTTTTTTTTAATCTTTGGGATGGCAAAAAGTGGATGTCACACAGAAAGTCAGGATTTGTCTGACACTTTGCACTCAGGGGGATTTTCATCCTCCACCCAGCATCAACATGGCAATCATAATCCGCCCTGACCTCTATCATGAACTTCTCCATGTCGTCTTTTCTCTGGAAGACAAACGCCCTCAGGTCGTGGAATGAGATGTGGTTCTCCACGAACTTAGCAAAGCGATGATCTCTCACGTTGATCTGAGGAATGAGGAAAGGGTTACACAACGGATTCAAAAAGAACCACAATCACAACAACTACTGCTGTGAAATCCATGATTGTTCAAACGTTTTGTGAGGAATCGCTGCGAAGAGAAGAGCTTTCCCCAATCCGAAAGAATAAAGACTGTAAATCCCAACCGTTAGCATCGGACACGGTATACTTGTACAAGCACAATGCAAACATTTAATACATGGTTTATAATACACTGTAATGTAGTTCTACGCAGCTATAAGGACATTTCTTAGTGATGAACAGTGTCAACCATTATATAATTCTAATTGTGTTTTAATATATTGTCATTAATGATGTGTTCACACAGCAGTCTTAAACACTTATATCTTCTAATATACACTTACAGTTTATCTACAACACAGTGTCTTATAAACAATGTATTAAATGCTTATATTCTGCTTTTAAATGCTAAACGGGGCGGGGTTAAAGTAACGTGTGACCACATCAGTGGGACTCACCACCAGCATCATGGGCTCGTGGACATTTCCACCAAAGAGCTGCCTGTTCTGTCGGAGCCACTGGAGGGCGGTGTGCGTGTCCCTGTGGCGTCCTCGCAGCTTCTCCTCCTTGGCATTCATCATGTTGTTCATGTCACTGAGCTTTCTCACCAACACTGGCAATGAAAACAAACGAACAGTCTATTACACCGGTACCTATGCTAGCGGCAGCTCATGTTAAATAATTAGATCATGTTTCTGTAAACTGGTTCAGAGGACGCTGCATAGTTCGTGGTGAAGTCTCACTTTTGGACTCAGCGTAGAGGTTGTCTTTCTCCCTGCGTAGGTCGGCCTTCTCTCCGTCGATCTTGGCTCTCTCCTCCCGGATGTTCCTCAGCTCGACGTTGACGGCGTTGATTCGCGGAGTCACGTCGGGTTGGTCGCCAACTTTGGCGAGCTCCGCCTTCAAGTCATCGATGGTCCGTCTGGTGTTGCTGATTCGCTTCTGGTGGTCTTCCTCTTCCATCTGCTTGAGCTTTTGCGTCTGTTTAATATCTTCTATCTGTAGAGGAGAACAGGGAGTTATCATTCAGTATGAACAGCACTCAGCTGCACGACAGATAAAGTCGACTTTACTCTGTGACAAAGGCACAACGAACAGGAAGAGTCAGCAACAAATACTCACGATATGAAGTAGAAATGTACCATAAATATGAAAAATACTTTTATTATTATATCATTCAAAAGGGCAATTTATTCTATCGTCGCTTCTTAGTTGATACAAAACAAGGATTATATTATTTTAAAATTAATTAAAATAATTTAGAATTTTTTTATAAATATTTTACTGTAACGGTCGAAGCACATAACAAATTGACATAAACCACGACAAATACAAAAAGGAGGACATTCTCTGGGGCAGGATCCCAGATAGAAGTCAATTCAGTGTATAGTGGCATGTTTAGTTTAGGCTCCACATTAGATTCAATGTTCTGTTTACTCACAACTACTGTAACCTGAATAAAATAATAATAAATCCATACTGCAAATCAATAGTTGCCACAAATCCACTTTAATTGCAGGATTTCTATCCAAGATAAAAGCAACTAGTTTCCATACGTAGTAAATGGATTACTTATTCAGCTTTGAGGGCCGTAAGTTTTCAGAGTCTCACCTCTTTATGTTTCCGATCCAACTGTTCTTGCTTCTGTTTGCACTTCAGAGTGGCTTCTTTGATGGCGACAGTCTGAAAGAAAAAAAAAAAAAAAAAAAACACACTCAAAGTTACTTCACCGTTCAAACACACGAGTCTATTTCACCCAAGAAATCACATTTCTTATTTACAACTTGAAATGATGAAGACACTTGCTATGGCCACCGGTCGGTCGCTCCCATGATCTTCACCGCAATGTTTGAATTGTTGTCTTTTCACGTCAGTGTTTTGTGTTGGTGACCGCTGTGACCGCTGTGGCCACGTCTTCACAGAGACCCGGCTCCATTGTGGCATCCCGGATCGAGCTTCAAACTTGTAAAGTTAAGACCATGTCATCTGTCCAGTCAGTTGTTTTGCTGCCGCGGGTTTACAGTCTGGTGCAAATTAAAAAAATTGCACGACAGGGATGCAAAACTGTTTGGGTTTTGTCATACAACTGCATTTTCGTTGTTTATCCCCGTGTTGCATAGTGACAATAAATTATCCTTTAAGTTATCATCATGATAATATCACAAACATTACATTCCAGTATCCGTTGTACTGTAGAAAAGCATCAACAATCCTTGCCTCTCATTTTAATGGCGACATTAAGCCTGCGTTTAAAAGGTTTTTAATTAATCTTAATTGCTCCTGCTTCACATTCAGCAGAGATGTATTCAAGAAATAAACCCAAATAGCTGCCGGGATTCTCAAGTGTGGCTCAAAAATATCTTAACCTTTTTATTATGCGTTTCTGTGGGCAGCATAATGCTCTGATTCATTTATAATGTACTTCCAAATTCATGTGAAATCCTCATGAATGCCCAAAGAGGCTCTCCATAAAACCATTCAAGTGCACTAGATGGATCAGTGAGAGCTAACGGCTAGACCTCTGAGGTACGCGCGGATCATAAGCACTAACTCAAAAGGAATCTACAAAAAAATAACAAATCATTAACCATATGTATACTTTTAGACGCAGTAGTTTAACTAATGGCACACTTTCACAGCCGTTGGCAGTAGCGCCATTCCATTAGCCAAACCGCTTATCCTATTTGGGGTCGCTGGAGCCAATCCCAGCTGACATTGGGCGAGGGCCCGGAGGTAGTAGCACACGGGGAGAGCGTGCAAGCTCCAGCCTCCTATTAATTATGATAGCTTGATTGTTTTTTTCCCCCACCTGCAGTCAGCGAAGACCCGCCCCACTCTGCCTCTGATTGGATCGTACTCGTTGCCTTTTTCACTGAATTTGTAAGTTCATTAGCGATGAACAAGATTGGTGGAAGGTTGATCGGGTAAATGTTTCCACTCAGATGTATATACAGTATATGCATTCATGTATCATTTTTAAAATGTCACGATGCAAGTTGCCAATATGGATGAAAGTAAATTATAGAGAAAGGTGGAGATTTAAATATTTATGTCATAATTACACGTAACGTTAACCTTAATGTTGATAAGGCACACTGATTAACAAGAGAGAAAAAATGGCACTTCAAATAAAAAAGGTTGCTCACCCCTGCTGTACACCTATCAGAGAATAATAACATTAGTTTTTTCACCTTCGCCTTTATTTGTGCCTCAGTGGGCTTCAACTGGTTATCAATCAGCTGGATCTTCTTCAGCATGGGCGCCTGGGCCTGCTTCAGGGCAGAGAGCTGCTTTTTGGCGTCGTCTCGCTCCTTCTTCGCGCCCTCAAACTCCTTACGGGTGGTCTCGTACTCCTAATATCAGAGGGAAAGAATCACAGCTAATACAGTTAGTTTAACACAGTTTAAAAAAAAAAAAAGATTGCACTCTGTGTTTATTTGTCCCTCCCTCTCGCACACAGTGTTTCATTTCCATCACTCACCACCCACGGCTTCTTCTTCTGAAGCAACTCAATCACGTCCAGATGTCTCTTCTTTTCGTAGTAACGGTTCACATCGTGTTTGTTCCTCTCGTTCCTCTGCTTGGCCTTTTCCAGGAAACTTCCCTTCTCCTTCACAACGTTCTAAAAAGGGAAACCAATCACCAACAACGGTGAAAAACACCTAGAAGATCCTACGGTTTGCAATGATGCCTTTACATCTTTTAAATATGGGTCAAAGGTTAGATAATGTTTGGAGCAACTGTGACATTGTTTTGTTAAAAACGTCAGAGTGGTGCCAGTCAAACCGAAGAAAGGAGAATTCCACTTCGGTGTTCAATGAGAGACACAATCAAAAAAAACATTTTCTACAACTTTTTTTGAAATGCATTCACTCTTTGACAATTATGTTTACCTCCAGTTCTCGTTCTCTGTTGCGAAAGTTTTTGAGCTCACAATGGTACTCATACATCTCCGGTGGTCCCACTGACTTCTCAGTGGCCTCCAGCAACTCAATTTTGGACATCTTGGCAAACTCTCCCACTTTTTCCTGCCAGGACAAACCAACCACATCAACAGGAAACAGGACAACAGTGAGGGAAGTGTTATTGGATGTAACACTTAAGGCAATCTAGAATTATTCAAGTACGGAATTTTATGAATAAAATAACATTGTACGTGTCGTCCACGTCTGCACACTGACACATTGATTGAATAATGATCAGCCATCATTAAGACATTTTTAGATTACATACTAGGTGTGCAATAAAGCATTTATCCTACAATGTGACAGTCCTAGTTAAACAGGATGACCTCGGTGGGAAATTTCCGCAGCAATTCGTCTATTTGACACAAACCTACCTGAGGCAGAAACTGGCAGAGGTTGCTGACTTGGATCTGCAGAGCCTTGACTTCTTCTTCCACGGATTTCTGGTTGCAGTGTCTTCCGTTCAGCATCCACAGCGACTGATTGTTCTCCACATGGATCTCTCTGTTAATCACTATATTCCCACCTGTCTTGAAACTGGAGTAACAACAAAGAGTTCGGTTCGATAATCAAGATACATCTCGGAAAGACTAATACAAGTAACACTGTGTGTGTGTGCAAACTCTTTCACATAACTCACAGTTCAATCTCAATAAATCCTTTATTGCACCCGCGTTTGACATAGAGCCCAACCTGCAGAAAAAAAAAAATAAACATTTAGTTTTCGTCATCAGAATTGTACTTAATTTGTCAGCTAAAATACCTGTGTATTAAATTTGACTGGTTGACATTGGTTCAAGGATCTGAGACAAACCATCCCGTGCAGATAACGCAACGCTGTTGCTATCAGCCAAAAGCCTAGAATTCATTAAATTTGTATCGTGCCTTTTATTTACTCTCTGGTCTTTTGGAACTAAATCAATGCCTAAAGTTCAGAGTACATATACCAGCGGTTTGTGGGAACGGGGTTTACCTTGTCGCCTCTGCCCAGGATAGCGGTCTTGCCAGCCAGACCCAGACAGATGGCACAAACTATGCTGGACTTGCCAGTTCCGTTGGCTCCAACGATCATGTTCAGATTAGGTCCCGGAAACAACACAGAGTAGTCGTAGGTCCTGTGAGAGTACACGGTAGATGTATTTATACGCGGTGTTATCATCAGGGTCTGTGATAGTATACGGCGGATGTATTTATACGCAGTGTTATCATCAGGGTATGTGATAGTACACGGTAGATGTATTTATACGCAGTGTTATCATCAGGGTCTGTGATAGTATACGGTGTATGTATTTATACACAGTGTTAGTACACGGTGGATGTATTCATTCAGTGACAGTACACGGTGGATGTATTCATACACAGTGATAGTACACGGTAGATGTATTCATACACAGTGTTATCATAAGGGTCTGTGAGAGTACACGGTAGTTAGATGTATTCATACACAGTGATAGTACACGGTAGATGTATTCATACACAGTGTTATCATAAGGGTCTGTGAGAGTACACGGTAGATGTATTCATACACAGTGATAGTACATGGTGGATGTATTCATACACAGTGTTATCATCAGGGTCTGTGACAGTACACAGTAGTTAGATGTATTCATACACAGTGATAGTACATGGTAGATGTATTCATACACAGTGATAGTACCCGGTAGATGTATTCATACACAGTGTTAGTACCCGGTAGATGTATTCATACACAGTGATAGTACCCGGTAGATGTATTCATACACAGTGTTAGTACCCGGTAGATGTATTCATACACAGTGATAGTACCCGGTAGATGTATTCATACACAGTGTTAGTACCCGGTAGATGTATTCATACACAGTGATAGTACCCGGTAGATGTATTCATACACAGTGTTAGTACCCGGTAGATGTATTCATACACAGTGATAGTACCCGGTAGATGTATTCATACACAGTGTTAGTACCCGGTAGATGTATTCATACACAGTGTTAGTACACGTTAGATGTATTTACACACAGTGATAGTACACGGTGGATGTATTCATACACAGTGAGAGTACACAGTGATAGTGCCGCAGGTGTACACAGTGATGGTACAGCAGGATGCCGTCGCTCTGTGTTGTTGACTTACAGGAAGTTTTTCATGGTGAGGCGCTGTATGGACCCCTCCACGAACTGACCCTCGACCCCGCTCCCGTCCACCCGGCCTCGTGAGGACATGTTCGCCGCGCTGCTGGACGTCTGCGAGCTGCTGTTCATGTGACTCTGTCGCCGTTTCTTGCTGGACGTAGCCATGGCGACTAAAAGACCAGCTAGCTTTCCGAAAGGGGAAGCAACCGCCGTCCGTCCGCTCGCGCGTTTCCTCGAGTGTTCGCGGTAAGGTGGTTGGTTAACAGAGGTCACGTGTATACACAAAGACTGACGTCACCGTTAGAACTATCGCGAGATATAATTCACAGGCCGAGAAGTAACACATCTCCTCTGTGAAAAGGGAAGGCAAGTATATTTGTATAGCACATTTCAACAACAAGGCAATTCAAAGTGCTTCACATAAAACCATTAAAAGCATCAAAACATAATGCAAAAGCAAAGAAGATTTAAAAAATATTAAGAACATTCATTTAAACATTAAAAACAGTCAGTAAAACATTAAAAAGCTAAAAATAGAATAAAAGTTGCAGATTAAGAAATAAAATACAGTAGTGAAATGCAGAAATTGATTAATATCCTTGAATCTGGTTCAATTAAAGGCAACAGCAAACAGAAAAGTCTCCAACCCTGATTTAAAAGAGCTGAGGGTCTCAGCAGACCTGCAGTATATACAACGTTTATCAACCAACTCGTGTGATATTTTTTTGTTATTTTCACTTGTATAATATTATCGAAGAATATATGGTAGTCTTGTCTAAAACAATTATATTGACAAAACTATGCTAGACTCAAATTCGCAATGTGACAGATGTTGGTTTAGAGGAGATATTGTGTTGGTACTATGAGAGCTTTCTTTTGGGGTTCTGCAGCACATACTGTATATCCTGTAAAACATGGGTTTGGGAGCTTTTGACCAGGATTTAGGACATGGAACATTTTGTGAGTTCTGTGGAGTAAAAAGAAACTTTGTCATCTGGTGTTTTTATTATATATACAAACCAATATTCTAGATGGACCTTGTGAATTTTATGAGAAGAAAGACTGCATAAATGAAACAGCCACAATATAGAGACACATTGTATTTTCATTGTGCAATTGGTTTTCTTATTGCTCCACTGGACACTTCGAGCGTCTAGTTCTTCTTCAGACAAGAAACATAAATAAAAAGAAACAGACTGACACTTTGCAGAGCTTTATCAAAGAACTACTTGACTAAAGAGCCAAAATCTTTCTTGTTTGTTTGTTTCATCCACGTATTACTCTCCCCTGGTTATGTCCTAGTTAGTCAGGCCCAATGTGATTTGTGAGGTTGTGTGTACGTGTTATTTTTCATATTTTAGAGAGGTGATGATTCACCTTTGTGGTCATTTAATACAGTTTGTGATGCTGTTTGTGATCTTTTTTTGGAGGGGGGGGGGGGTGTCTATAAACTGTAATTAACAGACTGAACAACATATTAGAAACGGGTCATTAAGATAGGATGTATTGCAGGGTGTTAAATGTGTGAAGACTGAATTGGCAACCGGGTGTGTTCCCATTATTTGAGAAAAGAAAGGGAGCAAGATAACAGTTTGCACAAATGAGGACAAAACAGCCTGCTGCTACTTTAACAAGTTAGTCCCATTCCAACGACCCCACTGTGCTCCCATCATGTGTTGCAGAGGATTAGTAACCTACACAAGAGGGAATTTTGTACTTTAAAAAATAAGTTACACACACATTGTTTGACTCAGACTGCAAAGGGGACTAGCTTTGACTCAACTCCCATGGAAAGTGCTTAAGGGTTTCTTCACAGCAAGTGGGACAGGAGGAACATTGCAGCATCCAAAACTACTTTAACATGTAGATGGGTGACTGTTTTAAATGGACTTGATGAAACGTGAGTCTGCCTTTTAAACATGAAGGACGATGTCTGTAGGCTATGATTGTGTATGATTTCTCTTAATGAAAGTATAGTCTCAGGTGGCAGTACTTCACTTATACTTTATATACATGTTCCACGTGCTAGTGCACGTTTGGACAACAAGCCACGTGTCTCGTGAGGCCTCAAACCGTCCAGGTCGTCACGCGCCGCTTCTCGGTTGTGGTTGGATCAGAATCGCCTCTTTACTCATTGTCCAGTGAGGCTTGAGATGAACCCAAAACACACACAGTACTAGTATATCTGATCAACTCATCACCTCCGACCACAACACGAGGCGTGGCAGCTCCTAGGTCAACGTCTCGCCCGCTGCTCATCGCCATAGAGGCTCGCGGGCGCTTTTCCTATCATTTCCGATCGGAGCAGAGCCAAACTCCGACCAGATCAAATAAGATCACTGTGTAGATTTTTAGAAAAGCGCACACACACACACACACACACACACACACACTCGCAGACACACTCATACATCCCGCATTCGTTCAACCACACGCTCACACATGCACGCCATTCACAACACATTCATACTGTGGAGCACGAGTTACTTCCGGGTCGGCTTTAAAAGAAAATAACCGCAAGGACTCATGGGAGATTGAAAGCAGGCTCACTGTTCGGTATACTGACCTCACGTGGCCATCAAAGGAAAATGCCGCTCCTTCTTTAACTTTCTGACCGGATATTTCTTGTATTTGAACAAATAAATTACAGTTCTACAGTTAAGTAAGTATATGAGCACAGAATATATATATATATATATATAATGTATTATGCAATTAATAATACAATAGGAAAAACAGAGTAAAAACAAAACAAAGATATGAATTCAATTAATAATATAAGTAGGCCTATGTGAAATAATATAAAAGGATTGGTGAGTAATGTAGTAAAAAACAAGAACAACAAAACATGATATTACAATTCAGTTATATTTGTATTGTTTACACTTTTCTGCTGCCTTCACAGTTCATGCTATGGATTCTACATGACGTTTATAATCAATTAAAAATAAATGAAACAGGCTCTCAACTCAATTACATTAGGAAATATAAATAAGACAAACTAAATAATAAGTTATTGTACAGCATATATGTAATTGCACATTGAAAGAAATATATGCCTTAAATCAAAAAAAAAAAAAAATATATATATATATGTAAACCATATAAGCAAAGACGTATGACATTTAGATTATTTCCATCTCAATGTAAAATATTACAAAGAGTTATTATTATATATTATAAAGCAAACATGACACCATAAAATGCAACTAACTGTTATACTTGTACTGTATGTCTCCAAGCAATAAGAAGACAATACTGACTGCCTGACGCCATACTAACAGTATGTTGGTTTGCCTGAAAGTATTTGTTGTTGGAGTCAACTTGTAATAGCGTCGTGTTAGGCCGGTTTTAAGCTGCATTTATGTCTGCGGCAATTACCTAATCTAGTGTCCTATTCCTTGTGGGGGTTGTGAGCTAATCTTGAATAACGTAACAAGATTTCAGTGTCTACTATTGACTACTGCTAGGTGGCACATTGAGTCTGAGGATCCCTCATCATCAACAACATGTTGGACTTGGATGCATTAAAGAAACAGATAACAGACAGACCATGTGAGGAGGTGTGATTCTTAGAAAAATGGACTAAAACAGGGACACTGGTACCGAACAGACACAGTGGACCTCCACCATCCCGCCATGGAGGGGACAACTGCAAGAAAAGTAAGTCGTTTTCTTTCACCTTTACTTTTGGCATCACTTTTCAGAGAGTGAGAGGTCAACGTCCGGTCTGGTGGCCATCTGTCAGAGGTGAAGTTGACTCCTGTCAGGATTTAAGTGTGTCCTCATGGGTTCACAGTCGGGGTTGATTTTTGAATTCTGTATGTCCTTTGCATCCCTCCCATCCCTTTACGTCCCTCTTCTAATTAGAATCTCTTGCAGATGAGGAGGATCAAGATTATTCAGCCGGTTCATTTATGAAACTGCTTTAGTTCAGGTGAGAAGTGCAGTCATCAAAGTATTGTATCCATATTGAAAGCTATCAAACACAAGATTTATACGCTTTATCGTGGTTTATACTGTTTTTTATATTTACATAAATGCCTCATTGATTCTCAAATTTATAGTACTTCAGAAAACTGTTAAAGCCTCTTTTCGCATGTAAACATGTGGATTAACACTATTCTCATATGAAAAACAAAAAGTTGTTTCAATTTTAGTGTTTTTAATATTCCAATGCATGTGAAAAAAAGCACATGTAGATGTTCCTGAAGGAATGATTCAGAGAGTCAGCTGGTGACGATACAGTTCAGAGCGTCTGGGAAAGGGGAGTTGTATGATTATTGATTTTGCTGGAATCCACTGCGGCCCTGCAGGCTCTGGCTGGAACAACGGCTTCCATCAGGTCAGAAAACCACCGGCTCAAACTCTCTGCAGGAGCCCGAGCGAGGAGGGACCGGATCTGGAGGCTTCTGTCTGTGACAGGAACTGTAAAAGGCACGATCACAAATTCAGTTCTGAGCTCCTAAGAATCCTCGAGGCAGAGTTACATCTGTTACAACATGAACCATCTGCTCAATAGGATCCTTTACGCCTGGTGATCTGGTTTCAGTGGGTGTGGCAGAGCTATCTGTGTGATTGTGTTACAGGAGGATGTCATGCCAAGTTTTTTTTTTTTGATCTCTTGTTGTTACATTGTCTGTGTAATAAATACAGATATTTACATTCTTTTCTTCCCTTTTTAGTTACTGGTGGAACTTTGGGCGTGTTTTGCCCTGACAGAGCGGTTACGTCACCTTCGTGCTCCGAGTAAACACAGATCACCTGCTTAAGCAGCACAGCAGGCTCTTCCTGCTCTTAGTCTCTAATTATACCCACGGTTCAGTCAGGCTAGGATCAATATATATAAAAAGATGTTTTGATACATCACTGTTAACATGTCTGGCTCAGCTAGTGGCTGGGACATCATTTACTTGACAAATTACTAACAGTTACTTCTTCTTTATTCTTTTTAACCAATAGATACCAGGATATGGACATCACAAAAAAGGTATATTAACGCACACATGTTGTAAACTTTAACAGTTGATGATACTGATGATTAGTATATTTAATTGATTGAGGTTGATTGCCCAAACAATCAAATATTTGATTGCTTTATCTATTCGATGAATCAAATAGATGGACCTATCTATTTTCATGATATATTGGTTGCTCAACCAATCCATTTGTCAATTTCATCAATAGAATAATATTTGTTTTATAGAATAATTTACTTATTTGACAAATTGTTTAAATTGTTATTCAAGTGTTTTTTCCCTATTTAAATAATTTCCCTACTTTGTGACTAAAATCTCACATTAAAACATACATGATGGCAGTAGTGTATTTGTTTCTTCTATTTATCTATTCTAGTATTTTATCAGAATTAGAGTTCAGATCCATAGAGTTGAAAGTCAAGTCAGCAGCTAGTGATACGAGTTGTTTTGGGGTTTCTCAGAGACCTCCGTCGGCCGCCCGTGGATGTCCCGTTATGCCACAGTGGACTGCAGAGGTGAGGAGGGCGTTCATCCCAGGAAACTGAACGGTTCCTCCGTGGAGACACCGAGCCACCAGAACCTGCACCGGGAGCTGCTGCTCAGCCATAAACGGTACAGGAGGGCCGACACTGAAAGCACCACCGGTGACCTCTGATCTCAATGCGGTCTACATTTGATAGAAGGCAGGGTGGGCTGTTTGTGAACGTGTGACTCTGACTGGCCTTGCAGGGGTCTGCTGCTCGAGGAGAAACCGGAGCTGCAGCGAGTGTTGGAGCAGCGGCGGCTGGAGCTGCACCGAGAGGAGGAGCTGGCCCAGCGGCGGCCCTCGGATCTGGAGACGGAGCTTCGCAAGAGGCAACTGAAGCTGCAGGAGGTCAGAGGAAGCCCAGACAGCTGAGAGACATTCATCGATCAATTAAGGAATAATTAAATACACATACATTTGCTTTGGCCCAAACACACATTTTAAGGGCCAGGTTAGTAGTGAAAGGGAACTACAGGTACGTGTACTCAAGTACTGCACTACAGTACAGTTTTGAGGTACTTTTACTCAGCTTGAGTGTCACATTAGAGGGAAATAATGTGATAAGCTTAAAAATATAATGCATTGTTAAAGATCAAACGAGTGTCTTTTTGGTTTGTGGCCCCTTTTAAAAGAGCTGCATCTAGTTTGGCCCCATTTTACGTTTCAGATGTCTTTGAGTTGTTAGCAGGTCAACCAACAAGACTTTTCTCCTTTAAACTTTTCAGATGATTTAATTTAATTAGCAGTTCTACACCCAAAGAGGTCAAAGGATATTTCAGAAAAACACAAGATTAGAAAAAGTCAAAAAAATTCAAACCAATGTGTGTAGCAGAACGTTTTCTTCTCTCTTACCGCTTTGATCATGAAGACCCCTGAGATTTGTTGGTGACCCTTTTACAAAGGTTACGACCTCTCTGGAAACCAACAACTAACTGTATATAAAATAGTAAATATCAACTATATCTATAAATCTGTTTTGTGACAGTAAACTGCTGTTGGTCTGGACTAACTGGAGGGTGGATAGCTAGAGAGATAGATAGATAGATAGATAGATAGATAGATAGATAGATAGATAGATAGATAGATAGACAGATAGATACTTTATTAATCCCGCAAGGGGACATTTTTTCGCTACAGCAGCATTTTTACATACAGGTAACAACAACATATACAACAAATAGAATAGAATAATAATAAGAAAATAAGAAAAATGCACAATATATACAACAAATAGAATATAATTATAATATTAAATTAACTAACAAAACGAAACAGTAGTGTAAGATGTAGCCAACAAACAAACGAAGGTGCGATAGTTGGGTGATGCTGAATGACACCAGCCACTGACTTGTCTTGTGTCTGGCCAGTATGAGCAGGAGGAGATCAGACAGCGGGAGAACCAGCAGAAGATCCCAGAGTTTGTCCGTGTGAAGGACAACCTGAGGCGGACGCAAACGTCTGAGCACTGAGGCCCCCGAGGCTCCCATCGGCCCCCGAAGCTCCCATCGGCTCCCATCGGCCCCCGAGGCTCCCATCGGCCCCCGAGGCGCCCATCGGCCCCCGAGACTCCCATCGGCTCCCATCGGCCCCCGAGGCTCCCATCGGCCCCCATCGGCCCCCGAAGCTCCCATCGGCTCCCGAGACTCCCATCGGCCCCCGAGGCTCCCATCGGCCCCCGAGACTCCCATCGGCCCCCGAAGCTCCCATCGGCCCCCGAGACTCCCATCGGCTCCCATCGGCCCCCATCGGCTCCCATCGGCCCCCACTGCATCTCAACCGCTGAGGCCCTATCTTCATGTTCACTGTCCGCTGAACGTGGAGACAAAAACATCACAGACACATCTCTGATCGGATGTCACGTTACATTTTGAAATGTCAGAATGTGTTATCATGCATATACCAAGAAACACATATTTAGAAATGTCTTCTTAAAACTTTGAAACAGTTCTGATGAAGGGGTGCAGTACTTGTTTTTTATTCATAACTATGTGGATCAACATGTGTTGAGGGAGAGAGGACGGATATTTTTTAAGTTTTTTATGGTCATTATATTATTTTTCAACTTATCATGCTTCCTCCTGGATTAAAGGAGCATTTGTTGTTGTTTGTTTAGTTGAAGGGCCACATCATTCTTCACTCTATGCGATTATTAAACATTTCTAAACAGACCTCTTTTGTATTAATAGAAATCCCCCACAAATGTGCATGTTTATGTCTGTTTCTGTCATGACTTTAGATGTTTAGCGTGTCCGTGTGTTGTGGAAATAAAGGCTTTATGGTTTGCAGAGATGTGTCGTTTTGTTGGACTCAATTCAAAGCACTGGGAATTGATTTGCATGCAGCTCTTCTCCCTGTGGACTCCAACGCTTCTTTCACATGGATATGGGACTTTGTTTAATTAGCTGATCTTTTCATTCCATCACGGGACGAGAGGAGAAAGCACAGGCCATCTGGAGGAGGCTTTTAAGGATATATAGGCAAGGAATACCCAAGGGCCTGGTTAAAGCACTGGAGACATTTGGGATAGTCAGGGAAGGGCTGAAGGCAAATAAAAACAGCCTGTTTGTTATTCCAGAATTACATTTCGATTATTTAAGTAGCACATCTCAGAAATGAACCCAAACTGCAAGACATTATCAGTGGTGAGAGAAGTAATCAGATTGTCTAAGCAAGTATAATCAGTTACATATACTTCTTAAAGTATCAAAAGTATGCAATAATTAAGATTTCTGTATTATTAATGCCGTATATCATATTATTGGATTATTGATACTGATACATTAACATGTAAGCAGCATTTTAATGTTGTAGCTGTCTGAGGTGGAGCTAATTCAAACTACTTTTTACTTTAGGCAGCTGATTGTGCAACAGCACATAATATCGTCTCGACACCTAATAGATCTTTTTAAATCTGCAATTTAACTAGATACAATGGTTGTCAAATACATTTAAAAAAAGTAAATTTCTCTCTGAAATGTAGTGGAGTTGGCTATACGAGTATCAAATAGTATATAACAATTTAACTTAAATGCAGTATTAGAGCAATAAACTAGTTAGGCCTGTACTATTAATCACTGCACATGATGCAATAGAGAATAAGCAAAAAATATAGATATAATTAAACGCCAAATCATCCAATAATGCATAAGATATTCTCCAAAGGCCAGGAGGCCAAATACAGCTTAGGAGAAAGTTAGTGAGACGTCAATCAAAAGTGCATCCTCCTCTGCGGTGTAAGTATTTTAATGTAGGTTTCTGGGATGCATCGTGGCCCAAACTCCACACTTTGCTCGTGTTTTCCTCGTCGTGGCGGAGTGCAGACGTGAGCGTGGTCCCGTTCACCACCACCGCCGCTCACCAGCTGTCCCGGGGTTTATCACAACTCGCCTCTGCCTCCGGCCATTCTTCTTTTGTGGCCCTTTTCAAATTAAAAGCCTCCTCGGTGAGTCGCGTGCTGTGTAAATACACAGAGCGTGTCCGGAGAGTCAGCGGCGTCGGACCGAACCATTCTAAATAATCCGGGGGGGGGGTCACGGGCACCATGGAATGTACCTTTCCTGGATTAAAACGTACTTTAGT
Organism: Ophiodon elongatus; assembly: GCA_016806645.1. NCBI lineage: Eukaryota > Metazoa > Chordata > Actinopteri > Perciformes > Hexagrammidae > Ophiodon > Ophiodon elongatus. Next base: position 1,319,444 of record JACSYO010000285.1, on the reverse strand, counting down.
GGACAATTTTTTTTTGTTAGCGGGTAGACAGAGTAAACAACACATTTAAATTAATACAATAATTTAATTAGTTCGCAAAGAAATATGTTAGCAAAAACTAAAATGTGTCGTTTCCCCCGTCCCGGAGACAGTGGAGTGGACTGAAACAGATGTCCCGAGCGTTGCTTTCACATCTGACCAGAGAAAGTCTGAACGCCTCCTGCTGTCTGCGAGAGGATGCTGTAGAGGAGCAGATACCACTCTGCAAGGTGAGTACACAAGTACTTTATATCGGCCTGCAACATAGTGTGTGAAGGGGAAGCTGCAACATTAGTTCAACCAGCAATAAGTTGGATGAAGTGTGTGAGGCGACGGGTTGATGTTATAGATCGGTCAACTTTAGAAACCCGGTCCAGAGCAATTAGCTGAACTGATATTGATATTTTCTTTAAAACACGTCATTAAGAGAAGTGCTCACTCTTCTTCAGTGTTGTAAAGTAAGTCACATGTACTCAAGTTCTGTACTTTACTCCAATCACGAGGTACTTGTAATTTTCATTTCATTTTTTTTCTTGTTGCTACTTTCTACTTTTACACAACTTCAATACAAAAGGACATATTGTACTTTTTACTTCACTACATTTATTTTGCGGCTATAGTATAAATACAACTTTACATGCAAAACTTACAGAAATGTACATAAGATGTATTTAATTTTGAGACTGTGTATTTTATTGATAATACATATGTGCTTTTGTTTAAGCAAAATATAAAACACGGGATTTGAAATGGAATATTTTCATAATGTGGTATTGCCATATTTGCCTTGTAAAGTAATGTGACGATCTGAAAAGGCTACTGAAAAGAGTACTTCTTCAACCACTGCTTCTCATTAAAAAAAATACATTCTGTTAAAAAAACTGTAAAATAAAGGGATGCGTATGCAGAGAGTTAAATCTACGCAATTATGATTAGTGATTTTTTTTTTTAGCTACTATCCAGAAGACTGAGTTTTGCCTCTGCAGTTCAATAAGCTATGCATTGTACCATGAATAGGAACAGGTTGCTCTCACTGATAAACAACTCTTTGGGATGTGTGTGGGGCAGCAGGCGGCCTGGCGGCAGTTGTTTGTGTCCGAGGCGGCCGAATAAACACCGTCTCCATCGGTCCACATGTTGACAGACATGCTGTGCTGCTGTGGCGATAAAGACAACACCTCTCTGTTGTCATGCCCCTGCAGTCCCCCCGGTTCTTTTGTAAACGATGGGTCCTTGTGGGTGAAAAGCTGAAACCACATCCTGTCCAAAGATGACCATCGGCGTCCATTCAGAGGCCTCAGAAATGATGACTCAGAGGGACAAGGTGTCATGGTCCTCGGCCAGCCCTTCGGCCTCTGGAGAACAATGGAGCATCTCTTCTTGCCCTCTGTATTTACGCTGTCGTTTTCGCTGTGACAGAGCTGGTGTGTCTGGCCAGCATATGGCCTCCAGTGGCTGAGCGCAGGCCGATATGGTGCTTATTACCCCTTGCATTGTCTCGGCTGGAAAAACCAAGACCTGTGCACTACTTAACAATGTTGATCTGACAAAGGAAATAGGCTGACAGTGTTTGAGTATATGACACAGACGACTCGTAGCCACGGCTTTTTAATGTGATCGCAGCCTCTTGACTGCTTTTCGCTGCCGTCTGTGGAGTTTCCACACTCAGCACTGCTTCTTAAGACAAAGATCTGACTTCAGTGACGTGCTTTGTAATACAACACTTCTTTTTTTTCTTTTTTTTTTTTCTCCTGCCGCTCCCCCACATTGATGCACTTTTCTTCCAGCAGCCCATATTGTGTGCAGAGTGGATCCATTCTGCTGAATGGATTTTGGCTTTTCACCCGACTCTGAAATAAGGCATGCTGTAAGGTCGTTTGGTTTCTTCCATAGTATCAGCATTCAGTGGAGAGTCTTAATTACAGGGTTTGAACAGGCCTCGGTCTGGTTTCAGGCATCCCTCGCTGTTTCCTCGGCGAGGCTGGTCCCCATTGGTAATTCCAGGGCCGACCACAGTGGTAATGAGCGCGGCGGTGGTGGTGGTGGCGGCATTCCAGGAGATCGCAGCTCCAAAGGCTCATGGGAAAGGGTGGTGGGGGAAGTCTGGGAGACAGTGAATCCACATCGTGATCTCTTGCCATAAACACCCACTTCCGTAGATGTTACACTGTCACGGTCGGGCGGGACGATCAGCTCCCATTCCAGACACGTTCCTAGTTAGCGGTGATCACGTGCACCACAATTAAGTTGTTATGACTACATCAATCAAGACGGGTGGAGACTGTGCTATCAGCGGCTGTCCCTCCAGGAAATTAACTGCTATTCCTGTTTCTCTCAATCAAGAAACGTATTGTTTTTTTTCGGCTGTGGGATTTCAACACTCCCACGGCTTCCAGGTTTGAAAGCTATGACAAATGGCATCAACGTCTTGGCAAATAAGCTGCAACGTCTGGTGAGATCTGTTGTTTTACCCAAACTCACCCACCCACTCACCCACTCACTCAGCCTAGCCCTGCGACCACAGACTCTTGTGAAAGTCCTCAGAGTTATTGGGTGTAAGTGGGTAAATCCCACATTACCCTGCCTGTCTCTGATTACCAGGCCGGATTCCTGTTGACGTCTTTAGCTTGAGATGGCTGCAGCACGGAGCCATGTGTCTGAGAGTACAGCGGGCCTTTTCGACCGTACACAGTAAAAAACTCTGCACTGTTCCTTTTCCCCCCAAATCTCACTGCAGCCTTGTCTCAATATTGGCCCGACAACGCTGCTCAGCACTGAAGCAGAGTTGTCAGCAGATATTGCGCCCACAGCAGATTATTAAGGCTGGTTGGTGCATACAGGGCCTTTGTTGCCGTGTTGTTTTACTGACTCGAGCTGCCTGCGCCTCATTGTACTATATGGCTGCTCGTCGCTGCGTCAGTTCACATGAGTTGTGGTCGTGAATGGGTCGGGCCAACAGGACACACAATAATATCCTGTCTATCTCAGTGGCCTCCTGGTCCCCACAGGAAAAGGCCCGATACCGATCTCAAAACACAGAGGAAAGAGACAAGAGTTGAGGATTATACACGACCGCCTTAGAATCACGTTCATTCACGGGGTGTCTGTTTTCATGCCACCTTTGTTCCTCACTGAAAACACTTAGTAATGTACTTATCGTATGAGCTTTGCTCGCATGATATTTATATACAGATACTGCTCGAGGAGTCATCAAGTTCGTGAAGTATAATTTTATGAATGTGTGGCATTGAAGCAATAAGTGTGTCTAATAATACGCTTTAATCATGTTAGTGCCTGTGATGCTCTGCTGGCCTTCTGAAGGAGAAGTCTGGGGTGGTGGCAGGCATGTGAGATCCAGAATAAATTCATTGACCTAAAAAAAATGAAAAAATAGGGCAGCAAGTTTTCTCTCTCTCTCTCTCTCATCCGAAGGCGATTTCACCCAAACAGCCACACGCAGACCCACTAGCCTCGACCCGTCCCGAAATGTTATCTCCAATTTGTTGTTGTCGTTGTTGTCCTCCTCCTTCTGTCGTTCCCCTCCACGTCTTGTTTTGTTTTGTTTATTGTCAGTCAGATGTTTGGAGGACAGCAACAATGGAGCGGCGCAGGGCCGTAAACCTGAATGGTGTTGGCCCGTTTGTTAAAGTGTGTTCGTGAAGCGGGGCCGTGTTGCACGGGAGTCAGCAGGGACTTTGTGATCTGATGCTGCGTAGACAAGCCCGGCATTGAGACATTCTTCCACTTCAAAGCCCCCCAGAGGGTTTTTCTGGACACTGGTTGAATAGGAGCCGAGGGAGGAGGGGGTGTGTGTGCGGGGGGGGGTGGGGGGGAGAACAGGTGCACTCCATGAGCGGGGTAATTCCTGCTGCCATCTGCTTTCTTTTTCGGGGTCTGGGCTCTTTAAACGCCCTCTGACACGCCTCATGGCGACACGCTCCCCGAGCCAGCCGCATCGTGCCCCGTCGCCATGGCACCCCGATTCGGATTAACCCCTGCACATGTGCCGAGTCAAGCATGGGGGGGCTGCCTCTTTTGTGAGGGAGAAAGAGGTGGTGGAGGAGGAGGGAGGAGATGGAGAGCTGCATGGATAAGTGTGTGAAAGGACACTCGCCAGTCATTCACTTTTGTTAAGTAAAGCAGCAGCAGGGAGCGTGAATGAAGCCATGTGGTAGAAAAACAACAGGAGAGTCTCTGTAAGGGATCCAGCTCACTTTTACTGATCTGAGTAATATCTGCTTATTTCAACAGGTCCTTTTAGAAAAGTTAAGCGTAGACCGTCGAGATGACAGCCATCGAGAGTAAAGAGGAGATCAGTGACACCGACAGTGGGATTATCGTCCACTCTGGTATATTTAATTTAATATTATTATTCTATTCTATTTGTTGTATATATTGTGCATTTTTCTTATTTTCTTCTTCTTCTTCTTCTATTCTATTTTTGTATATATTGTTCTTTTCTTACCTGTATGTAAAAATGCTGCTGTACCGAAAACATTTCCCCTTGCGGGATTAATAAAGTATTTATCTATCTATCTAAGAACATCACCTCTGATTTCCACGTATGTCGTGTTATAGCTCAGGGCTGCATGATAACAGCGAGTTAAAGAAAATGTTGCATGTCACGTTGTTGTACTTTATTTTTTATATTTTAACAACTAATTCTTCCCTCACCTATGAGATTCAAAAACATTTAAGGGGATATTGTGAATAAATAAAACGGTCTGATGGTCGCAATTACATTTTTTATTTAGTTTTAAGATGCAAAAGCAGATGTTAGTTATGATGTCATAAGTTATGTTATCATCCCAAAGAGAATTTGATTCACAGTATAGGCACAAAAAAAAGAAAATGTCATGTATCTGTGTTAAAAATGTAATGCCAGATGGGATGAAATCATTTCTGGGGAAATTATATACATTATATCCAATAAAAATAGTGAATATTACTTTCTATGGCTGATCTAGATCCTGATCTGATCTTCTGTGTGTTTACTGCAGGTCCGGACAGCCCCACGTCCCCGGGGAAGGACCTGACCACACACACTCGAGCCCTGAAGCTGAAGCACCAGTCTCTGGAGGAGCGTCTGGAGCTCTGCCTGCTGGAGCTCAGGAAGCTCTGCATCAGGGAGGCAGTGAGTCATTTATAGATTAAAATCACGCGCAGACTACAAATATATTATTTAGGGACTTTGTAACAGCTCTAAATGAGTTGTTAAAATAGCAGCGTGTGTGTGTACGGGTCACAGGTTTCCCCTTTTTGTAATCAACACTTTTATTTTTGAATTCACAGGAGCTGACGGGTAAACTGCCCTCGGACTATCCTCTGATGCGCGATGAGAAGCTTCCTCTGGTCAGAAGGAGGATCGGAGCTTCCTTCAAGCTCGACGAAGGTCTGATAAACCATCATGACAAACAGGTATGGACCTCGATCAGTGTTTACCACTTTTGGTTGATGACATTACAATTCATCAGCTAAAACTAAATGTCCGAATGTGGGTTTATCGTAGGATTCAGAGCTGCAAGGGCTGGAAACGGACTTGGCCCTTCAGCGGCAGATTTATGAGGCGGCCCGCAAACTCTCCCTTGAGGGGAACCTGAGCAAACCACAGAAGAAGAGCCGGTTGCAGCAGTGCAAGCGGGAGGAGAAGAAGGTGAAGGATCTGCAGGAGGCCGTGTTCCACCACAGGATCAAGAGCCAGTGCAACTCGCCTTGCATCAGCGTCTCAAACCAACAAAACAAAGGTGAGTCGCGCTGCTGCCCTCTTCAGGCCAAACGCCACGAACACATTCAGTGGCTTTGACGGACACGTTTAAAATGTTCCCCTTTTTTGCGTGCAGATGTGTGCATGTCTGATGACAGCTCCCTGTCTGATGTGGTGGCCCTGGATGATGGTGAGTGGAGAGTGCATTTATGCATATTATATTTATTGAAGATTAGACATCCCTCTCTGATAGACATGCTTGGATTAAGACACACAGTGAAAAGAAGCATGGATCAGAAGGATGTCTGAGATGTTCTCTGTGATCATCCACAGATGTGGACTCGCCCGGCCCTCTCTCTCCTCCGGTGTTGGGCACTTCCTATTCAGACCCCCTCCAGCTGTCAGCCACGACCCTGCAGTCGTCCCAGCAGTCATCAAGTCAGCTCAGTGTGGAGTATGAGCGCTCTCCCATCCAGAACTCTCCGTGGAAAGAGTCCAGTCTGGATCAGCCTTACCAGAGGCCCACAAACCCTCAGTCTGTTTGTACCAGCAGGTGCAGGTACGAGGCTGACGTGTATTAACTCCCCATTCTTAACATGACTGTAGGAGAGAAAATAAAATGAAAAAAAAAGGGAGCTGAGTGTCAGCGTTCATATCTCACAGGATGTATCGCACACCTCACGTCATGTTATCTGTTTCTGCTGTGTGCAGTAGTCCATCAGGAACCCAGATGTCGGCAGACAGCATCATTCCTCTGTCTCAGTTCCTAAAGAAAACGGCCCTGCGTCAGAACCACTCCACCAGCGCCCCCTCCACCCCAGAGCTGCACGTACGCCGACAGGGCTCCCAGTCCTTCAGGTGCACAGAGAAGTCAGATTATAACGCTCATGCACAAAGAGCACAACAACAAAGCGTACTATAATCTAACAATTTCACGTGATATGTCTCCTCAGACTTCCCAAAATGGCGCCACCTGCTGACACGGAGAACAATCGCGGGCGAGCCCGGCTGCCCCAGCCGCGCTTTCTGGCCGACTTCATGGTGCGTTCCCCGGAGTACGCTCCCCTGCGACCTTACCAGTCCAGCTCGGAGGACAGCAGCTCGGAGCACTCGTCCTCCTCCTATATCAGCTCTCCTGGCGGGGATGGACCCACTGAGCTCCCGAAGCTCTGCCCGCCGCCTTACGGATTCCACTTTGGAGCACAAAAGAAAGGGCTCTCCAGCGTCGGCAGCTCACACAAGAACACCAACCAGCCTCAGCCCGGCCACGGCTACGTCGTCAGAGCGAATGCGGAAGACGGCCCCCTCTCCCCTCATGACCTGGACACGGGGAAGTGCTTCCTGTCCTCTCCTCCGGTGGCACTCGGCCCTCAGCAAAGACAGTGGCAGGGGGGAGCCTCGTCCGCGATGAGAGTCCCAAAGCCCCCTCCGCCTTACACCAGGCTGGTGCGGACGCCCTCGCTGAACGAGTACCCAAACCACGCCATCCGGCTGACGCCCAGGGACATCGTGTCGGAGGAGTTGAAGTCATGGCATCAGAGGAACCAGCTGCAGAAGTTGCGACCGAGCTGCGAGGATCAGCAGAGCCCCCCGAGTGTCAAGAGCCCCCTTTCTCTTCATCTGCCTCCATTTAAACAGGTTCGTACTGGCCACTAACACAAGAGTGATAGGCCAAGATGATTATTTTCTTCATAAATAGATTGATTGTTTGGTCTATAAAACATCACCACAATTTCCTGGGGTCAAATGTGACATCTTCCAACGTCTGACCGGCAGTCCAAAACCCCAAAATATTAATTTTGCAATAAGCTTAAGACATGAAAAACAGCAAATCCTCACATTAAAGAGGCTGGAAACATCAATTATTTTTGCTTGAAAAATGACTGAAATCGATTAAACGTTGCTGAATCACGTTCTTTTGATTAACTACTCAGATGTAAAACATATGTTTGTGCAGAATGTGTAAGACGAACACTGAGTTCATGTTTTCACAGGGTTCGGGTAATGTGATCCTCCAGAGGGCTGCAGACGGGACTCCAGTTCAGTGGTTCATCGCAGAAGACGCTGAAATCGTGAGCCAGGTGTAACGAGGACCTCTGCTCCTCCGCAGTGTGTTCAGTAGGAAGTGTGTTATTCCTCTATTTATTTCTGTATTTATTACGGGTGTGGACTCTCTGTGAGATTGTATGTTGACATGATGCAGAAAACGTAGACCTACTGGGGCTCCGCCGAGCCCCGTTTCTCTCGTCTTTTAATTTAAAAAACGTAATGTAAGGTGCTATGCCAGTTTTATTTATTTTAAATTGCTTTCTAATAGACGCTTCTAAAGGTTCTGAGGTGAATTCAGGTTCAGACCAAACCAGATTTAAAACACAGACGCTGAAATTCTTTGTGTCTGGCACACATTTTGCACATGAAATTCATCGGAAAAAGTATCCCCATTCCTTATATCATTTTTTATTTAACTTTTAATGAGAGTTTCCCCTTTGCAAACATAAAGACGTATTACTAAAATAGTTGATACACCTTTGAAAATGCATTGCTCTGCTGGACAAAATAGCATATATATATATATATAGATATATAGATATATATATAGTTAAAATGTAACATCTAGCCATGATGTGAAGTGAGCTGAATCTTAACGTTTGCTATTAACTCTTAATAATGAATCACTGATGCCTCAAACGGTGGTTTGAGGAATGTTTTGACTTCAGTGTGGTGTTTTCTTACTAACAAAGTGATTCTATCAGTTTTGATATGTTTTGTATATTTATAATAAAAAAAATACAGCTGGAAGTTAAGTTTGTGGCTTTGTTTTCTAGGAAGGTAAAAAGAACAGAAAGTATCTCAAAACAAAAGTGTCATAAACCGTTTTTCATATTCAAAGACTGACGCAGATGTTTCCGCTGCTCTACACACTGGATGTTCAGACTATGAAGGACCTCCTGAGGACATACTGAGGACATGTTTCAGGGCTCGGGTGCTTCACCGTGGTGCTTCCACAAGAAGCAAGTCAACGCCCCGACCCCGAGCAGCACAAACAGGTACATGCAGAGCAGCGCCCAGCGGCAGCGGTGCAGCCAGTGAGCCGGAGGGCCGCGTCTCCACAAGGACCCACACCTGAGGAGAGCAGTCAGTCAGTCGCTGTCCGGAGAGGGGAAATCATCGCCGTCGGCTTTTTTTTAAAACGTGGGTTGACTTACGTGCTCAGAGAAAGCCGTCGGTAATTATTCGAACTCTTTTTATCCTTGTCTGCTTTTTTCTTTGATAACGCAGCTTTGCCCTTGTGTCTCTGACGCAGAGTGTCCAGAGGGAAACTGCAACAAAGACCCAGTTCAGTGTCGATGCAGTGTTACAGAGGGGGGGGACAGAGTAACAGAAAAAAGTATATGTATTTTATACTGGTGTTAATGTATAAAGTGTCTTTTAGTCACAGTTCCCTGATTGACCCGCTCGAGGCCTGAGATCTTATTAAAGAGCGGTTGAAGTCGTTACCTTTCCATGATTTTTGCATTATTGTGAACTAAAGCACCAACAAGTCAGACAGAAACTGTGTGTTCACTTTGTGAGTTGTCCTAATTCAATGATGCGTTGATGCTTCTCGTGAAACATTAATAAATAATTAGATGAAACAATTCATCTTTTTTTCACAGCAGGGAAAGTGCAGATGTTTCTACTGACATGAATGATTAAGGCTATTAATTACACCCTTGTTGAAAGAGAGCCAGCTTTAATCAAACAAACACCAAGAGCTTCAGCGGCGTTGATGTTTACCGCAGGCTTCAGCGTTGTGTGGTGTTTATGCTATTTTCGTGACTCCATACTTTTTGTTGCGTAACTTTCTGGTGGCCAGCTGTTTGGATGGGAGGCACTCGGGGCTGGGCGGGGGAGGGGGACGGAGCTCAGCAGCTGGAGCCTCTGACGGAGTTTCATCGGGATCCAGCGGCCTGAAACATTAGAAAAAAGGGAAATCCGGTGATGCACATTTGCTGATCACTCGTTCCGGATACAAAGAGTAAACCTGACCTGTCATCCACGAGGCAGCTGTTGTCCATGGTCATGGAAGACCAGCCGTACTCGGAGTTCAGGGGTTCAGACGAGGAGTTGAGGAAGGAATCCTTGCTGAAGGACCTTCCGGGTAGAGCTTTTTTCTTCAAGTCTCCTTTTATCTTCTCCTGTAGAGACGATAACCCTCATTTGGTTTTCTGGATGAACAACGATTGTAAAGGAAGTTCACTAAAGAAACCTCCTTACCTGGATTTGGCTGGGAATCAGTGTGACGCTGACTCTGCGACGACAATTGTTCTGAAAGAGAACACAAATTAAAAAAAAAGGCAGCGTGACGTCATGAAAGGGAAAGTGTTTCCCGTAATCAGACGGTGCAATAAGCCGAATATCTGCATACCAGCTGAGGGGTTTTCTTCCTGCTCTCACTTTCCTCCGGATCTAGAAGGAGAAATTCAAATCAAATGTTGCACGTGACGAGCAAAGGCAAACACCACGAGACAGAACATCAGAGACCTGGCGATGCTCTGGGGTCCACGACGTTCTTGCACGAGTTCTGCTGCTGGATGGTCTTCTTGGCCTCCTCCAGCTCCGCTGCGTTCTTGTCGTGTTGCCTCCTCAGGTTGTCCACATGAGCCACCATCAGCTTCACTGCTCGACTCACTCGCGCCTCCTATCAAAGGAATACAAAATATATACATAACGCCAACACATCTGTCATTAATAGCTTTCATGTGTCCGTACATAAATTATAATGCGTTACAGATCAATGTTAGGAAACTGTAATGCATAAATAGAGAGATTTTTGGTTGGTGTAAAGGCAAACAGTGTAGATTGTTGCTTATTGAGTGAATAATATTTTATGTTATAGATTTAATCTTTTATGGGCGATTCTTCCCTCTCGAAGGATTTATTGAGGCTTAAAGAGGTGAAAGTATTCAGTTATTCAATCAGAAAATCTTTATGATCTATAAGAAATGTCTCTAATCATTTGGGGCCCCCCTTGCAGGTTTTCTAGGGGCCTTTTTTGGGGGGCCCCTGTGGCTCTGAGCCATCCAGTACCTGGTGCACCGCGCCGAGCACCTCCGCCGTGTTGGAGATCCGTTCCACAGTCCCACCCAGGATGTCCAGAGACAGCTCCAGCCTCTGCAGGATGTTACTGCGCTTACTGTCCAGACACAGGCCCTTCAGCGTCTGAAAACACACACACACACACACACACACACACACACACACACACACACCTGCTCGATGGTGGCGCCACTAAAGCGTAAATTGACATCATCGGTCAGTCACTGCACCTCCAGCGTCTCTCTGCCTCTGGTCAGCTCCAGCTGGACGTTCTCCTCCGCCAGGTTGCGTGCGTGCTCCTCCGCCTGCAGCCTCTGCTTCAGGGTGTACTGATCGCAGCGGGAGGCCAGGGCGATCTGGGAGAAGGCCGTCTGGGAGCAAGAAGGGTCACACTTACATTGCAGGCGTTATGTCGGGTTTTGAGCTGTATTCTTTGTGGTGGAAATTATAATAAAATTGTAATTGATACGTTTTTTTTTTTATCTGCTGCCTAGATATTTAGATATTCAGCACAAAATCAAGAAGTGAATTCTTTCAAATCCAGATACAGAGAAGGTGAACGTTACAACTTCAATATAAAGGATAGGCTGTCTTAAACAAATATGCATATTGAAACAGGTTCTTGTTGTAATCAGTCCTCCTGTTCATGCAGGCCTTTAAAAGACAAACATTTGAATATATTTTTGCATAGGACGACTGGAGGTTTTGTTCCCCGTCATCACGAGAGCTTAGGAAGAGATCTTTTCACAGGAAGAATGATTATAACAAGCAAAACCTGCTCACGGGGAAAACGGTAAACCTATTATTTAAAAGCAACATACAAACACGCACACGTGTGATACATGAAGTACATAAACAACGCACACGTAGACTAATAGAAAAACAGCATGTAAAGTGTGTCACGGGGACCTTACCTCCAAATCTTTCTCTGACAGCTCCGCACTGTCAGAAAACAGTGAAGAAAAGTCAGATGTGTTACTACGGGTTACTACGGACCGCCTGAGTGGCAGGTAAACATCACACCGGGTCACCTGTCGAGGCCGACGCGCTCGATGATGGACAGCTCGTTCCAGCTGGTGAGAGGCAGCTCCTCCTGACTGGTTTCTGTGGAGACACGACCCAGTTTGAGTGCACAGCCTGACACTGGTTCCTGGACTCTGCGTGATCAGTTTGCAGCCGTTACCTTCGTCGCTGTCCTCGCTGTCCAGCATGGTGGGCGGGGTGTAGCTGCTGGTCTCTGCATCGGGCTGGAAGGAGGTCAGAAACAGAGATCTCCGTTACTGAGAGATACAATCATCACGTTTAAAGCGGTGATCATGGAGGACAGCTGGTTGGTTATTTGACTCACCTGAGCGGTCATCGCTACATCAACTTCTGTCTTCTCAAGGATAATCCAATTGTCTTCCCTCAGGTTGGAAACAGATTAAATCATTCAAATCCTCTCTGGATGTTTCATTGTCGCTGCGAACACAAACATATCCGTGGAGGCTTCTGTCCGTGTTTGGTTAATTTCTCCCCTGGCCTTTCTCCCGTACTGAGAATAGATAATCCTATTAAGAGATCCACAGTCAAACCAGAGCAGGACGACTGGCCCAAGAGGCTCATGGGTAGCCGAGGCTCTACCTGTTGCTCCGTTTTTATCTTCGGTAAATACAAGCTGCCTTTGTCCCAAGTGACGAGTCAAGTGCTTCACTTCCCATCCGCCTCCTCGTCCTTTGAAGGAAATGAGTCCTCACTATGAACTTCAGACAGAAGGAATTAACTATTCATAAAGTGACTAGTGGAAGATTTTATTTACTGTTTACATAAATAATCTGGGTCAAAATGTGGTGGACGCTAACTGTCACTTTTTTTTTTTTTTATGCTGATGACACTGTGATATATTGCTGTGCGACAACTCTTGTGCAGGCAATTGATCTCTTGCAAAATACCCTGTTTCAAGTGAAACTTGTTCTAAATATAGATCAGACTAAACTTATGTTGTTTTTCAAACTGTCGGAGTAGACCACAGAATATCCCTTCGGTGGTCACTCATGAAGGAAGTGAAATAGAGGTTGTTGACTTATAAATATCTGGGTATTTTAATTGATGACTCCTTCACCTTTAAGCCACGTGTGCAGTACCTGGTGAGGTTAAAACTGGGTTTTTATTTTCGAAATAAGATGTGTTTTTCAACTAATGTAAAAAAGCGATTAGTTGCTGCTACATTTTGTACCTGTGTTGGACTTTGGTGATCTTCTTTATATGCATGCCTCTGCTAGCTGTCTTCGTATGGTGGACACAGCTTCACTGCGGTTCATTACCAATAGTGAAGCTCTGACTCACTGAGTTATACTCTCGGGGAGGATGGCCTGCTTTGGCCACCCGTAGGTGCTGTCATTGGTACACCTTCATCTATGAGGCAATCCTTGGTCTGCTCCCAAAATACCTGTGTGTCTTCATCATGCAGAAACGTGTCGGACATTACTCTCTGCGTTCTCAGGACTTCCTTATGCTCACTGTCCCAAATGCCTGAACGGAAACGTGAAAAAGGGCTTTTGTGTGCTCTGCAGCCTCATCAGGGAACATGTTGCAGGATGATTTAAAACTCAAAGACCTGATACCACTTACTGCTTCTAAATATAAAATTAAAGAAATAGAGGCAGGTTCCCAAAAATGTCAATGTTTCTTAAAGTAACTCGGTTATGTCTCTGTCTCTTAACTTTTAGTTTCTTTTAACCAGTCTTGTTCTGTTTCCTGTCTGTAACTATGTGTTTCTTATGTTGCTGCCTGTCTTGGCCAGGTCTCCCTCGAAAAAGAGATTTTTAATCTTATATTTTTAAAAAAGTCTTTTTTAAAAACACAATTCTTTTTTCTGTAAGTCATAAAGTATTTTTTTATGTATTCAATATCATACAGTGGTTCATGTTTTTGTCGTTTTCCTGCACATCTTTATTCTGGTGGCCCACAAATGACGCTGTACGGCTGCTGAAGGTCAGCTGATTCACAACAGCAGTTACTTATTTTTCTCCCGAAAAAATATATTATTGTAGAATAGTCAAGTTATTTAAAAAATAAATTAAAATCTGAGGTATAATTCAGTGTTAATAGCGTGGAGGAAACCCCACGTTAGACCTTCACATTAAACAGACGGGCTGGTAAGAGGCGTAGTAGCGTTGAGCCCCCAAAAAATAAAATAAAAAATAAATAAATGTCCCTTGGAAAAGGAGTAGCAATTCAATTATATTCAAAAGTGAATTTAAAGAGATTATAGTATCAATAGAGCTCAATGAACACATTACTGATAAGGCCCCAATATGCTTTTTTACTATATACATGTTTAACTATGGACAAAAGAGCTACAACAGCTTCTTGGTTTGGTCCCTAAATAATATTAATTATGTTAAAAATATTAACACCTTGCAGTTCATTAATATTTGAATACACATTATATTTTATTGTTTAGACTGAACTCTGGCGAGGTTGTCAATGAAATGTTTTTACCTAAAACTCAACACACTGAGGCGTCCATTGATGAAAAACACAACTTTCTATCCGACAAAAGAAAAACCCTCGAAACAGTTGGCTTGGGTCTCCACTTTTATTTTTTTATTAATAGAAAAGCTGTCCTCTAGTAGAGGCGCTGGGGTTTGCCCATGGTACTCTTGACGTAGAGGGCACGCACGTTCTGCCAGTTCTTCTTCAGCAGAGACACGAGGAAGTTGACGGCCAGATGGATGTTGTACACGAGCTCATCCTCCGTCATCTTCACGTGTCCGACAGCCACAGCCAGACACAGCACCTACAGCAGAGAGAGGACCAGAGGACCGTTCAGGAACCCAACCGACAGTTTCTCAAGTACAACCTCAACGCGCACAACAGATGGATTAAAACAATAACCAGGGAAGCATCAACCCATCATTCGTAGTCCGGATACAGATATCGATTCACTACCAGTTATTAATTGATGAGCCGCATGCCTCGCTGTGTGGAAGTGACGCAGTTCATTTCTTTTAACGTGTACCGCAACATGAAATGTAACAAATAAATACACACGTGGAATTTTTCTGAATTGATGTACATTATTAAAATAATGAAGTGTGCCAGGAACAACTTGGTCAAAACTTAAAACAGTAATTGACGTTCCAGTAGATAATAAAACACAATTTAATTGAATAAAATCGGCTCCATTGTCACTGATGCCTGATGAGCTACGAGTCAGTATTGGTGCTAATAAATCCCGAATAACCAGTGATTTTCTTTTTTTTTTTATATTCGAGTATTGCCGAGCGTACCTTCTTCATCTGGAATTTGATGGTGGATTTGACCTCATCCACTTTGGTGTTCAGGTTCTCATTGTGGGTGAGCAGGGAGGGGAACTTGCCGGCCTTGTTCAGCCCAGGACCGAGGATACGAGGGATCTGCTTGATCAGAGACTCGGAGGCCAGGAAGGCATCGTACTTTTTGGCTGGAGGAGGAAGTGAGAAACACCAATGTTAGAAAAAAAAAAACCAACCTGCAGGATTTCAATCAAATAAAGTGTTTTCGTGAGTCGTGATGCCAACTTCGTACCGAGCTTCTTGACCATCTTCTTGTTCTTGTTGAGCTTCTTGAGAGCCTCGATGTCCATGTGCGGCAGCTCGGCGACCTTGGCCTCGTCACAATGCTGCTGGTCTCCCAGGACGCACACGGAGAATTTGGGCCTGGGGAGAGTCTTCAGCCTGCGGAGCCACAAAGCGGTCAGATATGCTGCTCACAGCCCCACAGCCAGCACCAGGGCATCAGTTGGAAGTAAGGCAGCGTACGGTTGAGAGGAAGCGGGCTCATAGTCTGCTCTCTAATGCAGACATCATGACCTACATGTTAATGTATTGACAGTTATTCTGGTTTACTAACATTTTGTATATCACCTGGAAACTAGAAGCAATTCATTTTGGGATCTCAAATACTCTGCCATGCCCAAATGACCCCTCCTCCATTCTACCACGTAATTGAAGACATCTTACCCATGCCACCACTGTGGCCGGTGTCCAGCCGACCTCTCTGGTTACACCATAATTGGTCGGCTAGAGGACATGAACTTAGCAGCTCAGCCACTCAAAGCCTCCCCTCATGTTTTAAGACCCAGGGTAGGGGTCCGTCTGCATCGCCTCCACCAGCCAGGCTGGGTCGGCTCAGTCAGACTACCCAGAGTACTTCTCCATGTCTGCCCCATGCCTGTCTGGACTTTTGTCTTTCACTTTTTAAATGTTTCAGCAAATAGCTGCCACACGACGAGGCTGCTCGTCTCCTCAGACAGGGCTGGAGGCACACAGGGAAAAGGTCGGGTGAAACAGTAAAAGGTCGAACCTGACGGTGCCGGAGAAACGCTTGTCCTTCTGGGGATCATAGTTTTTCAAGCTGATCTGCAGCTCCACCGACTCTGTGAACCTAAAAGCAGACAGAGTTACACATCATCTCCCATTCGTTCATCTCAGAGCACAAAGTGCCACAAAGTTTAACGGTTTCGTGAACTCACTTCCTGGATTTGGTCAGAGAGCCCTGCAGGACCTCCTTCACCGCTTCATACAACGTATCCCTGGAGACCTTACTGCAACACAAACATCAAAGATATTTAGGCAAACATTAGCGGAACACCGACATAGAGCAGTGACGTCCGCTGGGAGCATCATCATCACCACCATCATCATCATAAATTGGGTAAAAAGTTTAAAATATTTAAATAATCATCATCTGTGAGAGCCAACACAAACATCCGATGCGTGATAATTTCCTAAAACGCGTCTTAAACGTGCGGATGCCGGTGGATTGTATCCGAGCGCCTCACGTTCGAGGAGCCGGTGCGCTACGTCACGTTTAGCTTCCCTAAAATCAGAACAACTGCACTAAATAACACAACTGTCGCGCGGGACAACGATACGAAAGTCTTAAACGAGTATCACGGTGAGCTGTGAACATGGAAAAGGTTTATTTATTGACGTTTACTAGCTCTGTGGAGTCTGACCTCATTTTGGCGGCTCGTCCCTCTTTACTCGCTACGTTGAAAAGAAAGAGAACCCGGAAGTTACGCGTAATAAAGGCGTCGGGGTGCTGACGTCATCAGAAAGAGACGAGGGCGTTTTTTTTGTTTTTTCACAACTTTATTGAGACAATTAAATACATTCGTGACATGGATTATGTGTTTGTTAGTTTTATAGATATATTTAGAAGAAAAATAAATAAATTGCGCAACAAATAACACAATTTTAGAAAAAAAAGAGAAAAATAACAAAAAATAAAATCCTAATTTGAAATATCTAAATAATCTGTTTTTTTTTTGCCAATTACTTATTTTTGAGTTTCAAGTTTTCTATATTCAGATAGTCAAATACTTTTTAAATATTCAAAAGTATAAAAGGAGGGTAGTCTTTCAAGCCATATCATTTTATGGATAGACTAAAATATATATATATATATATATGTAAAAGTATGTAAGTTTTACCTGTAGAGAAATGAGAATTGTTAAAAGTGAGGGATATATCAATATTTGTCATGAGAGTATGATATATATATATATATATATATATATATATACACATATACATATATATATATATTTTTATATTTCTTCTAAAAATAAACCCCAAAATAGCTTAGCATGAAAACAATCTAACACATTTTCACAAGAAGTGCATCTGCTGTTTACAGTTGGGAAGAAATGAGGAAAATATAAAAGAATGACTTCGTATAATCTTTAACTCTGTTGCTTGTATTTATAATCCTTTTTTTTTTTTTTTAAAATACACATTTGCTGTATGAATAATATTACATGACAATATAGTCTGTGTGCGCTGTGCTCAGCAAAATAAATGGACAAAAAGGAGTTAAAAACAATAATACAAACTTTTCATCAGGCACTTTTCATACAGGTGGTGTAGTTCAAAGTGCTTTACAATAAAGTGATGAAACAAGAGAATAAATAAAAACAGGCAAACAGAAACAAGTGCAAATACTGTGCAAAAAACATGCAATCAAAAGAATAAAACACATAAAAGTTGAGAATAAAACAAAGAAAAAGTTAAACTTAATGCCAATATTGAATAAATGCATTCTCAACTTACATCTCTTAATTCCATGGTAAACAGTTAAAAAAAGACAGAGCTGCTGATTTTGTATTTTCAAAGAAATGTATCCCGCAATTATAATTTTTTTAATCACGCAGCCTCTTGGATCCCAAAAAAATAAAATGACAAAGAATTAGTAATGTAGGCGTGTCCCAACCCATTAGGATCCTAGTAAACAAATATAAGAATGTTAAAATCAATCCAATAAGACACTGGGAGCCAGTGAAGGTTAAAACTGGTGCAATGCTCTCTTTTTGTTCTCATTCAAACCTGGCATCAGAGTTTCTGAATTGATCGCTTATGAATGGATTGTTTTGGTATATCCGTGAAGAGAGCACTACAGTAGTTTAATCTACTTGAAATAAAATCATGAACGGGAATGGGAAGAATCTCTGGGTCCCTTTTTGAAATATCTGGACTCAATTTCACAGCTTTTGCACTCACACGTTGATCTTTAATTTAGTTTTTCCTATACTCCTTTTTCTTTTGTACCTTGTTAAGATGAACTTCTCAGGTGGAGATAATTCTTATCACAGCATAATATATATCCATGCATCATATTTTACAAGATGATCACAGTTTGTAAGTAAAATCTGAATCTGCAGGCAAACTAGTCACTATTGCTCCCTAATAATTGTATTGTGAGTAAAAAGGCACAATATTTCCCACTGAAATGTAGTGCAGTCGAGGTTTAAGGAACACTTGATGGAAGTATTTAGGTCAAGGACCTCAATATTGTTTGCAAGTACAGTAGTTGGGTAAATATATTTCTTAAAGACTTGACTCAGGGGGGAAATTGTGATCTTTTTCTGTGTCAACCTGGAGGAATGAGGTGCTTCATATTCAAGTAAATATTAACAAGAGATGGACGAGAACTTATTCAAGCAGTTTTATTAACGTTTATTGAGACGGAAGAAGATTCATGTGTGTGCGATTCTTTTCAAAGCAGCTTGGAGAGACTTTTTCAGGAAGGTCTCATTTACCGTCAGGCAACCCTGCAGGGAGTGTTTGTGTGCAGCCGTCACCTGGAAAAACATTGGTACACGCGCAGGAAGGTGAACATCATATTCCAGCCACTGCTCTGCCGTGGTGCGTGACGTAATGTGCACACTTACGTGGCTGTTGTGTTTGGTGAGGACTGTTAGCATCATTTTGGCAAACTTCACAGACTTTGTGAATTGGGGACCCTGGCTGAGGAGCTGCTCGCTGAACTGAGTGAACAGCTCTTCACTGAAGTCAGGCTGAAAAACAAAAACAGAGGAAAAACAGGCAACTCAATAAACAAGGAATATTAGGACAACGTGGCCTTGCGGCACTTTCACCGCGAATAAACAAATGTTCCTCTCACCTTGGAGTCGAGCAAGCTGTGGATAACGGAGAGCACGGCCTCAGTCCAAGATATTTTGAATGTCATTCTAGGGAGGAGGGTAAAAACACTGCATAAACACTCAACTAATAACCATTTTGTGCCTGTTTGACTCGTTAGTGCAGTAAATACATAATCTAAACGTTTTCTTATCTTACTGAAGCACCAGCAGTCTGTAATGGGAATCCAGGCAGCCTTCTATCAGTCTGTTGAGCAGCTCCGCCTGTGAGTTCCCTGAAAACAAAGAGATAAAAAAAATTTGAGGATCAACTGCTGTTCGGGCCGAGAGGGGAGGAACAAGGTCGGACCTTCGAAGCATCTGTCCTGCTTTCTATGTACTTGAACCACTGGCTCCAGGCCAGCTGCTCTGTAACTTACGGACTCTGAGCCCCCGGCAACAGGCAACGCTAGTAACTGAGTCGTAGCCCTTTCCTCACCCATGTTCTTCTCCTCCAGAACTGGTCCGATCAGAGCGTGGCACGTCGGTCTGGGATAGCGGCTACACAGTGACGTCGCCGCAGTGACTAAACATCTGGAGGCCGGTTCTGACAGGGACAGGACCTGCAGGGAAAAATGATATCCTGTCAGTCTCTAACACAGCAACACGTTTTCTATACTTTGCGTCTCCAGTGATGGACCTTCTGCAGCAGGAGGCTCTTGATGAGCGTTGCTGCCGTGCTGTAGCTGAAGTCAAGAGCAGGAGCCAAAATACTGCTGCACAGGTTCGGCAGAGTTTGCTCCGGTAAGTCCGGCAAACTCAGCATGCTGCACAACACCTCCACCTGCAGAGGAGAGGGTGAGATGTGAAGTCAGAGCTTTCACTGACCATCAGCAAGCAAAAGGTCAGTCAAAAGGGTATTTTTTATTTTTTATTTTGAGGACATACTTGGCCGGGGTCACAGTCGTTCAACACTTTGAACACATCCATTGAGATCTGGTCCCACTGCAAACAGACAATATTAATTATACTAACAAATATAACTCTGTCCCTGCTGGCTAGAAGAAGAGATTTCTTCGTACCTCTGTCTGACTTTCCAGTAATTCTTTTATTTGAAGAACAGAGACCTAAAAAAAAAAGAAAAAAGTTTTGGTATTTCTACTAAAACTGTAACTTGTGTGATGAAAATAAATATAATCGTCTGACTAGTACACTTCATTTGATCACTTTGGAAACTTATCATTTGATGATGAAATAATAAAATTGTTAAATGGATGTGCATTTCAGTGAAGACAGAACATGAAGCCTGAGAGTGTCTGTACCTTTATGTGTTCAGGCAGAGCTTCACCTGGATCACCTGGACCTCCTGGGGCCGCCTGCAGGTCTTCACCAAGGGTTTCTACTGGCGCATCACTTCCCGACGTCTCTTCTTTTGCGCTGCGCTCCTCAACGCCTCTCCGTTCGCTACCACAGACGTCCATCTTCATCCGTTTACTCTGCCGTCCCGTTTCCTCACAGTCCGAGTCCAGAGTGACGAAGCTGCTCTTTCTTTTCCGTTGCGTCCCCGGCTCTGATGAACCAGATGCACGTTGAGGATCAGAGTCTCCCGTCGGGCCGCTAAAGCACGCGGCCCATCCTCCGGTCTCTCCAAGACCAACCAAACGCGTCGACAGCTCCTCGAGTCTCCGGCTGCACAGCGGGGTGTACAGGGGCCGGTCGTTGTGGGTCCCAAGGTTTCTCTCCAGCTGTCTCACCAGGGCCGTGACCCAGGGGCTCGGGCGAGGGTCCTGGCTGAGGCATTTGAGAAGACGAAGAACAGCGGCCCGAGGGAGAGCCGAGCGGACCAGGTAGATGAAGGAGAGCAGGTTGTGTTTGAATAACGCCGGGAACAGGCACACCAGGGGTTTACTAGAATAGGTGAGAGGGGGAAAGGTGCGTGAGGCATAAAAGGTGTGACATAATACGGTAGATGTCCACAATTTGACTTAGGTTGGCACTTATGGTCTTAACTTAGGACACAACTATGACTCAATGCATTTAGTTGTTACCAGTGCCGGTACTGGGAATACAGGCTCACAGTGGTAGGACAAATATTTCTAAATAATTAAGTACTTATTCAGCATATAACAGTGGAAGTCCAGCATTCACACCTGTACTTAAGTTAGGGTAAACGGGTGTTTTTAAATGTAGTGGAGTTTAAAAACTAATTTTAAAAAGTACAATGTTTTCCTCTGAAATGCAGTGGAGTAATAAGCAGTAGATAAAAGTACAAATACCTGACATGCCACAAGGGAACAGAGGCATCACTTAGTTTTATTCTGACATTTGAGGGAACTCATTTCTACATTCAAGGGTTCAACACTAGTTGCTTGTAAACAGTTTCTAGAGCGACATTAAAGTCCTAGTTGGTGTTGCTCAGGTCCAGTCTAGCGGAACTAAAGGTCACGAGCCCTGAAGAGGACAGGTGACCCCTCGCCACTGACGTTACACGTGGCTGTTATCCTACAGGAACCCAGTGCGGCTACTTGCATCGTGAGCGGCTGGGCTCCGCTGCGTGGAGACGTCACTTCGTCTCGGCACAGGCTCTCCGTGAAGCGGGACAGCGACGTGTGCGGGTCGACCCGCTGCTGCCGGTGGAAGACGTCCAGAGCCCGGAGGGCCCCGGAGGGCCCACACAGGAGCGACCGGACCAGCAGCTTCGACTGCCCGTCAAAGCGACTCAGAAACATCGCGGCCAGGTGAACCGCTACACGCCTCTCCACCAGCTGCCTGCAGCAGCGACCCGCCAAGTTTTGTTGACACGTCTTCTTCGCGCGTGTGATTTCACAAAGTTTGCGCTCCAAACCGCCACCTAGTGGTGAAACCCAGAAGCGGCACGTTCTGGCATCTCAGAGCAAATCTTACCAATTTATACCTGCACAAATGTAAATAAAAAGCACAAAACACCTTTTCAGTGAGACAAAAATGTGAAGCAATGTTTTATTTTCTGTGTACAAGTACAACTTGTTTAAAAAGAAATAAAAACTTACATTTCATATTCTGGCCAAAACTAGGATAAGGGGTCTCATGACTTGAGGCAGTTATCAGTAGTGGACATTAGCAAAAAGGGGGTACAGCATACTTTTCATCTATAGACAATTAAAACTATCATCCACACACTTTAAAATATCAAAATGGTGCAAATTGCTAGGAGAGAAGTCAGAATTGGGCACTCCCATGAATTAGAAGTTATGGGAAAACTAACAACTTGCAACATGTTTGAAGCACTATGGCCACAGGAGAGAAATAAATCCAAACTAGAAGGCCACAGACCGCCACAATATTATTAGACAGAAGCATCACATCTGGTTTTGCTTACATCTAGAACAGGAGCAGATCACCATGCGCCACAGAGAGCCAGGTGTACACATACTCAATACTAAACAAACTGCAGCAGGTGAGTTCAAAGGTCAGTCCCTCTCTGGTTGAAGGCGTGCTAGTCAGTAAAATCACCTGCTGTAGTGCAACTGTAATTAAAAACCAACACACAGGGCCCTCGATGGTGCACGGTTCACATCCTGGCTCTTGATCAGTTCTCAAGAGAAGATTAATACTGACAAAAGGTCAAAACACGGCCATGTGTCCTTCTGGGGGCACTTGTATAATTAAGACCCTCATGCAGTGGTTTCAGGCACCGAAAAGATGGAAAAGGCTCAGAAACCATACTCCTCAGATAGGTAAAAAGGAAAGCCAACGTCTTCATCGTCATTGTCGTCGTCTTCCCCGAGAAGGGTCATGGCTATGAAAAGATTAAGTAGATCTACACCGTCGTAGTCTTCATCTTCTGTATAATACTGTTGAGCAAGAAACAAATGTAAGAAGAGAGTAAACATACCAGTGGTGGTGAGAACTGGATAACATAATGGTGATTATATTTACTGGCAATGACTCGCGAGGGGCATGTTTGTCATGCCGATAAAGGCACTCCGTTTTGAAGGGACAGCATCTGTAGCGGGTGTAGTAACTGCATCTTTTCTTACTGGAGACATGAGACAAGACAGAACAGGAGGGGGGGGCATGTGGTCACTTCTCAAAACAAAAGTTGCACGATCAGCATTGGCTGTAAACTTCAAGCCAATTTGTATTCAACTTAAAATACTAAAAAAGTTAAAACTGCATGGCAAAAGGCAAGGCTCCAATTGATGTAAAAAATAAATAGTCATATATTGCAGTCCCATTTTGTAATCATTACCAATGTAGCACTTCCGGTATCAATAAGAGTTCTAACATGACAATAGATTTTAAAGCCAATCAAGTCTCACAGGCCCACGAGAAATGTGTCACATGTTAAAACACTCCGGTTAAAACATGTCAACACAGATTTTCACGTTGCTTTACACCTCAAGATCCCGTCCCATTATGGATAGTGAGCAAGGCGTCTGGCTTCAGCCACATTTCTTTTGGAGCATCTTTATTTATGGGACGTGAAGACTTTAAAGTACATATTGCACGTGTTGTACAGGCAACGTTTTATGCCTTTTAAGTTTTTCGATCACAACCAAGTTTCGTCACTCAACTTCACTGGAACACAAAAGCATGTACATTTTTTTGTTATTGTTTTTTTAAACTGTCGTGGGAGGACAAAAATCATTTAAAAAGAAGTAACGCGAGTCCTTAAGCCCAGCTGAATGTTCACTGCCGCTATCAAAACTGAATTTCACAACATACCTGAATTTCTCTTTGAAGGCAGCAATTACCCTTTCCTTTGCTTGTCCTTCAACCCAGTGTTTGTTTGGAACATAAAAGGCAGACCTCACTCGACACTGTGGGCAGCTCCTTAGGAATCATTAAAACACTGTCAAGTCAAATCCTTTACACGCGTTGTCAGATGCAGTTAAATGTTAAAATATATTACTCAAACCTACTTTACCACATCCGGCCCGAGGTCTTTTGTTTTCCTCCAGGTCATGATGCATTGTAAACAGAAGGCGTGATTGCAGTTGGGCAAGATTCCAAAAACATGGTTTCTTGGATCTGTCTTTTCATACACCTTGTCCATGCAGATGCCACAGGTCACATTGTTACTCTGGAGGAAGGCCTCCATTTCCTCTAGATTCCTGTGGGAACTGAAGGCCGCAGCAGCTGCACCATCCTCCATCGTCTCATTGGACGTCTCCTTGACACACAAACTCGGAAGTCAGTACAAGTTGAGTTCAATTTGGGTTGAGTCACTAATACGCTCTGTATAAAGAACACACGCAATTAAGCAAACCTGCTCATTTCTGCCATAACATGCACATGCTTGAGCAACGTCTGAGCTCTGGACTGATTCCCAAGAAGCAGTGAGCGGAGAGTCAGTATCTGGAAAGAAAAAAGTAAGTAAAGTGTGGAGAAACGCTAACCAAAAGGTCAGTGTCAACCGGGAACACATCCAATACCTTGTGATTGTTCCTCAGCAATATCTGCTGCCAGGAGCCCAATGCTGTGTTGAGGATGTGAGATATTAACCACCAACTGTGATCTGCTGCATTCCTGCCTGGACAGCAGCTCGGCCTGCAGCAGAGCAGGCTCGGACCCTCTTCGGTCAGGTGGAGCGTGAGCTACTCTGGAGGAAACCGTAGGCACTGAACCTCTTCTTCCAGCAACAGCTGCAGCAACTTCGGGTTGAAGGACATGGAGATACCTAGCGGTGGAAACATATTGAAGAGCCAAAGTAATGTGTGCATGACATATTTCCTCATTTAATTACATACAACTGAGGGGCGTGGGGATAAACCGCATACCTGCAGCGTTCACCATACCAGCATCCACCTTTCTGAAAGTACCTACATATTTGGGGTGGTGGTATAACTGGCCATTCATGTCGGTAACTACACCTTGGACCAAATCTGCAAGAGCCGTTTATGAAACGCCTGAAATGAAAAAGGGAGAGTGGACTTCTAAGCACCATATTATTTACACAACTGAGGTCGAGTCAACGCATATATGCATGATTAATTATTTAAAGTGTGAGGGTAGACCAGCCTCGCCAAGCTGGTCAACTCACCGCTGTAACCTCAACTTTAAAGTTAGTAAGCAGTTGCAGTTGCCTGAAGCCCAACATCACACGGAACAATAAGCACGCAACGTCATGTTAACCTAAAGGAATGAAGGTAAATGGATTTTTAACAAAGTCCCTGAAAGCTCCTTTAAATCCAGTGAAGACTTGTTTGCTGTTTCCTTTAATTGAACTAGATGCAAGGATATCTATGTTTTATTTCTTAAACTGCAACTGTTATTCTATTTTTAGCTTTTTAATGTTTTAGTGACTGTTTAAATGAAAGTTCTTAATAGTTTTTAAGTCTTCTTTTGCATTATGTTTTGATGCTTTTATGCGAAGCACTTTGCATTGCCTTGTTGTTGAAATGTGCTCCAGAAATGTAGCTGTAGAGACATAACTGTTGAACTAAGGGAACGAAGGTGAATGTGAGGACCAGTTAGTGGACCGTTAATTGACCGTTTGAACGATATCAGCTTGTTAAAACAGTTGATGTTCAGTTTAACGTGACATTTTACGAGATGAGACTCCAACTTTACGTAATTCAGGTTTATTTTATAAGGTTAAGTCCAGAGGGTTTCATTGAATGACAGTTGATCTTAAATGTTAACTGTTCAGCTGCAGCACGGGGCCGTTAATAACCGGTAGAGTTCATGTTTCCGTTAACCGTTGACGAATCGAACGCTCAACGGTCACCTGACACCTCGTCTAACTGACGCTCAAACAGCCACTAAACAGACTAAATGGGTCTGGTTTTAGCATTTAAACCGGTTAAAGTCCCTCGCTCGTCCTTCTCGTGCAGCACCACAACTAACGGACACGTTAGTAACGTTTCTCACGAAACCGGAGCAGCCACTTCCCCGTTAATACGTCCCCGTTAACGGCTTTACCGCCCGCTTACCGACAGATACTTCCGCTACGGACCGAGTTCATCCTCCGTGTGTCTTGAGCATGCCGCCAAGCGCCCTCCATCTCCCGGTATAAATAGTCCGCAGCCGGTTCACCTCGCGCCAATCAACCGAGTGACGAGCCAATAGGGAGCGCGACTTGGACGTTCCGCGTGACGTCATTCGAATTCCCGTTAATTGACGCGTAGTTAATTGACGGGAGAGTCGCAACCAAGACACACGTGACTTCTCGTCTCGCCGGAGAAATGAGTAGAACATCAGGTGTTATTTCTAATAAAAGTTTATCGGTGAGATGTAGCTGAACTAGAGCTGCAGATAGTTTTACACGTGACCGTGAGGACGGAATTATTTCAAGTCTTATTTTAAAGAACAAATATGTCAATCCCAACCACTGAAGACAGACATAGAGGTAGCTTACATCAACTTTTTGGTGTACTTTCTCGCTTCATCCATCCACACCCTTCCTTCGCTATGTTGGATCAGCCAATAATGTCAGATTTGCAACGTGTATCAATAGCAGGAATTAAGGCAACAGTAAAAAAAAAAAAAAATTAAAAAAGAAAATGTCAGAGATCAGATGAAACAGTGGAATTATGTCACAGGTCATACATTAGAGGTAGATAGGGATCAAGACAGATTAAGAGCACAGGAGGAGGTTTCTGAAGGTGGACTGTGCACCGATGCTGACATGCTGAAGTCCATTTCGGAGTTAAAACAGTGATAAAAAAATAAAACGTCCTACAAAAACGAGGGGAAGAAAAACAGTTGGAAACGTATGATTCTTGGCTACAGTATTTGTAAAGCTGTTACACTTCGTGGCTCTCCTAACAAGACAAACCAAATCATACACAAAGAGGGGCGTAATCTAGGACTGTGGTTATATCTCGTGTGAATACATGAGCAACGAATGATACCAAATGCTAGACGCTGATTTCTTATCATCAATTTTCCCAATAATGACAACGTGGTACTTTATGCTGGTTGTAGGTCAATCCTGCCGAGGCGTGAAATCCAAATTCCTCATCAAGGAAACGTTTGTTGGTATGCTCGACGATATATTTGGTACAACCTGAACTAAACAGGCAAGCATGTAATATGAAAAAAAAAAAACACATGTACTGAATACGTAAAACAAGATGATAATTCATGTTTCCCCCTTACAAATATGATTAACAATTACAAATAATTAGTAACATAATTACATAGACTACCCTTAAAATGGCAAATTCGTGATCATTTGCGTGACATAAACAAACGAAAAAAAAAAAGAAAAAACATGCGGTCCCTTGAACTTCAATGGGTTCTGTGTTTATAGTGTCAGTTTAGAGACAACATCTGTGCAGCATAGTCCATTCTTACCACTTGGGTAGATTGCTTGAGGACGAAACCTTTATAACTTGGATCTCCACATTTATTGAAAAATGAAAACGGTATTGCACAGACAGCTGCTTTGAGAGAGCTCTACACTGCTGGAGCCAGCCCAGTTTGTGTTCTATCAACCAAATGGCAAAGTAGCGGCCATTGACGATGATGATGATGATGATGATGAGGATGATGAGGATGAGGATGATGATGTAAACAAAAACCAATTTGTGCACCTTCAGCTTTACCAAAAGTCTGAGAACAATCACTCTATCAAAGACGTTGGCATCATAAGAAACTCTTGCACAGTACAAACTTTACGGCTCTTTTTCTATTTCAACTATGCCATTGGTGTAAGAACCCTGAAATCCCTTCACAAGCACAGAGCCGAGGGGAGTGAGAAGGAACTCTCTAAAAACTGCTCTGGGGTCAGCTTTGCTATTAGAATGTAACAGGAGCAGCCTCGGTGAGAAAACAAATCACTCTCTCTGTTAAGTGACCGTTGTGGGAAACTAGGACTTTCAGCAAATGATTCCAGATGCTCATCTCACACACACACACACACACACACACTCACTCACACACACACACACACACACTCACTCACTCACTCACACACACTCCCACACTCCCATACATACACACCCACATAACTGTGCTGAGGGTAATGCTGACATTGAGAAGACTTTCCTGATTGTGTTAGCTCTGCCACGTCACTTTGCCTCATCTGAACGTTAAAATCCATGCCGGTACGTGGAACAGTGCTTGTACTGAATGCAGTGTAGTATCATGAATGTAAATTCAGTCTGTAACAGTATTGCTAAAAGCAGTCTGTGCTGGGGAATACTAATACATGTCTTTGTAGATCTCCTGTAGTAGAGGGTGGAGCGAGGTCTCCGACTCTGTCTTTTTGATCTTTTGGACAAGCTGAACGTTCTCAGTAACTAGCTGACGAAGGTCGGCCATCTTCTGCAGCAGCTTGGGGAAGAGGTAGGCTGAGTCAGAGTGGTTTGCTTGGAGGTGGAGGTCCAGGGCCTGGAGGATGTTGTCCTGACTCTGCTCCACCTGCCTCACGTTCATTAGCCCGGGACGATCTGAAGAAGAACCAGAACAAGAAGGGACACTTTATGATGAGTCATAATTTACGCTCAGCAAACATACAGGGTTTCTGCAGGGTTCATCAGGTTACATTTAAAATGTTTGATTCCTTTCTAATGACACATAGAAAGCAATTTAACAACTGTTATAAAACCCTCCAGACCAAAGTATGAAAGAATGATGGAAAACCAAAAGGGAAAAAATGACTGAGAATATAATTTTTTTTTAGTAGTAGCAGTATATAGAAATAATTTCGAAAGAATTAATGCAACCTGGACTCAGCATAAGCGGCATAAAAATGGATGGCTGGATTAACCAATCAAAAAAAAGATGAATTCCTTTAAGTTGATGTATTTGACTTTAAAGTTGACATTGATTGAGTCTAACTGCTCCCGAGCAGCGATAGTGTTTGCTTCAGGTCTTATGCTGCTTTCTTCCAACAGCCTGCAATCGAATACTAAACATTTTACGACTGAAAAAATATTTAAGATGTTTGTAAATAAAGTGAAAGGTGGTTTTAGACCCTTTTCAGACATTTTTAAGGAAACTATTAATGTAATACTTTTGAAGACTTGCAGATACCTTGAACATAACAAAAAGCAAATATGACATCATACTTTCCCAGAAAAACCTTCAATCTCACCTCCACAGAGAATAATGGCAGCAACAAACAGGGCCAGGTCACTGTCATCCAGCTCCAGAGCATTAAACTTGACAGCAAACTCAAACTTGGGCTCCATGATCTCACTGAAGGGCTTTCTTAAGCTGCGCAGGAACTCCCTGGTCACAAAGCCTTTACCGTTGGCCACCAACAGGCCATCTTTGTTCATGAGAGAGGGCAGCATGGCAAAGATAGCCTCATGCACACCATACTTCAGCAAAGTCACCTGCAGAGCGCACACAGACAATTGTACATTAGTGCCTACAATAAACAGCCACATATACGTACTCTCACTGTGGAGCACAGTAGACGGCCATTCACCTGGTCATTAAGGTAGAGGTCCACAAACCCTGGAATGCTCTTGGCAAACTCAGTGAGCTCTCGCACCGTCTCCACGGTGGTGCATTGGCAGCGGTAGAATACGTGAACCCCAATCTCCTTAGTAAGGGGCGCGCCTTGAACGAGCTGGGTCCATACCAAGCCGCCTTCTGCCTTCCAGAGCGTGTCCATGTCGTAGATCACAAACGGCTAAGCGGAAGACAAGAATCAATTTCTCATACATTACCATCTGTTACTTCAAAGACTTGACGATTAGCGGATTAGCATAAAACACAAGAATGGATTATATATCAACAGCTACTTTGTAGTTATCTTACATATTTTCAGGCTAAGCTTTAAACCAGAAAAAAGTCAGTATGGAGTTAAGGGTCAGAGTCACTGAGTCCATATATTAATATATCTGTAAAACAAGTACTACGCTGTTCCAAGACTATAACGTACCGAGGTGCTGCTGGTTTTGCCCGACAGGATGCCGCGGGCCCTCTTCTTGGTCATAACGAGGTTCTTCTGGTAAGCTGTGTTGACTTGTTTGGCCAATGTCTTCAGGTCTGAGCCACCTGGTTTGCTAAGGTTCAGTTCTTCGGCAAGCAGGCCTGCCACCAGCTTCTTCCTCTCCGCCTCAGGCATACGTCCATATCGGATCGCTGAGCAAACGCACACACATGCTGGTCTTATTTTGAGTGAATATTTCAGGAGTAAATCCCTAAGCATGGGTTCTGATGCCTTTTTTTCTTTTTGGAACAGATTCCTAGTTTGCAAAACTAGGAATCTGGAACTAGGAAATACAAAAACAACATTGAGTCCTTGTTCTTAATTCGCCACCACCTCAATAATACCAGAGACACATGTTTTAAAAAGTGCATGAGACTACAGAAACAAAATGGTTATTGTTTGCTCTACTAACAGGGTGCACAAATACATTTTACTCTTCAAGCATTTATCAATCCAAATCAATAACACGTTAACATCCACTGGAGCTCGAGGTTCCCTTTCACCTCCCCCCAAACAGAACGAACAAAACAATATGTGGAAAAATTCCACAGGAGATTAGCAATGAATTGAAATAATTGAGCAGATTTCTTAACCGCTATAGATTGAATCCAATTCTTAAAAACTAAACCATTCTCGGTCACTTACATTGACATTCAAGGCACGGACTTGTAAAGTTATTTAAATTATGGATATGGTTAATTTGCTAAAATAGTTTTCGCTCTCACCGTCGTGCGACATTCCCAAAGACAGGCACTTCTGAAAGCGACAATATTGGCACTTGTTACGATTCTTCTTCTGAATCTTGCAGGAACGCTCACAGCGATCATATTCCAGTTTCATTCTCACGGTTCGACGGAAAAAGCCCTGAGTGAGAAACAAAGCAACTGGTTCGGCAACTCACGTCAGATGGCACAAAACTGCTGTTATCGAACTTTGTGATCTTACTCAGGTGTTCTGCTGTGATGCACACACTGTATTACCTTGCAACCCTCACAGGCATGCACGCCATAGTGAAAGCCAGAGGCCTTGTCCCCGCAGACCTTACACTCCACGCTGATCCCAGACCCTGTGCTGTCTTCTTGGCCAAGACGCAGCTGTTCTGACAGCGAGGGTGACGAGGTATGAGACAGGTCTGGCAAAAAAAAGAAAAAGCATGACGATCTCGAAGATTTTCAGATTTTCAGTGAAACAAATGACTGTTAAGTCATTATCTACGGCGGAACAAGGTAGCACAACGGTGATTGAGCCTATTGCCCGCTGTTGAAAAATATTGCAAGATTTATTTGCAGTTTCACAAACTGGGTGTCTGTGGTGACATTCCTGAAAAACTCCCCCGCTGTACTACAGTTTTTCTTCATTGTAAACACACCAAAAATGGAACTATGCATATAATTTGAATTTGAACAGCCTGTTCACCCTGCCACCATCTGGCAAACGTTACTGAAGTATCCGCTGCCGTGACACCAGACTTTAGAGCAGCTTCTTTCCTCAGGCTTTGAGACACCTACATTCATCTTCCACATATAATATAGTTTTGTTTAGTTTTTGTGTGTTTTTCTTATGTAGCAAAATGGGACTTAATAAATTAACCTATAGCCTATTGTTTTCACTCAACTAGAAATTCTCAATCAACCAGGACTGAACTCTTTTAAGGATTGCCACTTGAATGCTCTGTCATTTAATTATGTCATGCACCATTTCCAATGACTTTCTAGGAAGCAAGTCCTGAAATAAAAGTGTTACCTGTGTAGGTGGAAGCCACACTGCTGTTTTTGTTGGTGTGATTGTTTTCCTCCTTATCCAGACTCTCTTTCTCTTTTTTCTTCTGGTCCCCTTTCAGGCCTATAGAGGGAGGAACCACCTCCTTCTCCTCTTCATCCTCACTTCCCTTGGCCTTTAACTCTTGCAGGTCTGTCAGTTTTGATACACTTGTTCCCCCACAGCTGTCTGAACCGCCAAACTCTCCCTTGGGTGGCGTCCACCTGACATCAGCCGAGTCCTGGGGGGATTTGGGCTTGCTGTGGCCGTTCACCCTGTCGCGCTGGTTCTTCCCCTGTCCTTCCATGGTTGCCGTTTAAGCTGTCTCAGCGGCTCCCCTCCTGTCACGTTGCCATCATAGTTCCACTATTGAAGAATAGAATACTTTGTTTTAAATAGGCAATATTATATTAAAATAAAAAATGTAAACTTAATGTGTGGATATCATACGAAAGAAGAATGACCACATCACTGTAAACTGGCCTCAACAGTCCTCATATCATCTACCTTGCTATTGCATCCAGCATGTGAGTGGTTAACAGTTCAAGACCAGTGACCACTCAAAGCTTGTCAATACAAGTTGCAGAGCAAGAATGCTCCCCTAAATATCAGTTTTTCAGACAAGCACATTAGTCAAAATGCATATTTAGTTTGGCTATTTGGCTTTAGGTTAGTGCGTCATTTATAACTGAAATAAGTGTGACTCTTTGAGGTTTCCTTTCCCTGAGACCGTCCATTACTACTGGTTGTGTAGTAACAGGCTCACAACATGATATACACACACACCTATTACATACTAGGAAATAGGAACAGCCAAGAAAGTGACTCAGACTAATAACTGCCATAAAACACCTTAATAGGGGTCATATCTATTAAATTATCTATTATGGTACATGTTATTGAAATATCAATACGACATAGTTGAGAACATGAATTGAGAACCACAAAAATAATCATTAAAGCCAGACAAGAATGTTTATTTAGTGCTAAAGCAGCAAATCTAATAATTAACAGATGAACACACTTTAGAGATCACACCAAAATCTAATACAGCCACAAAGCAGTCCAGCTCATTGGTTAGAAACAGGCCCACAACAGCCTTACACACCCTTTCTTACCAATTGTTTTTACCAGGATAAAATCAAAATTACAAAACACGGGCCTATACACAAATAAGGGCCCTATCTCCACGACAATAGAGGGCCCACAACCCAGGAGCCCGAGGCTAACCACAGCTTTTGGCCTGACGTGTATGTGTCCCACACATTCAGTCTGTTTTCCAGTATCTTAAAAAGTAAACTTTGTTTCTTTTGGAGCCGCGAGACATCTGTATTATTGTTTGCCTCATTTCCACGGCAGGGTGCACAGTGTACTAGGGTGCTTTAAGGGGACAGGGTGCATGCACTATGTACACATTGAGCAGTAGGGGAGAGGGCTTTGATGGTGGGGGTTAAATATTTGCCCCGCGGCCCCCTAGTGGATTAATCTGTGCATGGACGTAACGCTAGCTGCGGGCAAACATCCACAGTGTGTGTCCAGATTTATTATTATTAATTATTATTACCGTCATTACATGATGGTCCTGAGGGTCACAAAGTCTACACGAGGGGTTTAGGAGGGGTTTAGGGGGGCTTTAGGGGTCAATCCCCCTCGGATCGGGGCTGTTTTGGGACTCGTCGTCCAGCAGACAACCTGTCACACTAGTTCTCGGACCTATCTGCCAGACCTGCTGTGAATGACAGGACTGTAACTGGATACAGAGTCCGACACACGAGAAGTCTGCAAAGTCACAAACACTGTGACTTTCCAACTTTTTACCTCGAGTGGAAACGGAGTTAAACGTGTAGAAACGTGTCTTCAGGCCGTCGAGGAGCCTGGGCTCGACTAGCTGCCTTAGCTAGTCGGGTTAGCTAGTAACCTTGACTAGTGGCGTTAGCCGCTAGCTGACCCACATTCCCGGGTTTAATAACGTCAGCACCCCGAGGAGGGGGTCTTACCTCTCCGGGGACTGCTGCCGGGTCCGGGACGTGTTCACGCGACGAGAAACCTCCTAAAATGAAACATGTAGCGGAGCCCAGTCCCGTCCGGGATCGATCGGCTGTTGACAAGTTGTGTGAAGTCCCAGAAGAGGAGGAGGAGGAGGAGGAGGAGGAGGAGCAGGGGGGAGCTAGCGGCGGAGCTAGCAGCGCAGCTAACGTCACCCCGGGAGCTGAACTCGGGCTCGAGCCTCCGAGACAAACCGCCGCGCGCGAGAGGGCGAAAGAAACTCTTTAAACTCGTCACGTCACTCGCAGATGAGTGGAGGGAACTAATAATCCCTCCCGACTCTCTCCTTGTTGTTCCTAGCTTTGCTTCACTCCCCCCCTCTCCCCCTCTCTCCCTCTCTCTCCTCCTCCTCCTCCTCCATCGTCACATGCCAGGACAACACAGCCCCCCCCCCCTCCTCTTCCCCACCGGTGTGCGCGCGCACACGCACGTAACCACACACATGAGGCTGGCTCTAGCAAACAGCTCTCAGAAGTCAAGGTCTCGCTTTTATATTGATGCAGTGTTGTTTTCTGTAACGTGGACGTTTGTTTTGGATCTGCACTGAGACTGAAAGGTCGGGATCATGTCTACAGGAATTAAACTTTTTGGGGGATTTGGTTTGAATAAAACTTACTTCATTAGGTAGAATGACAAAACACATGTCGCCAAAGTGAAAAACCTCCTATCTGCACTTTGTTTATTTTTCTTTTTTTTGTATTTTGTATTATGTATTGGGTGTCCTTAAAAAAATAGCATTCTGCAAGAAAACAAGTTTTTTTTGTATTCTCAAAAAAAGTGCATTTTTTAGATAGGAGGTTTTACTCTTTGGC
Source organism: Ophiodon elongatus (assembly GCA_016806645.1). Taxonomy (NCBI): domain Eukaryota; kingdom Metazoa; phylum Chordata; class Actinopteri; order Perciformes; family Hexagrammidae; genus Ophiodon; species Ophiodon elongatus. The sequence goes on along the minus strand of JACSYO010000285.1, from coordinate 1,284,765 downwards.
CATCGATATGAGAAACAAAATGTATTTATATCTAATATATACATACCAACCAGGCAAAGCAAGAAAGTGCCACAAGGACTGCACACTATCACGCATAATATCAATATGTTTAATTATACAATTTAAGTATCAATTGAAGTTATGATATCGGTTATGATAACATTTTACGAAAAAATAGGTAATTTCTGAGATCTTGGAACAAACTTAAGAGAAACTCAACGCCTAAATCCAGCTTTCAGACTTTAATTTTTTTATTTTGCATATTTCTTTTATTTCTTAAATTATTTGGTGGTTAATCTATTCATCACACATTAATCCTGGGGTCCAGCATAGGAACAAATGGGGGGCCTAGCAGCTATTGTTTTTGCTCTTGGCCCCACTGGCAGGTTAACCTGGCCATGATATATATTTGAATTTATTTATTTTTCCAAATCTGTATTCACAATTACATGGATTTAGAAGAGCTGCTAAATCAAACAAATACTTTCCCAAGAACAAGAAATGTGCGGTTGTGCAGTCTGAACCCCTTTGCTGTGTTTTGTAATTGTTACCATGTTATAGCTTAAGAAATAAACACATATCAAAGGCTTTGGCAGGTAAAATCCCCCCCATCTATATAGAAAATAAGTATAACTTTCCATCAATAACAGTTTCCAATAATGTATTCTTCATGTGTTGATTGTTTGTATTTATGTATTTTGTTTTTATTCATTGCAGCGAAAAATAGTCCCTAAAAAAAGGGAAAAAAAACTGTGAATACTTGTCAGTAAAACTAGGACGTGGACAACAAGACATTAAAAAAAAAAACACATATGAATTATAAAAATCAATCCAGAAGACATGCAGTTTGCTCTGTGCGTCAGCGGATGTCCCTGTTAACTCACATGTGGTTTTTAGTGAGAGCCGTCATATTAGTCACAGATGACACATTTCAACACAGAACGGATGACGTGGTCTGAACTTCAAACTCAAGCGGATGTTCAGTCTAAAATGTGGGTTTTAGTTTGTTCCATTCTGTGGTCTTTGTAATTAAAATGTCACCTCTTTTATAACTTATTAAATGTACTTATGCAAGTATTATTCATTTCAGATACTCGTTGTTTAAAGTATAAATTGAGATTTTATTGACAGTTAGGATTACAATTTCTTTGAATTGCATGCGGGCACATAATTTAACACGGGAAAGATACAGGCAGAAATCAGGTTAAGGCATCAATTCACTTTTTTATTTACAATCATGTTAACTGACAATAGAAACAGGAAGTTCAATGACAGTTTCTCTCTCTCTCTCTCTCTTTCCGGTTTATCAGGAAAGATCATTCTCTTCAAATGAAACGGCTGTAAACTCTAATACTGAACCAACTTTTTACGTAAAAAAAGTCAAGCCACCCTCCGACCCAAAAAATACACATGTAAAAATGAAACATTTTCACGTGTCTACATTACATAGCTAAACAAATGAGCTTCCTTGCATTGTATGTAAGTATTAGCCTTCAACACATCACAACTCACTTTCAAAATCTTGCTTACGGCTCATTTTCTCTGCACTGAGGTATCGATGACGTCCAGAACAGGCCTCACACAGGCTGCAGTCAAAGCATTAGTTGATTCTGCAAACGCTTCTTCTCATTCAAATGTTTTAAACTCTGTGTGTTTGTGAAGTGAGGTCAGTAATTCAACATTTTTTTTTAGAAATGGTAGTACCATTGGTAGTAAATTCAGTTTTAAAGTGTAGGTGTTCCACTGTTTTCATCTCTTGCCCTTTCAGTCAGAAGGTGTCTGCCTCGTGTTTTTAGGGGATGTCCATGTCTCCGTTAGAGGCATGGGAGTGGCGTTTTTCTAAATCACATCCAGCGCTGTTGTCAACATTTTCTTTGCTCTCCTCGTCCGGATCCTCTGATCCTGATCTCCGTCTGAGACGCAGCCCGGGATCTCTCTGTGTCGGTATCTGGAAGCTTGAGTAGGAGCTTCCCAACGACGGTCTCTTCTCTAAACACAGCACAAAGAAAATACTTCAGAAAATTAAGTGAATGTTTAGTAAATAAGTAAAATCAGACCAAGAGGGTTTGGAGATGAGGATGTTGAAATAGAAAAAATATTTACTCGTCAAACACCCCCCCCCTGAAATCTCAGTAAGTATATTTACAGAACAGGCTGTGAAATACAACAGCTATTTTTCTATTCACATACAATCTCTGATCAAAGAAAATTGTGTCATGCCGGTCTTCCCATGAAGCAAAGTTAAATGTTAACCCAACCACAGTGCATTTAGAAACCTCCAGTACACTCTGTGGAAATAATTCAAATGCTGCTGTAACACAAGACATAAATGATTATTCCAAACGTAGACGTGTCACCACATAAGATGAAGTTCCTTCTTTGTCAGTGTGACAGTATAAAGTTGTAATATCAGACAAAAGACCTTTATCACAGGAGACATATTTGAAATGTCCCAGTCACCTGTTTTTTAATGCACATTTTCAATTTGCACATGAAAACAGCTCGATGGAAACACTGAAAACGTCAAATCTGTGTGGAGCCACGACAAGACTGTTGTGTAATGGCCCCCATCAGGAGGATCAGCTGTTTATCCCGATGCGCTAAACCTCTAATATTTTTGGTAGTCGATGGAAACGAGCATTTAACAGCATTTTCTTTTGCTGATTTTCTGGAAATGAAATAAAATTCGTGCTGCATTTGGTTGCAAACCGGGCTTTACAGCAGATGTTACTAATACCATTAACAATGGCTCCGTTCTATTCATGTGTCCCAGTAAGCCATGACAGTGTGACAATGAGCCAGTATGTGTGACACCAGGACCCTGAAACTGAAGGAGCTCAATAGAAGTCAGCCAATATATATATATATATATATATATATATATATATATATATATATATATATATATATATATATATATATATATAAAAAATATATAAATATATATATATATATATATACTGTATATATATATAAATATATATATATATATATATATATACATGTATATATATATATATATAAATACACACATATATATATATACATTTTCTCTCATTTATAGCTGTGCTTTTCCTACTGTGACATGTCAAAATGTTGTCTGTGAAACGTGCCTGATGTTAAAGGTTTGCTTTTCCTCTGCTCGTGTGAGAGCTGAAAAATCTATCTTTAAATGCCGTGTGTGTTTTGTCATGTCACATGATCGCCGTGCAGACGGGACACATACCGCCTGGTCCGATTGGTCGCATCAGTCGGTTCATCTGGACGTTCCAGTGTTTGACGTTGGTGCTCGCCTGGCGAAGTTTCCGCTGGGCAGCCTGTCAGAGAAAAAGAGCAGCTCATTAAAACACTTAAGAAATAAACTACCGTTAGCATTACAACCAACTACAACTAATATAAATATCTGTAATAAGTATATTTTCGCAGCGAGGTTACAAAGTACTGTCACTAAGGGATAAAAATGATAATTACAACACAGAGGAATGTAAAATACTGGCTCTCTTAAGGAAGATTAGCAAAGCAGAAATTACACCCTACTGTGCACTAGTGATACTGACAAGTATGACATTTATGAAATGATTCTCATAAAGTCTCCAAATTGACAGAGTAAGCTGCACCTTATAGTTCTGGTTGGACTCTTTTGAAGGAAAAGCCATAACAGCTGTTTATTTGGGTTAATTCATGTCTCTTATGCTGTAAACTGTAATGTGTCGCCCTGTCTGTAACTACATGTAGATGCCGTTGTCTTGCCTCTGTCATCGTTGTAAATTACATTTTTAAATCTCAACAGGCTCTTCCTGGTTAAATGACGGTTAACACAAATAAATACATTGAATTAATAACGGTCACATGGGCTTGAAATTCACCTTAACAGGTGTGCAAGAAGAAATTTAAGCCAAAGCAGCAGCTGCTATTGGCTCAATGTTCTTTTCCGGTAACATCAAAAAACAACATCTCCTCTAAGAGATATGAGATCGATAACTTGGGCTCAGTTAAATGTAGTTCTGACGGTTTGATTCTTATTTACATGTGAAGCTTTTATTTTTTAGTTCTTACCACTACATCCTGGTCAACCCTGTGCCTGTTGGCGCGGACCTCCTCCAGCTGCCTCTGAGCCTCGTCCAGGGATCGTGACTTGACCTCCATTTCCTGTCTGAGCTCCTGCTTCTCCCTCTGTGTCTTCAGGATGTACTCCTCCTGTTCCTCCTGCAGGGACATCAGGGCCTTCATCTTCTCCTCCTCCTCGGCCAGTAACCTGGACACAACAGAGAACACAAAAAAGATTTTTTTTTATTAAAAGAAAAGTATGACTGAATCCTCTCTGTTTGAGAGGATCAAATATTTACATAATGTTTCAGACATAATAATGAGCGAAGATGTACAGAACCTCATGCATGCTGTTTGCATATTAACGTGATCAATTAATCAGAAAGTTTACTTGGAAAGGTTGAACCAGCACAGAAACAGTGACACAATAGATCTGACTGATGGCAGCATTTAACAACTTCCTCTGTTGGCGGCTCAACTTCCTCAGGAACACAACGCAACATGAACTCCTTTCAGCAACTTATCTGCAGAGAGCGCCTCCCTTCTTACAGCTCACAGATTATTGTTTGGAGGCTCTCAAAACGAAACAAATTACTTCTCGTTGTGCTCTGCAGGTGTCGTAGAGATGGTTGGGTACATATAACACTCTACCCTGCTTGAGCGTAGCGGAAGGCCTCCTCATCCCTCCTCGCTTTGATCTCCAGCTGCAGCGCCTCCTCCAAACGTTTCTGCATCTCCTCCAGCTCCTGGATCCTCTTCCTCTGCCTCTCCGCCTCCTCCTCTTTCAGAACCATCTCTGCCTGCATACTAACCCGAGCCTTGAGAGGTACAGCAAGAAGCAAATTAATTAACACCCATCTCGTTGCTACTGAATTCAAACTCTTTTCTTCCTTCTGTGCCTCCACACTCACCTCCTCCGCCTCCTTCAGCTGGACCTCCAGGGCCCGCTGGAGCTGTTCGTGCTGCTGGCGCCTCCTCTGCTCGTCCTGCTCCAGGAGGACCTGAGCCTGCTTTTGCGCCTCTTTCAGGAGGTCCAGCTCCACCAGCTTACGCTCCCGTTCCTCCTGCAGGGCCCGCAACCTCTGCAGCTCCTCCTCCTTGCCCTGCTGTCTCTTCTCCCGCTGCTCACGATGTTCACGCCGCTTCAGCTTCAGATCTTTGTGCAGGGATGTTTTCCCCTCCACGTGTAGCCTGATAGCTGTTTGAATGGCTGTACAGAAGATAATATTTAATGTCTTGATATGAAAAATGAAGCTTTTAAGATTGATCCATAACTTATTAGTGATCCAGTCTCCTCTATAGGGCTGCCCGCTTTTAGACAACTAACTAATTGGTCGAGTTCTATCCTTGATTAGTCTTTTTTTTCATGCTGAATTCCAAGAAACTATTGGGCACATCCCTGGTAAACTTATGCATGATTTTCTTTTGTTGACAAAACTGTACGATTGTTAGTCGACTTAGAATGTCTCTCATCAAGGACAGCCCTGCTCCTCTGACCTGTAGTCCACTCCTGTCTCTGTTTGGTGTCTGAGGCGCTCATCTCATAAGTCTTGGAGAGGGTTTTCAGACAAAACATGCACCTTTTCCCATCCCGGTCCGGTAGCACCTGTTCAACAAGGAACACATTATTTTTAATGGATAAAAATGTCTTCTTCACGTGCCTTTTACATATGTTGTGATCGTTTCATAAATAAACAGTGTTAAGGAGGAGAAAAAAAAGGTGAACTCACAGGGTAAAAGAGGTTTTTGATCCATTTTGAATGACCAAACAATATTTGATCATCTACTTCCTATAATAAAGCATGATTTTAGAATGATTGCTTTATTTACTTTGGAGTAACATGGTGCAGTGTGTAGGGGTCTTGCTCAAGAAATAACAGAACTTGACCATATTTTTGTTCGTTATTCCTAAGTGTGGTACTGTGTGGCATTGCTTAGCTAATAATTGAGTCAGTGTTCATGTCAAAAGCCACCAGAACAGCCCAGGAAACAATCGTTCTTCTACGACAGGCTTCATAGTCAGAATGGGTCGTTCATGAGAGTGAGAATTGAAGACTAATCTTGAGTTCAGTTCATTTGAGATCTGTTTTGAAACAAGGCAACATTCAGTTTCCACCCAAGGTTGTCTTATAACCTTGACGGTGTCAAACCTTATTGGATTATGACACATGAATATGAAGCTAGGTCTACTTTGGGACTGTTTGAAAATGATCGGGGTAGGGAGGTTCAGAAAAGGGAGAGGGTTAGGTCATTTTCTCCTTGCTGAAGGGAGGCTGCAATTTTTAGGAGGGAGGTGGAGGGCCTTAAGTGATTAGCAACTTAATGCTTCGTCCACACACTTTTGTCACAAAGTTGGAAAGCACATTGCTATCGCCAGATGAGTGACCACTTTGTTCAGCATGCTAGCTAACTAGCCAGCTGTACGCTAGCTAGCAAAACTAAAGCATGGTAGAACTGGCTAACTGGCTAGCTAGCTAGCTAGCTTGCCAGTTCCACCATGCTTTAGTTTTGGTTTCACGTTGCAATTATGCAAGCGGACTAAAGAACTCTACATGACATACGTCCTGTCGTCATCATGAGCTGCGTCTCCCTTTACTTGACATTAATTGGTTTGGAGATGGGCTTTCTCGTTCTCTAAGAACGAAAAGTGTCTCTCTGACTCTCTATCGGACCAAATGTCAGCTAAACATTTGGTCTCCTCCTCTCCCCATGTGCTACCACAGCTCATTTAGTTTTGTTGTTTTTCCTTTTCCCAGTTCTGATAACAGACAGCCAGAACTTCCTGTATTTGGTCCGAGAGAACAAACTGTTTTCACACTAGAACCGAACCGCTCAGTTTGATCTGGACAGAGACCACCTCCTTTTCGTCGGACTGTAGTTCGGGGCGATATCACATCTGTATTATTGGTTTGGATCAAAGTGCAGACCAAACAAGACAGGTGTGAAAGGGCCCTTAGTCAAGGAAATAGTCCAAATTATAATAACACTGGGGAGGGCCATTTGTTTTTTTGTTTTTTTAAAGTGACACATAATTTTCTTACCTCCTCCCCACCCAAATAATTGTTGCATAATCCCCTGTGACTCCTTACATTTTGTTGCACATGTCTATGGGTTGTGAACAAAGCAGTGGTACCATTTTATAGTAATTCACAAGACAAAACTAAGATTAGGAAAGTCATAAAAAACCTCTTAATCATCTTGTGAACAGTTTCCCCCTCATCTTGCAACATCATGGAAAATAAAGAATAACACTTTGACTCAAATCTAGTAAAGAAAACCAACGGGAACTATGTATTTCCTTTCTGGGAAATTGACAAAGAATACAATCCACAGTTCTCCAGCGTTAGTAGTGTTTAGCTTTGAAAGATGATCAGCTCCAGCTGCTTACCTCCACACAGCAGTTCCCATCCAGAACTATGTTGCCCTGACAGTCTTTGCGGTCCTCCCCAGTGTAATAGGACAAGCTGCTCGGCCTTAAGGTGAACCAGCGTTCCTTCCAGTTTCTCCTCAGCTGGCCTTTCTTCCACAGATAACCCTGCATGCACCCAGCGGACACACACGTATACTGTCACCGAAAACAATTCAGAGCAAAGGAAGCGAAACACAGACTTCTGGTTGCAGATGGGTCTCCTACCTCTTTGAGGACATCACCAACTATCTCCCTGTATACTTCCTCTATAGCCATGCTGATTATGCTCTTATCAATTCCTCTGGTCATCTTTCCAGAGTTCATCATCTCCAGAAAAACCCAAACAGTAATGCCGCTCTGTTGCACCGAATCTTGGGAGAAGAAGTCCTCTAATTCAACACAGTTGAACTCAATACTCATAGACATACATATCTTCTTGAGGAGGTACTCCACCTGAAGAGGAAAAGAAACCAAAGGTTTTGAGAGTGAAAATTAACATGGTTCATTTGAATTACTCGTCTTTGCTGCATTATACTCAATGGAGGAAGCTACTATCTTCTTCTATGATAGCCAAGTATCTTTTTGTTATGTTTTTTGGACTGTTTTGTGCTTAATTTTGTTTGCATTTTCGTGACTTCACTCTAAAGGTTGTTTTGACTTCATTACATTGCGGAGTTATTCACAATAAATGATTGTTATTAGAGCAGCTTGTTTTTCTTCTTTATTTGTGCACCACAGTAAAGATCAGATCCAACAATGACCTTTCTCAAGAGTAGCTTTTAGCTATGTTGATTATTAATTAAACGTGCTTTAGTAATAACACTTACTCCGCTGTAGTACTCGTAACACCACTGATTTCTTTGCACACCGGTTAGTGTGTGAGGCAAGTATTTTAATAAAAACTCGATAATGTTTACTTAAACTCGGCATGATATAAACTACTCTGCCCTTGAAATGTAGGGCTTTCTCTTGGCAGCAACTGTGAAAAACAGACAACAGGAAGCTAGAGCCTGCAAGTGAGAAACAAGCCCACACCGCTGCATGAGAAGTGCACCACGTTCCATGATGGAAAGAAACAGGGTTTCAGGTAGGTATTTAGTGGTTGTAAAATATCCAACACCACTTTTAGGTCACAGATTACTGACTACAGTCTCTGAATTGTACTCAACAACAGAGCATAATAACTTGAATTATCCATGTGGCTAAATTTAGAAACAAGTGTCACTTTCATTACACACAACTACAACCAACGAGGACTTCAAGACGTGCATATTTGTTTGATTATGTAACCTAACGATACAAAATGCTGTTTGCAGTCCAATCATGTTTTGAATATCAAGAAAATAGCACATTTTTAAAAGTAATCTTTTATGATAAAACATGTAATGAGTGAGTGTGAAGAAATTCATTTAAATCTAAATTTACTTTAATTGAACCTACCTCGTCATTGACCATAACCAACGGGTACTTGTCTTCAGAGAGAAAATTAAAAAGGCACCAAAGCCGAAAAGCATCCTTCTCCGGCAGAACAGTGCTACTGGTTTTGTCCGTCTGGTAGTTTTTCTTTGCCGTGAGCGTCCAACAGAGCTCATCTACGTTTTCCTTAATAAAAGAGCCCTCAATAACCTTAAATAACAAAATGCAGAGATTGATAATAAAAAAAACTGAAACATCATCCTTGACTACACAGCATGATAATTTGAAACTGATAATGATAATTTTTAAACAAACAAAAAGAGCATATAGTTGTGTTTTTAAATCACCTTGTCCAGGATGTATTTGTTGAGGTAAGGCATATAACCCTGACTAGAAACTGGACCGTCATCGTCGTCCCTGAAGTGCTCCTCCAAAGCAACTGGATCGTGTGGGATACTCAAGACTGTGCACAGGTTGTGGGACAGCACCTGGAAAATCAAGACACTGTATATCTAGTAGACACCCTCAGAAAATATGGGGCAAGAAATTCAGAAATCATTTTTTACTTTAGGGAACTAAAGTTTTGAAATTTCTGCTGCATCGTATATCTAAAAATAATTTTGTGAAACCTATGGTAAAAAAGAGTGTGTGCCCTGAATCAGTGATTTTAAAGGACATACTTCATGGTAAACATTTGAAGACACAGTGTTTGTACTGCAAAAAAATACACTTTCTATCTGGTTTAAAATCAATCAAATCAAACTCTATTAATGTAGCAGTTTTCATACATTTAGTGCAGCTCAAAGTGCTTTGCAGCTGACCTACAAAATACACAAATTAATTAGTAAAACAATGGGAAACTTAAAAAAAAAATCATAAGATTGAAAAATGTGCTTTCTTTTTTTTAAAATGAAATCAAATAAAAAAGGCACGAGAATAAAAAGTCCCCTAAACTATTACATGCAATCAGTGTACTACTACTACTACTTTTGCTTTATACTGCAATGCATTGCTCCAAATGAGAGCATGCAACATCTTGAGATATATTTTGCATGCTATCAAACAACCGGTCTCCGTGTGTTGAGCCATAACCACATCCTGTGTCTCGTCTCCAGTGCACTACAGCATCTGTCAGTTTTGAGGCAGATGCGTGCAAACTGCTCGTTTCTGAGTGCGTCTCGAGAGCGTGGTGCCTGTACACAGGCTGCATGCATGAGAGGGGATAAGCCTAGTCATGAGGCTGACTCGCTGTGAGCCAGCAGCGGCAGGCAGCACATCGCAAGAACGTGGAGGTGGCTGGGAATGGGGTCTGATCCAAAGCAAGCCCAAGAAGTGACATAACAATGAGATCAACAAAAAAATACAGTGGCTTCATTGAGGCCCTGCGGCGAGAGACAACAATCACGAACATGTTTCCACTTTCTCCTCGCTCTCACTGTAACAATGTTCTTTTGACGTAGACTGGCTCATGTCTATTCAACTTGCTGTTCTCTGGTCAAGTCCAGTGCCAGAGGACCCTTTGCACTATAAGCTGGTACACGGAGGCCCGGTGTAAGCACAGCTTGGAGATGAGGGCTCCCATTCATATGCAGACTGAGAGCAAACTGTTACTCTCGTGCTCTTGCCAGACAGAGGTGCATATTGTGCCCTCTTTCAGGAGTGAAAGCATTTTACGCGAAAATGTATAGAGAACAAATTTGCTCCTTGTTGGACACGGCATGTGGTTTAAAAGCACAGGAAATATTGAATATGATCAGACTGCACACACACACACACACACACACACACTTAGTTCCTGAAGCACAATACATATCAAATGTAACAAAAGACCAAATGACAGATGCATTTGTGGCATTTAGTTTGCTGAGCATTTCAAATATCTTTACCTCATCATTCTCAGAACGAGCCCACGTGATGGAATATGAATTGTGGTAGGAAATGATGCGGTAGAATAAAGAAGTAAGTGAATTTTCAGACAAAAAAGGTCTTATTTTCTTGGTAGAGAACCCCCCCCCACACACACACACTCACCTTCAGCTGAGACTTGGACACCTTCCCGCTCTTCTCCAGATCCAGAGCTGTGAAACCATACCAGATGGACTTGAGCAGCTCAGACCGCAGGTCCATGTCTGCAGCAGTTACTTTCTGGTTTCCTACTCTGTGTCTCTTCTTCTTCTTCCCTCCGCTGTTGACACAGGGCCCCTGGGTGACAGGCAAACACCCACACTGTGTTGCTCCTGTCAGGCAGGCGCGGGGCTTTACCAGGGTGCCGGCAGTGACACCTGGAGGCCGTCCACAGCCCCTGACGGAGAGGGAGGGTCTTGGTCGTTTGCACCATGATCTGATCCTGCAGCGGTGAAAGAAGTATTCCTTTAGTAGAAGAAGAAATACTGCAATATGAGAATACTTCATAACAAGTAAAAGTCCTTGGTAAATAGTTTGCTTTAGTAGGCTACCTTTAAGTGGTTGCGTTATATTATATTATAGCTTTATGTCGTTATATTAGGTTGTATGTAGGTGATCGAAGTGGAGATACTTTTGACAATATACTTATATTGTGGGGTACTCTCGTTAGTTCATCATGTTTTATAAAAGTGTCATGTGTTTTTGTCAGTTTAAAGCTTAATCTGCAAAGTAACGAGTAACTAAAACTGTCAAATAGATGTAGACAAGCATAAGTAAAGTAGCACAATTAAATAAAAAAGTACAAATTACTCAAAATTGTCATTTGAGTAAATGTACTTTCCATCTCTGCTGGTGATAGTCTGGACATGTCAAGTTATGTTCAATGTTTTAACGGTAACAAAGACACAGTATTAAGTTAACGTATTTTATTGGTACGGTATTATTTATTACAAGCTATAGTTTCTCTTATACTTTTACGTTTTGGTCTGTCGTTATCCAAGTTAACTGTCACTAAGTTAATCTATAATGAAATTAACATTTAGCTTAAACTCAGTTGTGTAACTCTCATAACGTCAACTAACTGCCATTTAACTTAGTTATCTAACGTCAGACGCCTGAATCGACTTCACATTTATTAGAATAAATAACCTGATAACGTTAATTACAATAAGGGGTGATGTTAACTTTAACTAAATGGCTGTTTATATCAGGATGCTACTGCTGACTCTAAAGCTGGTACGATAAACATGGGCCAATTGAGGCTCTTTAGGGGTAACGTTAAATTAACTTAAATTAATTAGTGACGTTATTTGGAGGGGGATATGCAGCATTATTATCCACTAGTAGTTATGTTTCCATGTATATACTTTGCTTTAAGTAATATATATATGTATATATATATATATTATACTTATTCAGTATATACAAAGTACATATATATACCCTAGTGTTAGGGTAGTTATGTTTTCATGTATATGCTTTGCTTTAAGTAATATATATAAATATATATATATATATATATATACCCTAGTGTTAGGGTAGTTATGTTTTCATGGATATGCTTTGCTTTAAGTAATATATATTATACTTATTCAGCATATACAAAGTATATATATACCCTAGTGTTAGGGTAGTTATGTTTTCATGTATATGATTTGCTTTAAGTAATATATATATATATATACCCTAGTGTTAGGGTAGTTATGTTTTTATGGATATGCTTTGCTTTAAGTAATGTATATATATATATATATATTATACTTATTCAGCATATACAAAGTATATATATATATATATAGCCTAGTGTTAGGGTATATATATATATATATATATATATATATACCCTAGTGTTAGGGTAGTTATGTTTTCATGTACATGCTTTGCTTTAAGTAATATATATATAAATATATAAAGATAAATGTAAAACAAAGAGATAAGAGATGAAACAAAGAGACACAAGATAAAACAAAGAGATAAAAGATCAAACAAAGATATAAAAGATAAATCAAATGTAATGTTTTACTAATGTATTGCAGCGCTCTTGGTCCCACATTTCTTCTGTTACTTGTTTTATATGCTACATGTTCTTGTGCTGCTTGTATGTTTTGTTTAGCTCAACAACCTGTTTCCACTCTGGTGGACAATACGTTTATATTCTACTTGCAGGCCGCGGGAAAAAACAATCACGTGGTAAAACAACTTTCGCGTCGTTACCATGGAGCTGTTTACGAAAGGACGCTGCTCATTGGTCGAGGCCGTTAGTCGTAACCAAAGAGCGCGCAGTCATTGGTTGTTGCTGTTTCCTACTCTGACCAATGGGGAGGCGCGCTTTTTATAAACCGCTGCGAGTCCAGGAAGTTGATAGCCCTCTGCGGGGAGAAAGGACGCGACAAGGGAGCTTTAAACCCGCACGAAGCGCCCAGGAAACCAACACATTTGGAATTAATTTGATCTGAAATATTTTATTGGGAGCACAGAAGGAAGTAACAGAGGCCCTTTTCTGTTGTTCAAGTATGTAACGTCTGTAGCTAATAAACGTGCGTATGCAGAACGTGCTCGAGAGAAAGGACCTGATGCTCGAGTTAAAACGAATCTCTTGTTGGCTGGTCAACACGTTGTTTAGCACCGTTTAAATTAGATGATTAAATACTCGAGTTGTTGTTTTACCGTCTCGTTGATGGTTAGGCATCTGGCTGCATGGAGCTCGAGCTTTACTTACTTAGCTACCACTTAACTGTGGTAATTGTAGTCTATTGTTTACGTTTTTGCCGGTGCATGATTTAACTATATTAACAACTCTTTGTCTGTCTTTGCACAGTGTTTGCTATCAGCCTTTAGAGAGTTTCATGCTTGTGTTTGCCCTTTGCTGCTCCTCCAGTTGCTCTTCCCACCGTGCCATCATTATGGACCCCTCACCAATCCTTTGTCAACAAAGTCACAACAAAATCCGTCGTGACATCATGAGGTAAACCAGTTTATTTAAGTATTAGAGACAATGTTTCACTGTGTTTCTCATGCCTTTTTGGTTAGGCTTATGGTATGATTCATCTCAGTACTTTTGAAGTACATTTTGTAGCAAATACAGAAAGCTGGCATCAAATGTCCTCTCATGTGTGTAATATTTTCTCTTATTGTTTGATCAATAAACTCCTATTCAAATCTTAATATGTGCCTGCTTCAGACTGTATTTTATTAGGCAACGTTATTGTACTGCTGCTTGTGTTTAGACATTTAACATTTGCAAACTTTGACTTCTTTTGTTAATAAAAAAACAAGAGAAATATGTTCATACTTAAAGTAAGGCAGCAAAAATGGGTGTTTGTAACACTGTAATTTAAAGCAATGTTGAACTCTAATTGCACTTATTATTTATCAATTGACTGGTTTTCTCCACACAGAACAAAGAATGAACATAACAAAATACCAGCGCACCCAAAGCCTTCCAAAGGGCTCTTCACACCTCACCTTTCCAACCAGAATATTGAGAACCAGGATCCGGGAATCTCAGAAATAGGTAGGAAGGCACCTGTGCGACCAGGTGTTAGTCGGCTTCCGGTGCTCGCGAGGTCCCTTCGCCTCCAGCCTCCGTCCGACTTCAGTCAATCTCACTGCAGGTGGGAGGAGAAACCGCTGGCTGTAAGTGCCTCCTTGATGTCCTGCAGATTTAAATGTACTCTATTTAATCGTATGTTCTTAATACTTTTAATTTGTCTCCAGGGGAAAACTAAGAAGAAAAGGCCATGCACCAGGCCTGTGCCTTTCAACCTGTCTCAGCCCAAGATTTCAAGAGGGGGCCCTGAAAACAGGCTCCCTGTTTCTCAATCGAGGACCGGCACTCATGCAGTCCAACCTGATAACAAAGTATTCAATGCTCGTCTAAAAACCCAAAACATTAATGCAAAACCCACAAAACAGCCAGCTACGTTAAACCGCAATGTGGACTCGACTAAAGGTTCAGGGACATCTAATGAAAAGGTTCAAGAAAACACATACACACAGATTTCAGGACAAATTGGGCCTTCCAACATGTTTAAGGCTTCAGCCATTTCAGCCAATCCTTTATCGTCCATTCCCAATAACGCTACGCATCAGACCAGCGCTGCTTCTTCTGCACAGCCTGCGCTCAGTGCAGAGGCCTGTTTGGATAACATGAGCCTGCTTAGTCTCTACGATCCAGCCAAGACATCCCATGCTAGCCAAAACATGCAGCTGACCGCAGAGGGCAGTTTTTCCAAAAGTTCAACCGGTGAGTTAAATGTGTTGTCGCCTCGTCATCGCTTTTGGCCAGCACACTTCCATTTGTGTTTTGCACAATATTCCAGAATGTATTTGAGTTTTATGTTTGCATCTATGTAGATTAATTTGTTTATGTACCCGGTTGCCAGTGTACATCTAGCTAAAACTGCAGTCCCTTTTTAATATATCCTACCTTTTTAGGAAGGTAATGATGTTCATCTTTTTGTTAAAAACCGTGTTCGAGAGGTAATGAATCAACTTTTTGGTCATTTTGAAGGATGACGTTTTGTTGTGCTGTTTTATGATGATTCATAATTATGATTCATTAATCATTATGATGATTATTCTATTTAGCTTGATTTACCAACACTAATTGAACATGTTTAAAACTGCTACAACTGCATTTCTCCATGGAGATGAATGTATCTCACCTGCACAACAATACAAATGTACCGTAGCTTATAATTAATTAGATAGCTAGAATCATTAGTATTTTCAGGATTACCATCCCCTCTTTTTTTGTTCTGCCTTTGATAACTACACTGCTCACTTATTTTTCCATGTGAATTGCAGTAAACAGTGTTTCAGACAAAGGGGAGAACTTCCGGTCCGATCATGCAGCTTTGCTCAGTATCCTCCGGAACGAAGGAGTAAGAGTCCCAGATGTGGGATCTGCAACTCCACCGTCGAACTCCAACAACTACCTGGTGAGTTGGGTTTAAAATTTAATTTACTTCCTTTTACTATGTCTTTTTGGTCCCTTCTCTTTTACTTACAGGTTATTATTGAGGTTTTGAATCTTTGTTTTTCTCGTCTGAATAGTGAGTTCAGCGTTTAACCTTTTTTTTTTAATATAATAAATCTTTTAAATGTATTTTAATGGTCTCATTTGGTGATTCTCTTGTTTGCAGCCCCAGCGGGTGTCTGTCATGAAGAGTCGACAAAAAGCTGGACGCACTACGGGTAAGCACAAGCTCAACACATAATGTGTGTACCTGAATATACAGTATGGAATCACAGTAGAGATAAAACTACAAACATGACGGATATGACTGAAACATTAGAAATGTCATGTCTTCTTATTTCATGAAATTTAGTTTTAGTCAAACCAGTTTCAGAATTTTGAAGCAATTTCTTGATATATGCACGTATTACCTTGTAAAATGTATAAATTATTTATTCGATTTAAAGAAATAGTTTGACATTTTGGGTAAAACTCTGATTCACTTTCTTGCACTGAGTTCGATGGGGATGGGGTCCGTCCACACGTTCCTGCTCGGCCCCTTCGGCTTCACATCGGGATAAGCATGACAAATATTTTCTTTATTTGACTTGGAAAGATTTGAAACTATAAAACCTTCATGTTTAAACATTCTTTAATCAAAGAATAATAATAAGTGAGCTTTGCAGTTCAAGATGTCCTGTCAACAGTTTTACAGACATCTCTTTTTTTAAATAGAAGTCTATGGGGAAAATATTGTTTTATTGCAGTACCACAAGTGGCCACTGGTACTGATTTGGCCGGGACTTCGTTATCAGCTGTGACCGCAGGATGAGCGTAATGCAGAGCAGCGGCTGTGAGCTAACCAGTGGAGGAACATGTACTAAAAGCATGTGCAGCCAAAGCACACCACACACACACACACACACACACACACACACACACACACACACACACACACACACACACAGACAGAGGGGGAGATACTTCAAAAAATAAATACATTTATTAAATGAAATAGTTGTTTGCTTCTATATGAATGCTCTGAGTCCCGTGTATTACACCTTTTTAAGTTAGTGATGTCTCGTGTCAACGAGAAACGGACAGAATTAAAGCCAATTATCGTTCTTGTAAAACTGAACGCTCCTCGGTGTTACTTCGTTATGTATAAAGTTACGGAACAAACGATGCAAATGAACCTACGCATGTCGATCATGACTGTGCCCTTTGTGCTCTTCTTACAGGATTAATAAAGCCGGGGCAGTTCTCCCCAGACCCTGCTGCTCTGCAAAGTATCCTGCAGAACGAGGGAGTGAAGGGTGGAGGGCCTGCTGGTGCCACACCCCGAAACTCCACCTGTCCATCGGGCAGAGCCACTTCCATCTACACAGTATGTGCACATACACTTTCTTTCACCTCTGCTCTTCTTTTTTTTTTTAACCTATTTCATTGCTTTTGAAACACAAACACAGTTACATTTAGCGTGCCGCTTCCTTTCTCAGGCTCAGAGAGTGCCGCTCAGGAAGAATCGTGCAGACGCGACCGGAGGACCAGTAGGTAAGAAGCAGAAACGTTGTTTTTGTTATCTCGTGAAGCCTAATGCATCCTTATCTGTCGTTTTACACCGACTTCGGCTTTTTTTATCCTCAGCGATAGCAGTCAAGGAGACTCCGCTGAAGACGTGGACTCCGCAGAGGGTCCGCGACACCAGGCATCAGCCCATGTCTGCGATGGTCAGTGTGCATGTCTTGTACGTTCATGCTCTGTGTAATCAGGTACGCGGCGTTTCTCACGGATGCTCCCTTCTCTCGCCACGCGGCCGTTTTCAGAAATGGCATCTGTCGACACAACAGTCGCCGTACACTCCCGGGCTTCGGAGCTGCAAAGCCAACCTTCAGCCGCACCAGGAGGTGAGAGCAGGAAGTCGCGTCAATGTTAGAGCTCAAACACGAATCTGCTCGAGAGTCTTAACACGAAACAAAAAGAGGACGTTATCTGTTTGTGCAGATGAAATGTCAGGCAGACAAAGACGGAGTAAAAACAAATTCTTGAAGGGTTTTTCATTTAAGACTTGATCACTTTTTGATTTTCAATTTAGATACACTTAATGGATGCAGCATTTCAGAAATGTAAAGATGTTTTTAAAAGCAGCATATCGTTTTTGTATTAAGATGCACCAACTTGTTTTAAATGTTTCAGCACCATTTATGTAATGGGAGGGAACGACAGGATATTTATCCCTGGAGGTCTGGAAATATTTAAAGAAGGGTTTCTGTACATTTTGTCTCATTTGATAAAAATTTGGGTTTCATTATTGAGATAATCTTGTCAGAACTTAATGCCTTCATAGAATATTTTTAATATGTTTGATGTCGATGTTGACATTGAGGATGGACGACTAAGATGTTGAATAGCTTTGTTGCAAACAGCCTTTTGTTGCAAAAACAGCTGCATGTAATCAGGGATCTCCTAAACTTTTTAGATGCAGGAGATGTTATTTAAAATTTATTTAATTTTCAAAGTGCAGATTTGAAGAACGGAGTGAAAATTTTAAAAGCTTGTGGCGATGATGCTTCACTGTCTCATTTAAGGAGACCTTTTTAATATGGAATAACTGTAACAAGAGCATGAATAACATTACGCAATAGCTTTGATCCAGAGCATGTTACTACTACTACCATCACAGCATATATCTTTGACCAGAAATAAACATGCATGTGCTCCGTATCCCAATTCATATGACTTTATTTTTTTTCCTTGTTTGCTCGCAGGAGATTGTCCAGAGATTGTTTGATGAAGAGGACGATGAAAGCACAAATGTGACGGACAAAGATCCTGAGACACGAGCAGAGCGGCTCCCGGTTCAAGTCCCAACTGTAAGAAGTGAACTTGGGTTAAAACTTCACAGCCATACAGAGATCCATAATTAATTGTATTCTTGTCGGGCTCTTATTTGAAATGTATATTGTAAAATCACCGCATGCCGTTTGGTGTCGTCCCTCCCTCCTCCAGACTGAAGCCCGCTGTGAGGTAAAGGAGGAGGTGGTGGAGGAGGTGGTGGAGGTGGTGGAGGAGGTCGAGGAGGTCGAGGAGGTCGAGGAGGATCCGCAGAGGCTTGTGGGAGGACAGCCGTTCTTCCAGGCGCCGCAGAGAGAGTCCGTCATTTTTTTCTCAACGGGCAAAGCGCTGTTGAGAGCTCGGCGCTTTGAGAAGCAGGACGAGGGGAGCGCCCGTCACGAGCAGCGTGGCCCGGCGCCGCCGGTCCGTGAAGAGGCGTCGGCGGTGTCGGTGCTAACCTGTGAGACCAACCCTCCTGTTCAGAGGCTGCACAGAGGTAACGCGGACATCTCGTAAAAATGAATTCTACTATGTATATTAACTTCTGGTGTTACACACACACACACACACACACACACACAATGGACATTTTCCACGTGACTAGATATCTGTTTGAAGCGTGACTTTTTTTTTTTTTTTTACCATTTACAGACCTCGTTCGGACGACGTGTGCCCCGAGTCCGGCCGTGGCGATGCTGCGTAAGCGGTTTCCTCCTCTGGAGGAGCTTCGTATGGACGAGGAGGTGGCCTGCTACACCTCCCGGTCTGTCCCGGCTGCTCCCGGGTTTCTCCCCCCTCGGCCCCGCTGTGGAAACCCGCTGGCCTCCATCCTGCACTCCGAAGACGTCTCTGTGAGTACACCGCTGACTGTGTGCATATTTATTTATTTATTTATTTATTTATTTATTTATTTAATGAACATCAGTTTAAAATACAAGATGTAAACATGCCGGAGTTATCAAGAATGCTGATCTACATCCGTAGTCCCTAAGCAGGTCACAAAAACAGGAACATTACAAGTGACAAAAAAAATATACATGTTCAGAGAAGAAGTATTAACGGTGCTATGTGTCGCATTTTTTTTTTTTTTACATTAAATCATTAGTTTTTAAATGATTCAACGATCATATTTTGATCAAGTGTTGACTCCATTAAGTGTCTGAAAGGACAAATGACCAGCATAAGTCACCAGAGCAACTGTGTTTTAAATGACTAAATAATCTATATCTATGCAATATGGAAAGTGTTTATAAAACAGTATATTTTACAAAAATCAACGAGACTCAACGAGAAGAGAAGACTCGATGAAAAGTTGATTGAAACATGAACGTCCGGACCAAATTTCACGACCATCCAGTAGCTTAGTTCCTAAAATATTAAACTATTCCTTTTATATGTATGTATGTATGTATGTATGTATGTATGTATGTATGTATGCACAGTGCATTGCTAAAGTTATCACATTTGGTTTTGACGTGCAACTGAATCACACTTTAAAACACAAGCGTACATATTCCCTGTACATGAACACAGACACGCAAGTTAATACAAATATTTCTTTATTGTTTTTGTTTTCCAGACATTTGTTCCGATTGGTTTCGATCCCTCGTCCGGCTGTTTTTCTCCACAAAGCTCTCCGCTGCAGGAGAGATGACTTTGCACTAATAAGTACAGTGTTCGTGTTACTGTTGAGCTCCAGAGTGGATAAGTTCCCTCTGGCGTAATGACGAGACTCTTTTTTTTTTTTTAATGGAACTGATGTCGTTTGTCCAACACTGTTGTGGCCGGCCTTAATAAGTCCAAAGAACGCTGCTAGTATAGTTTTTATTTTAGAACCCTTTTTGTCTCATGGATGCTTTTTTTTTAAATTTTTTTTTTTAAACAATTTAAAAATAAATATTTCTGTTTTAAATAATGCAGCTTTTACACTACAGGCACTCATGTAAACAAAGTCGATGCAAACTTATTAGAAACAATGTTTATTAAATGAATTTAAAAAAAAAAAAAAAAAAGAAGAAATGTTGGAAAAACAAACGTCTTAAAAGGTCGATAGAGACTCTGGACTTAATCAGTGTTATGGTTTTAGTATACATCTAGATTAGGATGCCTCCGAGCATCACACCGGAATCTTCTTGTGTGGATTGAAAATGATTTATGTTCTCGATGTACAATGTTTATAATAAATATATATATATATATATATATATATATATATGGCACGGTCTGTTTTTTTTAAATTTTTATTATCAAGCATTTTGATAATCAAGTAGTATTATTAGTATTATTTTAATTAATTTTATTAAAGGAAACATGTAAAATATTTATTGGTTCAAGCAGCTCAAATATCAGGATTTATTGATCTTCTTTCTTTTAAATCATAATAAATTTAATATTTTTTGGGGGTTTTGGACTAGAAACATGTAACTTGATGATGTTCCCTTGAGCTCTTGCAACATGTAATTGGGATTGATAATGAAATCGTTCCTCTTCAGGATATATCGGCTTCTGCTACTTTTTTTTTTTTAATCTGTCTCTTGTAAATCCCTCCATTTCTTTGCCTGACAATGTTACTCATTAGAACTTCAGGCGGTTATTTTTCCTGCAGTCTTATGTAACGCTGTCGCCGCTCACACAAACTCCTCAGCATTTAAAAAAAAAAAAAAAAAAGATCATCTTTATTGCATGAAACAAGATACAAAAGGTTGCCTTGCATTCCCCAGATCGCCTCGGTGCCAGATGTAGAGTTCAAGCCTTTTACTTTACGAAACATGATACAAGGTGCACATATCAGCGTCATGCTACACAGTATCCTGTTTTCGAGAGAAGCCCGTATTCATCCTACGTTCAGTACAGTATGTGTGGAAAAAACACCCTGGAGCTGTTCTGTGGCCAAATAAACCAAAGCGTTCACATTTTGTGGCTTTGTTCGTATCAATTAGAAATAATTAATCTGCAATGCATTCAAGCTGCTTGCTGTCACTATTGTGTTCCCCTGTCTGTAGCTGTCCCCTGCAGGTGGTATATTTAGTAGAGTTGTAAGCGGGGGGGGGGGTGGAGGGTGTCAGTGGGAGGGGGCTCCGGGTACAGTAGTCTATAAAGCCCGTGGCTTCGCCGGTGCCTCCCTGAGGAGCAGAGAGTGAAGCAAGAGCAGCTCCATTCTCTCCTTTTTTTTCTTTCCCTTCTTCGAGTCCGGCTGTCTGCCCCCCCCGCCCCCCTCCACTCCACCTACCCCCGATCCTCTGGAATCATGTCCAAGGATCTCCATCCGACCGCCGACCCCACGAAGATGGGGCTCGGTCGCTCCATCGCCGTGCTGACGTCCGGAGGAGACGCCCAAGGTAAGCGGAGTCTGCAGTGCTTTATATATATATATATATATATATATTTATTTTTGAACTGTCAAAACACAAACTGAATCCGTCCGACGGCATCTTCCCCGCTGCTGTGTCGGAGTACAACACTGAATCCCAAACAGCTGTAAGAAGCCTCTAATCTTACGGGGGGGTGGAGGGGAGGGGGGGGTTATAAAGTATCATGTTGATGCTCTGCAGGACATCTGAAGAACGTTTAGGAGTCAAAGAACAGAAAGGGCAAACGAGTGGCACAGCTCAAAGCCAGCTGTCGAGGTTGATGGATGTTTTGGCTTTCGTGATAAGAAAAGATTGCGTCTCGGATTCACAACACCGTCAGTGTTTGAGGTACATCCAGCAAAGCTTAAAATGTCCTTTACAAGTGACAGACAATGCACAAAATACATTGTGTGGCAGATTAAGAGTATTAACTTTTATAAGTCAGGTTTAAACTGAGAGTTCGTTAAGATATCATCCATACAGGCGGCATCTTCCTTTGTCTTAAAAACTTGCACTAAGCGCCTGGAGGAAATCGCTCCATCAACTATACTTGTTCAACTGGACGATGTGTCATATTTATCTCATGATCCTGTGATCTCTCTCTCTCTCTCTCTCTCTCTCTCTCTCTCTCTCTCTCTCTCTCTCTCTCTCTCTCTCTCTCTCTCTCTCTCTCTCTCTCTCTCTCTCTCTCTCTCTCTCTCTCTCTCTCTCTCTCTCTCAACCCTGACTCCAACCATTTTGTGTTGTCTGCCCAAGTGTTTCCTTAATTCACATCTTTGGGGCTAATTTTAGTGTCGTTGACCTTTTTCTGGTATGGAGGAGAGAAATGCCCCCCCCCCCCCTCCCGACCCCCCCTCGATCCACAGCTGCTGTCTGATGAAACAAGAGCTGCGTCATGCCAAGCTGCCACAACACAAGCTCACACTGTGGCCTTTAGTGTGCTGGACATCCAGGGGCAGGATAGTACACAAGACCTACAGTCCCCATAAATTCCACTCCTGTCCTTTCCGTTCGGCTATTTCTGACTCCTCCGTCGGCGATGCACAGGTCACTTAAAGGTTGAGTCTGAAGCTGATATTTGACAGGAACTGTTGAACTGAGTTGGACATTGGCCAATAATGTGACCTCACGTTATCGTATTACCGTCACATTCGTTCGTTTGTGTGTCGTCAGGTATGAACGCTGCCGTGAGAGCCACAGTCAGAGTTGGTCTCTACACCGGAGCCAAAGTCTACTTTGTTCATGAGGTACGAACTGCATAAAGGCCACCGTCCATCCAGCGGATCAGGACAAAACTTCATGCATTGACAGATTTTTAGATTTTGGGTTGTAGATTTTGTCCTCTTTCAGACTAGTGGAAAGAAAACATCCAAAATGCACATTTAGGTATCTATGTAACTATTTCGTCTATTTGCATCTGTAGATTTCTCCTCAATTTACCAAAAGTTAGCATTAGATAATGCCTCATTTACATATTTAAACATAGAATGTCAGAGAACTTGAGATATCCTTTAGTTATCTTTTTGCCCTTTTTACCTGTAGTGGCATACAAATGTATGACATTTTACAAGACATATATTTAAAGGCTGTTTTCTCACAATCTGAGCCAGAAATCTCCACTTCAGTAGCCCTTGCATACTCCAAACCTTCCAGTTTTATCTCTATCTATATTCTGAAGGGATTTGCAGAAGTTCATATATCATTCATAGCCTGATTCATACAACATTTAATACCTGAAAACATGGTGGAATGTTTTTTCCTTCATGGCTGTTGACAAAGAGATATCCAAAAAAAACCTTGACTCTAATATGCTAACAAAATAAAAACCATTATTTTGAACCTAGTTTTATCCAATGATCAGATTTCTGTTCTGGAAATGTATGCATACTGGATAATGTCTCATTTGCATATTTAAACATAGCATTTCAGACAGCTTGTTATACAGAAAACATTTACCTTAATGTAAGTAATTAACTGGGGAAGTTTTGTGGTGGTATTTTGTTGTTGTTGTTTTTATCCTATTCACCTGGGTTGTCTCCCCAAAATAAAGGAAAGGGTTTTTGTAGCAGTTAAACAGTATGTCGGCATAATAACTGGGTTAATAACAATATAATAATAATAATAACTGTCTTTTATTAACGTGTGCTGCAGGGCTACCAGGGTCTGGTGGATGGAGGAGACAACATTCGCCTCGCCACATGGGAGAGTGTGTCCATGATGCTTCAGCTGGTGAGTGGATACAACAAGTGGTGTTTTAAAGGGCCGGTTCACTTCCACAGCACACACACGGTCTCTGTCTATATGGTAATAATGAAACAAGACACAGAGAGGGAAAAATATGAAAAGAAAGAATGAAGAGGGGCTTCGTTTCATGGCAAGAGCTCTCGCGAGTTGAATTAAGTTATAGAAAGATTATAAAGGTTTTCTCATCGTAGTTGTTGTTTAGTTTGTTGAGGTATCCATCTTGAGATTTCATCTGCCACACGTTTACATTTAAGGTGAATGGGATTTTGTTTGTGCTCCTCACAGCAATAAAAGCTACAGTTAAAAGTGCAGCAGCAGCCGTGTTTCCATAAGAAGTCATCATTATGCCTCAGTACAGTTTTTATCGCACAAAATTGTATTCACCTCCTTCGTGTCCGGGTGGCTGCAGCTAGCGGACGCCTCAAAAGTTCAGAGTGAACGTTTCGGCCTGGCTGGACATTGGAGAGAAGATGTTTCTTTTCGGAATTTGGGTGAACTGATCCTTTAACCTTTTAACATTTCTACTCCACTTGGATTCGAGAGCATCCTCCACCTTTTCACGCTGTGAAGGGCTGGTAATGATATTAAATATGATGATATTAAACGGCTGCCTCAGCCCTGTCACTGAAAGATGATGGAGATGCAATAGCACTGTGGAGCCCGTGAGTCGCATCTCTTTCAATCCTCCGTGTTGTATAAATAAAGAGGCCTGGCAAGTGGAGAGGGGAATGACGTGCTGAGATTTATGAAGTGTGGGAAAGTGAGCAATGGAGTGACAGCAGGCCACGGTAGATGTCAAGGATATCACTTCTAAAATGCCGGCACTGATTACCCAAAGTGTGAAGCAACCTCACTTTAAAGCATCTTAATGAGCGTTATAAAGCCACCTTGATGAGCATCAGCTCATGTTTATTTATAATATCGTAACTGTCGGGAGTACCGTGTCGGCAATCACTGCATTGTGACATTCGTCTTCTCTCAAAGCCAGAGAATGTTTGTGTGTCAGTGCCTTCTCCTCTTCACCTGTCAGGGAGGCACCGTCATCGGCAGCGCCCGCAGCAAGGACTTCCGCACCAAAGAGGGTCGTACGAAGGCCGCCGGCAACCTGGTGAAGCTGGGCATCACCAACCTGTGTGTGATCGGAGGCGACGGCAGTCTGACCGGAGCCAACCAGTTCAGGACTGAGTGGAGCGGCCTGCTGCGGGACCTCGTCAAAGCTGGTAAAGAGACAGACGCAGCGTGGGAATAATAATGGGTCCTTCGGCCTCTTATCCCTCAGCTGTGCAACAATGTCAGCCTGGACTCTCCTTGTACATCATATTAAAGATGGGACAAATTGTTTTGGAAGGTATTTAAACAAATCTATGAACCATGCACACATAGATAGTTATTTTCCGAAAGTGTCTTCTTTGACAGCGAGGTAAATAAAGCACACTTCTCACCTTAACGCCTGTGAGTAAAGGAAGAAATACTTTTTACGGGCATTACATGTTTTTTTTTTTTTTTTTCTTCAGCGTCACTCTCCACGTTTTTTTTTAATTTTGTATTCATGCAGGTACGATTACGGAAGCACAAGCCAGGACGTCTTCCCACCTGAACATCGTGGGCATGGTGGGCTCCATCGACAACGACTTCTGTGGCACCGACATGACCATCGGCACTGACTCCGCCCTTCACCGCATCATCGAGGTGGTGGACGCCATCACCACGACCGCACAGAGGTCAGACATCATTGCGACCCCTCCCTCCATGCACACCGTGATTCACTTTGATAGTGTATTTAAGTGTATTTAAGTGTATTTAAGTGTATAAAGAAGTGTGAATGTGTATTGTTTTACGAATTGCTTTTTTCTTTAAGTGTATACAAACTATTATTTACAATTCCTCTTCTCATTTGTACAAAATGCATCTCATCCACAGCCACCAGAGGACGTTCATCCTGGAGGTGATGGGCAGACACTGTGGGTCAGTACCTCGTGTGTGTGTGTGTGTGTGTGTGTGTGTGTGTGTGTGTGTGTGTGTGTGTGTGTGTGTGTGTGTGTGTGTGTGTGTGTGTGTGTGTGTGTGTGTGTGTGTGTGTGTGTGAGAGAGAGAGAGAGGGACACACGTCCATGTGTGTATGTAGTAATCAGCGGTCCAAAATAGAATATATTTTCATCTGTTTGAATATATTTTTGCTCTCAATCTACTTTAACATGTTCACCTACTGATATTTAGTTTGGTACAAATAAAATATTTGTCACTTCGTTTGCTGTTTATAATAAACACATTTAGCAATACACGGCAAAAAAATGCAAGAATTCATATTCACATTCATTTCAATGCTGGAAAACGATGAGTATTTTATGTTTATCTGAACATGTTTCAAATAAACAAATAGTTTTTAGTGGGTAAAAACACTAACAATTCCACAAAGTAAAACAATTGCTTCTTTGAGGTCTCCTGGTGGAGATGCGGTTTAAGATGCTAACATATCTGCAATATCCTCGTTCTAATTTTTAAAATCTTTGCTGCGTCCCTTTTCTCTCCCTTTCCCCTCATTAACTATCACGTCTCTGCTGTCGACCATCAAATTAAAACAAACAATCCATACCGCAACCAGTTGTTTCAAAGGGTGAACATCACATTATATCAACTTAAGGATGCAAGTTGCTCTCAAAATAATGTATAGTTCTGCCTAAATTATGTACAGACATTGATGGTACGTGTGTGCGTGTGTGCGTGTGTGTGTGTGTGTGTGTGTGTGTGTGTGTGTCTGTAGGTACCTAGCCCTGGTGACGGCTCTGTCCTGCGGTGCGGACTGGGTGTTCATTCCAGAGATGCCCCCAGATGAGGACTGGGAGAACCATCTGTGTAGGAGGCTGACAAACGTATGTGTGTCTTTTATTTGCAGATGGAGACGCCACAAAAAATGTCATTCAGAATGTACAAGTATATATATATTTTTTTTCTTCTGTGTTTTTCCAGCAAAGGGCCAGAGGTTCTCGTCTGAATGTGATCATCGTGGCCGAGGGCGCCATGGCCAGAGATGGCCAGCCGATCACATCTGACCAGATCAAGAAGGCAAGCCCCTTTTCTTCCCCCAACGTCAGCGTGGTGAAGTATTAATCCAAGTTGCTCAGACAACGGTACTGACAGCTGAGAGTCGTTTTTCCCCAGCTGGTGACTGACAGGCTCGGCTTTGATACCCGCATCACTGTTCTTGGACACGTGCAGCGAGGAGGGACACCCTCCGCCTTCGACAGAATCCTGGTAAGTGTCTCATTAAAACACCAAATATAAAGAACAGTACACACACACACACACACACACACACACACACACACACTTGTTTTACACACAAATCTTATGGATCCCTTCCTGAAATATTCCAGCCAATCAAATGGATATTTTCAGATTTATATCTGCACCAATCTTAAAAAAAAAAAAAAAAAAAAAAAAAAATTTGAGCTAATTTTAAAGTGACTCATTTAAAACCAAATATAAAGAACAGTACACTCACACAACTGATGATCTAACTGTGTGTGTGTGTGTGTGTGTGTGTGTGTGTGTGTGTGTGTGTGTGGTCCAGGGCAGCAGGATGGGTGTGGAGGCGGTGATGGCGCTGCTGGAGGCCAACCCGGACACTCCTGCCTGTGTCGTCAGCCTGTCGGGGAACCAGGCAGTCAGACTGCCGCTCATGGAGTGTGTGCAAGTGGTACGTGGAAATATTACTGTGTTTTTTCTACCTGTTTTTGAGGATGTGCACGTGGACGTGCACGTGCACAGACGTTACAGTAATGGATTGCTTACTGACTCTCTGTCGCTCACTTTGCTACAGACCAAAGACGTGACTGCCGCCATGGCTGAGGGCAGATTTGAGGATGCCATCAAGCTCAGAGGAAAGTAAGTATTTCCCTCCTTAAATTTAGAGCATTGCAATTATAATAAACATTTCAATTGATCCATCATTTAAAAAAAATATTTTTAATTCATAATCCGTAGATAATCGGGAAACAGAATTATTACCGGGCAAATGTTATGCATCAATTAGAATTGTATTTAATTTATTTATAATATATATATTTTTTATTTGGTTGATTTAATCAATTGATTATAATTAGATTCTGTAAAAGTTGATGCTAATTTTGGTGACGCACTCTGGGCTTCATATAAGCAGCATCAATGCATTGATAAGAGGAAATATACAGGATAAAGTACAAAACAAAGTACATACAACACAGAAAAACAAGCAAAAAGTAAAATTATTAAAAAACATCAATGTTATAACTGATAGAGATTGATACCTCTCATCAAATATTCAAAAAAGAAAAGAGTGCATTGCTCAGGGTTTTCAACACTCAACCTTATTTATGTCTCGCAGGAGTTTTGAGAACAACTGGAACACGTACAAGCTACTGGCTCACATCAACCCCCCAGACACGAAGGTAAGGACCAGCCGCCGCCTAAGCCAGACTCTTACCTCCGTTAATAAGAGTATCGTTTATGAAAAATAAACTATTTGAATGTTTACACCAAGATATTGTGTTCTCTCTCTCTCTCTCTCTCTCTCTCTCTCTCTCTCTCTCTCTCTCTCTCTCTCTCTCTCTCTCTCTCTCTCTCTCTCTCTCTACCTCTCTCTCTCTCTCTCTCTCTCTCTCTCTCTCCTCTCTCCTTCTTCCTCTCTTTCTTCTCTCTCTCTCTCTCCTCTCTCTCTCTCTCTTCTCTCTCTCTCTCTCTCTCTCCTCTCTGTCTCTTCTCTCTCTCTCTCTCTCTCTCTCTCTCTCTCTCTCTCTCTCTCTCTCTCTCTCTCTCTCTCTCTCTCTCTCTCTCTCTCTCTCTCTCTCTCTCTCTCTCTCTCTCTCTCTCTCTGACTCTCTCTCTCTCTCTCTTCTCTCTCTCTCTCTCTCTGACTCTCTCTCTCTCTCTCTCTCTGACTCTCTCTCTCTCTCTCTCTCTCTCTCTCTCTCTCTCTCTCTGTCTCTCTCTCTCTCTCTCTCTCTCTCTCTCTCTCTCTCTCTCTCTCTCTCTACTCTCTCTCTCTCTCTCTCTCTCTCACTCTCTCTCGCTCTCTCTCTCTCTCTGACTCTCTCTCTCTCTCTCACTCTCTCTCTCTCTCTGTCTCTCTCTCTCTCTCTCTCTCTCTCTCTCTCTCTCTCTCTCTCTCTCTCTCTCTCTCTCTCTCTCTCTCTCTCTCTCTCTCGCTCTCTCTCTCTCTCTCTGACTCTCTCTCTCTCTCTCTTCCTGACCAGAGCAACATCAACGTGGCCATCATGAACATCGGCGCTCCCTGTGCTGGTATGAACGCGGCCGTGCGCTCAGCGGTCCGGATGGGGATCATCCAGGGCCACAGCATGTTGGCCGTCCACGACGGCTTCGACGGTCTGGCTCACGGACAGGTGGGTGTACATTTACCTCTTCGCTTCAGAGATCCTCGTGTTAGGAGTGAAATGTGTACACAGAGTTAAGTAAAACAAATGCTACTCTACCCATGGTGTCAAAACATTGTTAATCATATAAAAACTAAGTAATCAAACGTTGATGGTAAACCTTTACTGAGACTCTATACTCTGATCTGATTAAACTAATAACACAGTATGTTCTCTATTTAGTTTTTTTAAAACTTTTTTCTTAATACAAAATCTCTCTCTCACTCACTCACACACATATCTCTATCTATATATATTATCTCTAGAGATAGATAGATAATAATGTTTCAGTTATTGTGGATTCTTTACTGTTTTTTATTGCTTATTTATAATACTTGTTTTGATCTGGTTTCTTTTTTACTATGTCTCTTGTTTGCACTAATTATATATATATATATATATATAAAACTTACACTGTTGTTTGTCTCTGCGTTCAAATAGTCCGTGTTTTAATGTTTGTTATATAAAGTACAGTACTCAGTATTTTCTTCTCACTGCAGATTGAACCTATCACCTGGACTTCAGTGACTGGCTGGACTGGAAAAGGAGGCTCCATGTTGGGCACCAAGAGGTAAAACATAAGTTGTTACTCTTTTTTTTTTTTTTTTTTTTTTTTTTTAAAAGTAGTACAGCTTTTGACATTTCTTTGACAGCTGGACTCGGGGCCAGTTAGTCTCCTGAGCACTGCCGAGGTGCCCTTGGGCAAGGCATCAAACTGCCCACTGCTCTTAACACTAGGATTGGTTAAATGCAGAGGCTACATTTCACTGTGTGCATTCTTATGAACAATCTGTGACAATAAAAGTAGATTTCCCATTTACAGTCTTCAATAACACGACAACTCTTTCTCTGTTTCCCACAGAACTCTGCCGGGTAAATTGTTGGAGGAAATCAGCCAGAATATTGCCAAGTTCAACATCCACGCTTTAGTGATCATCGGTGGATTTGAGGTAAAAGAAAAGACGTGACTGCACTTCGTCAGTGTTGTTTGATCGACAAAAAAAAAAAAAAAAAAGATTCTTTATGTGCTTGCAGGCCTACGTGGGAGGCCTGGAGCTGGTTCAGGCCAGAGAGAAATATGAGGAGTTGTGCATTCCCATGGTGGTCATCCCCGCCACCGTCTCCAACAACGTGCCCGGCTCCGACTTCAGCATCGGCGCCGACACCGCCCTCAACACCATCACCGCTGTCAGTGCCTCAACAACAGATATGCACACATATGTACAAAAATAAAAAATAAATGCTAAATTAATTTCTCCTATGTTGTTTGTTTGTTTTTTTTTCCGCAGACTTGCGACAGAATCAAGCAGTCCTCAGCCGGGACGAAGCGCCGCGTGTTCATCGTTGAGACTATGGGCGGCTACTGCGGCTACTTGGCCACCATGGCCGGTCTGGCTGCCGGGGCCGACGCCGCCTACATCTATGAGGAGAAATTCGGCATCAAAGACCTGGAGGTGAGTTGATGTTTCGGACCTGTTTATCCAGTTTTCAGTTGAAAGACACTCCGCACCTTTAAACGTGTTCTCATTGTGCTCCGTGGACTGCAGTTGAACGTAGAGCACCTTTTGGAGAAGATGAAGACTACAGTGAAGAGAGGTTTGATTCTCAGGTTGGTTTTCAGTCGGGTGTGAACTTGCTTCCCTCTCAGTTAATAATGTGGGCATTTAAAACGCACACACATTTTTGGCTCCAGTTTACTCACTTTGTACGTATGCAACAGGCAACAGAACGGCTAACATCTGCTTTATAACCTTTTAATCATGAATTCAAAATGTTGAGAGTCAAGAGTTCTTTCACGTTCCCCTTTTGACCAAATGATACACATAATTAAACCCCTCCGAGGTGTTTTCTTTTCTACAAATACTTTAAAAACATTCAGTACCTTCAAGACACACCTCCTCATATTCTGGAAACAGTCAGCTTTCAGTCCATCTTCTTCTAGATAACAGTACAACAATACGTCTCTTTTCATTCTACAACAGGAACGAGAACTCAAACGCCAACTACACCACTGACTTCATCTTCAACCTGTACTCCGAGGAGGGCAAAGGCGTCTTCGACTGCCGTAAGAATGTCCTCGGACACATGCAGCAGGTCTGTTTACGCAGCAAACAGCTACGCAGTTCTTTTTACTACCGTTTTGATGCATATTTGATTATTTATAATACTTCTGTGGATCTTGTTTCTTTCACTATGTATCTTGTTTGCACTTTACTTCTGCTGCTGTGATCCTAATGAAGGAATATCTCTTCTCTCTTTAAAGCGTCCGATCCACTTGAAACTGAGTTTGTCTTTGTTTTTGTTTTTTTTGCGAAATGACAATGTGGTCGATGACGCGCCCGTCTGTCCTTTATTTACTTTATCTGTCCTTTATTTACAGGGGGGCACTCCAACACCCTTTGACAGAAACTTTGGCACAAAGATGGGCGCCAAGACTGTTCTGTGGCTCACTGACAAACTCAAGGATTGTTACAGACACGGTACGTGGGCCTAAAATCTATTGGTTCTGTTGCACGTTTAGAGAATATAATCTAATATATAAAGTGGTGAAATGCCACTCAGTACATTCACTGCAAGTCTAATTTTAACATACTTGTATCTACTTGAACTTTTCCATTTCATTATAGTTACTTTATATCTAAACGGGAGATGTTGCTGTTTTACTCCACTAAGTTTATGTGACCGCTTTACTTACTGGTTACTTTGCAGAAGAAGATTTTATACACAAAACACCGGATCAGCTTATAAAATATGATGCGTACAGTGTATGAAGTAGTTAAAATTTTGAAGTAAAATGCCACATACACATTAATGCATCAATAATTTAAATCCAATTATATAATATGTAATCATATAACACTCACAGGGGCAATAATGAGGCCTTTTACTTTTATAACTAGCTTATATTATTTGTTACAACCCTTGTTTAATCCGGTAAGATCCAATGACATTGGGATCTGACCTGATTAAATGTAAAGATTAATACAATATACAATAACATGTATCAGAATATAGCAACATGATAACATAAAAGCAGTCCTTTTTGCTTGTAGCAGAGTATTTCCTACACAATGGTTTTGCTACTTTTACTTCAGTAAAGGATCTGAATACCTTCTCCACCATTAACCGGAGTTAAATGAACCGTTTCTCTTCCTGCGTCCTTCAGGTCGCATCTTTGCCAACACGCCCGACTCTGCCTGTGTGCTGGGCATGAGGAAGAGGGCGCTCCACTTCCAGCCTCTTTCTGAACTGCAGGAAGACACGGATCTTGTGTAAGATTTACGTTTTCTATATAACTTGCTGCACTGCCAGTAACGTGTTTAACGGTTATTGTGTGACGATGAGTCCTCTGTCTGCTGCAGGCACCGCATCCCGAAGACACAGTGGTGGCTGAAGATCAGGCCCATCATGAAGATCCTGGCCAAGTACGACATCAAACTGGACACGTCCGAACACACCGACATGGAGCATGTGATCAAGAAGAGGACTCTTCTCGGGAAATAGACCCGAGAGCAGAGCGAGGCAATTTTTATGTTCCGTGACACGATATTTTTCTTGTCCCACTACCTGTCCACGCGCTTTGGTAAAAGAGTCTTATCCTTTCTCATCATTGAAGTCCAGTTAAAAGGCTCAATCTGCAGCGATGTTCTGTAGCTCTCCCGACTCCCCAAAACCTTCAATGAATCAAATACCAGATATCAAGCAACCAATTAAAGATCTATTTACAAAAAGGTAATTGTGTGTCCTTTTTGTTAAATGGAGCAGAGTGTGAATTGTTATGAGAAATAAGAATCGTATTAATTTGCAAACAGTATCCTGGTACATGTACAGTAAGAATTCTGATAGACTAAATAAAGGTTTTTAACGTGCTGTGGTGTTTAAGACACACACACGGATGTGTGTGACAAACAACCAGACAAAATACAGTAAAAACAAATGAGGGTTTTTTTCTGCAAAAGCTGAAAACATTCTGTGAAATATGATCCAAAAATACATCTTTTGTATCCACTTCCTCCTGTTCACTGCAGTGGATATGAATTGAGTTACAAGTAGTCTGTGTGAATTCTAACTTCTGAGTTAACAGTGTGTGCGGTTAAATCGGTTAACACACACGTTTTGGCTCAAGTTTACTCACTCTGGATGTAACGGCCATTCTGTTGCTTGGTAACTATAATCTAACATTTGATTTATAACCTTTTATTTATGAATTCTAAATGTGAGGGCTCTTACGTTCAAACATAGATAATAAACCCCTCTCAGGGGTTTTCATTTCCGAATGGATTTTCAGTCCTCCGTGATATTAAGTCAAAGGTTGCCATACATCAAACAGCCTGCTCGCTGTGGTTAAACCTGAATATCCCAGTTACTCAATCATATTATTTAACATTTACAAACATGTTTTCTTTATTATAAAGGAAGTATAAGCAGTGAAGTCATTTTTATCTACATCAATAATCCAATAAGATATTACATTTTCAGTGTTATACTGTGTGACCTAAATGTTTAAGTATTTTAAGTGTTTTCAGTGGCTCATCACCAGATCCTGATTACATCACAGCTCTCCTTTTTTCTTTTGATGCCACAGAGAGACCATTCATTTAACCTCCTGTTAATCACTGAGCATCCTTTATGACCGTTACCATGATAAGTGCATTAACTCAAACTGACGAAACCTGATAGCCTATAAAAGGGAACACAGACGCATTATACTGAGACATGTATATTTAAATTGCCTTAATACATTACACAACATAATACAAGATCAGGAGTATCTAAATGATCAAAATTGACTTGGTAGGATGTTCAGACCTACAAGGGGAAAAGTACTTTTTTTTTTTTTTTTTTACAAATGTGGTTTGAAATTAGGATATTAAATAAAGGTTTGCTTTTGTTGTTTGAATTTTGCTTTTTATAATTAAACTTTATAATAAAAGTAGATGGAATTGACCCTTTATCATTTTAAATACAACAATAAAAAGCTAAAATATTTGTACGTGTACTCCTCAGGACATACATATTTTTAAATACAAGAAAAAAAAAGAAAAAAAACTACAGTGAGGATC
Organism: Ophiodon elongatus; assembly: GCA_016806645.1. Taxonomy (NCBI): domain Eukaryota; kingdom Metazoa; phylum Chordata; class Actinopteri; order Perciformes; family Hexagrammidae; genus Ophiodon; species Ophiodon elongatus. The sequence continues at coordinate 1,250,128 of JACSYO010000285.1, read as the reverse complement.
CTATAAAAGGAAAGGGGATTACAGATGCATTATACTGAGGCATGTATATATAAATATACGAGTTGTTTCTTTTAATCATTGTTTTTTTTTTTTTTACAAATGTGGTTTGAAATTAAATAAAGGTTTGCTTTTGTTGTTTCAATTTCGCTTTTTATAATTAAACTTTAGAATAAAAGTAGATGGAATTGACCCACGTTGTTACACTAAAATACGGGGGAAGAAAAATAGTTTTTTAAATAAAATTGAAGAAAAATTAAAATAAAACTACAGTGAGGATCCGGAAAAGGAAGAGGAGCCGTCTCCCGCAGAGGTCACCGAGAAGCCGCGGTGGCCGCCGGGACGTCGGCGGACTGTGTGCCTGAGCTGAGGAAGGGTGCGTGTCCCCAGTGTCCGCTCCGGTCGCCCGGTCAGGAATGTGCCTCGCGAAGCTGCTGCGTGCTGAAATATCGGACGAAACACCGGCGGGGACTGTGGTCTAAGAAGAGGCATGGTTTGGCGTCGCTTCTCCCGCCAGTATCTCGGCAGCGTGCTCGTCTGATTCATTGAGCTAGCCGTTAGCTCGCGTCGCTCACAGCACGCTAGGTCGCTAGCTTTAGCCCCTAGCACACCTGCTAGCCGGCTAGCTAGCTAGCTAGCTAGCAAGCTAGTTTGAGAGAGCTGCTGCATCCAGTCGACCAGAAGAGAGACAGACCCGCTGCTGAACCCCGGGCCGTATCTCCGAGAAGCGGAGGAGGAGGAGGAGGTGGCAGGCGGGGGGCCGGGAGAAAGAGACGGAGAGGAAGTGAGTCAGGAGCGGCTGATGAGTTCAGACCAGAGCGGAGAGCCGCCGCAGCTGCAGGAGGAGGCTGATCCCGGACCGGAGGCTGGTGGGAAGGACGAGGCTCCGCTGGGGAGCGACGGAGGGTCGGGCGGCATGGTGAGTGAGAGGCCTTCTGTGGCCCGGGGGCCCCCTTATAGCGAGGGGACTCACGGAGTCCCGGGAGCGAGGGAAGGGGACTCACGGGGACCCGGGAGCGAGGGAAGGGGACTCACGGGGACCCGGGAGCGAGGGAAGGGGACTCACGGGGACCCGGGAGCGAGGGAAGGGGATTCACGGGGTCCCGGGAGCCCAGGACGCCCCCCTCTGTGCACCCGAGACGGTGTTCAGCAGCGGATACAAGTAGGACTGTCCGAGTGACAGTTACAATAATTATTAAGCTAAATTAATCTCGGGCACAACACACACTGCTAATTAACGTCAATAACTTAAAGCTGGTACGTTAATAACGTAAGTAACTTGAAGCTGGTACGTTAATAACGTAAGTAACTGAAGCTGGTACGTTAATAACTGAATCTGGTACGTTAATAATTGAAGCTGGTACGTTAATGTTAATAACTGAAGCTGGTACGTTAACTGAAGCTGGTACGTTAATAATGTTAATAACTGAAGCTGGTACGTTAATAACTTGAAGCTGGTACGTTAATAACGTAAGTAACTTGAAGTTGGTACGTTAATAACGTAAGTAACTTGAAGCTGGTACGTTAATAACGTAAGTAACTTGAAGCTGGTACGTTAATAACGTAAGTAACTTGAAGCTGGTACGTTAATAACGTAAGTAACTTGAAACTGGTACGTTAATAACGCTCATCGTTGCTCTCCACTGCTAGCTAACGAGCTACCGCTAGCTTAGCCTCCGTAACGAGCTCATTAAGTAGTTTGCTGAGTAATCATAAGCCTCCGAGTTAAGTTGACGACACAGCTGCAGGGTGACGGTAGTGGTGTCGGGAGCGGGGTTACTGATCGGGTCGTTTTCGTGACGTAGGCGATCGATGCCTCGATTATTGAACGAAGGCTGAACGTTCATTCACTCGTGTTGCCTGTTAGCTAATCGTGCTAATCGAGCTAGCTGAGCTAGCGCGCCGACATGCGCCGCTAATACCCGGCCTGTGCGGCGCAGCGCGGTCAGCTGACGGGACTTGGCCTGTAACACAGGAGCACTGTGACCATGTGTCGAGTTGCACGGTTCGTAAATGTTCTTTTTAAATGACACGGAGGCCTGAACCGTGTGTGACGCCTCCAGACGAGATGCCTCTTGATGTTTATTGGAGCTGGCAGCTGTACTTGTCAGGCCGAGTGCTTTTGCTTAAAAAGAAAGAAGGGGGGTGGGGATCTGTTTGCAAGTGACAATGTTAAAAGAAGAAGCTGGTAAATTTGACATCCACTGGCGTTTCAAAGTTAGTGTACAGCTGTCATCGACCCCATTATTGGAGTGAAGCATAAGTCACAGTGAGTTCACATCATTATCTGTATGCCTTAATATGTACAGCGTGGGATCTATTCTTGGCCACAGCTTTTTGCAGGGTCAGGATTTCTCCTGCCAGTCCAGAGACCTTTTGATAGTCAAATCTAATCCTTTTAATGTGCATCAAAAATATAAACGTTTGAAAGTAACACAATATACTCTTAACATTATGTTGATTTAATTAACATTTATGACTACACTTACTTTGTGCTTACTCAAAGCTTTTGTAATCGTTCTACTCTGAGGTTAACCGGGTAAGAGCCTCTTTAGTCTACAGGAGATCATGGAGCCCTCTGTGGCGTAGTTCATTGGACTACTCTGATTTCCAATTAGTTGCCACGAAGGCCCAATGGTGTGCAGGTGTTCCTGCCATCCTGGGATTGCACCAGGTGATTTCTGTTAGTGACACTGCCCCCCCACCAATATATGGTTAAAGTAATTAGTGAACTCACCTGCAGGTGCATTGATGGTTTGCTGTAGCCTGCATGCTCTCAGTCCTCCAGTATATTGGTGGAGGTCACTTTGATTCTGTAAGTTTCCTTTATTGTTGCTGCTGCCTGGTTTTTGTATGTTAATTTTTTGACAGTGGATCTGCCTTTGCACACTCAGTACAGATGTAATGTTTATCCAAACCACAAAAGGTACTTTTTTAATTTAAGTTTCTTGCAAACTCGTTTTAATCAATTGTTTTAATGTATCTTCTGGGGCATTTTAAGTTTTGTTTGCCTGTTGAAACATAATGATGGCAAAAGGCAACTAGTGTTTTATAGTTTGTTACGTTTATATTCCAAGTCCATTTCAATGATTACATCAAGTCATCATGATCACACCAGATTTCTACCTTGATGGTCATAGATTTCCTTAGGATATTGAAACTTTTAACAGCGATTTTTAGGTTTATTTAATGCATTGAAGATTTCCAGTGCACAATATAGATATAAAAATTAACTCAATGCGTTTGTATTGATAACCAATTGAGTGTTACTGGCTTGACTGGATAGTTAAAAACCATACTAGGTACTGTATTGTGTTTTGAAAATTTGTTGAGTTGTCAAATTCATTTGAACAGCTAAGATTTAGTCTGGATAAAAGTATGTTTCCAAGCACAGATAAGATGACAAATCTTAGGTGAGCAGTGAGAATATTGAAAACATGATACTGATCGTAGTCGTTGTAGCAGTCAAATCTGTTCAAACTTAAATAAACCGTCAAAGTTACATGATCGCCAGCTTTGCATGCAAACTATTGTGTTTTTGTAACTGTAACATGTCTTATTAAGCTAAAGCACGTTATTATGTTTTAATTTTGATGTGAATGGAACTTGACTGATCCTGCTATTCCTGCTTTGAAGGTCACCTCTAAGGGTGCCGGTTTGAACCCAAATGCCAAGGTGTGGCAGGAGATGCCTGTGGCCCCCAGCGAAGCTGTTACCAACAGCCCTCATTGGCCCCCCTCAGACATCAGTGAGGGTGAGCTACTCGTCCATCAGCCTAATTAAATATCAGAACTGGGAGATGTATAGCAGATCTGAAAAATGGCGTTCTGTTTGTTCTTCATGAAAACTCTTACCTTGTTCACAGGTTATTCCGAGCCTTCGTCTGCTGGGTGTAAGCCGTACACCGTGGGATTCACGGCCCTGGATGACAGCAGCTCCACAGCAACAGCTGAGATAGCAGTAAATGGAATGGACCCTCCAGAGTTGGGCTTTTCCCCTGCTGAGTCCACCACAGGGACCTCAGGTCAGTCACATCACTTGCAGTCGTCACCATACTCCAACGGTGACTGAAACTTTATTCTGTGTCATTACATTTATTCTCTTTTGGTTGTGATGAGGTCTAACGGCATAGTTTTCAAAGCTTAAATATGTATTTGTTCTGTGACTATTGCCTCACAAATATGCTTTCCACATTGACCTGTCAGTCTGGGGGTTTTCATACCAACTGATCACCTCAGCAGGTGATTTCACTGAGTGCTAACCAGTGGGTATAGTCTTTGGTTAAGATTAATTAAAACCTGCGAACTGCTGACTCCTCATTAACTTGATTATCCCCAAAGGTATATTTTTCTTGTCACACAGAGACTGCTTGGCCACACCTAACCCATGCAGAGTAATGTAAATCCTGTGTTTGACTCTGGGGATGTTTAACATGCATTCAACCCACGTTTGACCTGCTCACACTGATTGTCACCTCTTGCATAAGACCATTTGCTTAAAGGGATACTGCAGCAGTTTTAATTCCAAGGAAAGGTCAGGCTCCATAAACACTGATTCCTACACTACCCACAATGCAACAAAACATAATCTTTTATTAGACATTCCTTGTGAAAGTGTCTGAGCCCAAGCTGTTATTTTCTTGGAGTTTGGGGTCATATCTACAGCCACAAAACACATATACCTGTTTTCACAGGCTCAGCAGTACTTATTATTTAATAGTACTTGCCTATTACTACTTATTATACGGTAATGAAGTAGCTCAACTTGTCTTTTGAGATTGGGTGAAACATAATTGGTTTAAGGCTTGACGTCACTGCCGTTGTTACATATATGTTTGAAGTGCTGACTTGGCATAGACTCCGGACACGACGACCCTGTCAATTATTCAACGTATAAGACTGTTAAAACAGTTGTATTGTATTACCGCTGACATTTTGTTTTTGGTTCTCAGTGGATTCCAAAACTGAGGAGCGGTCTAAGATCTCCTCTGAGAATCTACGAGAATCTCTGAAGAAGGAATTAGAGTTTTATTTCTCCAGGTAAGAGACAAGCACTCAAATCACCTTTTATCCTTTTTTATATTGTAGAGTTTGAAAAGTTTACTTGACTGCTAATCTACATGGATCTGTTGCTTTGTGTTTCAGAGAGAACCTCTCAAAGGACTTGTACTTGATGTCCCAGATGGACAGTGACCAGTTTGTCCCTATTTGGACCATCGCCAGCATGGAGGGCATCAAGGTCCTCACCACTGACATGGACCTTATCTTGGACGTGTTGAGATGTAAGCGGAGATGATGTATGCTCAAACGATCTGCATATATATGTGATGTGTCGAGATTTAAATACCTTGAATTTCCCTCAGCCTCTCCTATGGTACAAGTGGATGAGAAGGGGGAGAAAGTGCGTCCTAATCACAAGCGGTGCATCATCATCCTGAGGGAGGTCCCTGAAACCACACCTGTTGAGGTAAAGCCAACTTGTGCATACACAGCTTGTCTTTGGAAGCGCATATTTTTAGTGATAACGTATGTAGACGTTTACCTGACGTGTGAAACCGTTCTTTGTCTGTAATTCACAGGAAGTAGAGTCACTGTTCAAAAATGACAACTGTCCGAAGGTGATAAGTGTTGAGTTCGCACACAACAACAACTGGTACATCACATTCCAATCAGACACTGATGCTCAACAGGTAATGCGACTCAAGTTTCTCTCTTCATTGTCTGTAGTATTCAGGTGACGTGCTGAATTGTCTCATTATTCTCATTTTTGCTCCCCTAGGCATACAAGTATCTGAGAGAGGAAGTAAAAACATTTCAGGGAAAACCCATCATGGTGAGTTAAATTAAAACAGTCATTTCAGAAAGACCCTTTTATGAAGTTTGTTTTTTTTAGTCATTTCGCTCATTGCTCTTTTTCTGGTTTTCCACGCTGACAGGCCAGGATAAAGGCCATCAACACATTCTTTGCAAAGAATGGCTACCGTAGCATGGACAGCAGCCTGTACGCTCAGCAGTCCCCGAGCCAGTCCCAGTACAGCTCTCCGCTCTACATGCAGCACGTCTACCCCCAGCAGCAGTACCCGGTCTACGGCATCGTACCTCCCACCTGGACGCCTTCGCCCACACCGTATTTTGAAACTCCTCTGGTGAGACATACCACCTACTATGGAAGTCACCCTTCATGCACCTCAGTTGAAAACATTCAGTCTCCATGTTCACTTTGTTTTTGTGTCATTAGCACTAATCACTTAAAATGTGATTTTTAAAAAAAAGAAAATAGACCTTGAAAGTCACAAGTTGTGCGCCGGCAGTAATTGATTGCCATCTTTGTAATGTCTGAGGAGAAATGCATTGAGTGAATTAAAATAAGACATTCCCCTCTAATTTGAATTGAAAGACATAAACAAATTATTTTGTTTAACAAACAGTTGGTTAAAATATTAAGCTTTAAACAGTTGCACTAAGCTTCTTGTGGCAGCAACTGAATAAATAACGTGACAAATTGTATGCATTATTAAGCAGTATTTTTTATTTATTTCTTCCTCTCGTGCAGGCTCCGTTTCCCAACAGTAGCTTTGTGAATGGATTTGGCTCTGCAGGACACTACAAAACTGCCTCCAGTTCTCTAAATATCACCCGCCCGTTCAACAGAAACCGGTATGAAACTTCTTTTTCCTAATGCCGTTTGTGATTTTCTGTTTTTGGTTTAAATCTAAATCTGTTTTTTACCATAAGTAAATAAGTAAAAAATAATTGGAGTAGTTTACCACTTGTGTTTATTATCTGTTGCACAGTGTTGAACCGTGAAGCTCAGATCACCTGCAGTTACATTTTGTCTGCAGATAGCGTGTCCTCAACAGGGAATTGTTCTTCACTCCCTGTCTTCTTACTGTTCCCACAGTGTCCCCCTCTATTCAAGAAAGAATGTAATAAATGCCTTCAGGTACCACTGTTATACTGTACAATAAGCTTCATCGCTACCCTCATCTCTTACCATACTGCAACAGCCAAATGACTAAATATATACCAGGGCCCATATTTTCTTCCAGTCAGGTTTTTATGGCCATGATCCTTTTCATCAGTGTGTGTAAATGTTGCCAGCTAATTGACATCCTGCAATTGTCATGTAATTTGATAAATGGAGGCTTGTCTATTAAATGGCAACGGCCATCTGATTCTGAAACTGGCTTTTTCCAGTTTTGACCACCTTGGCTCAAACTTCCTCTTTGCGTTACATGTAATGGTTTCCCTCCACCACAACTAACTACCTGTTATTTTCTCATTTGTTTTTTTTTTTCTAAGTTTTGCTGCTGCTTTCTCCGTCAGTGACTACATTACCACATGCCATGCGTTGAATGCTATAACGCAGACAATATCTCTCAAAGATATGACATTTGTTTATGTACTGAAGAAGCAGCTTCACAAAGAAATATGTCACTGGACTCTTCTCAAGTCGGACCTGATGATGAGATCAATATGCGCATAGAGGGAAACCGGAGAGTGGAGTAACTGGCTTTGGTTCACTCTTTCTCTGCTTGAACTTTTCTTATCTTTTCCTTGTCTCTTTACCCTTCCCCTCCAAAGTCGGGCGCTTCACTCCTGTACCGATGAGCGTTCAGATTATGAGATCTGAAGGTCAAAGACTCATGAGAAGTAGAATCCATGTGAATCACGCTGCTAGGTCTTCAAACAATATGTCTCAAAGCATTATTTGTGCTGCATTAAGATATTAGTAGCCCGTTACATGGGCGTTGCCAGCTCCTCCTCAATAGGTTTAGGATTTGTTGCAGATTTCCACACGTTCAGTATGTTGCCATCAAAGTCTCCACAGCTTCAAACCCCCACCCTGCATGTCTACACAACCACCCTGAAGACGCAGCATGCCGTCTTATTGCTCCAGCACACTGTGAACACCAGTGTTTCCGTTTAACTCATTTAGATGTTTCAGCGTCCATTATCTGAAACTTGTTGGACCCACAACACGTAGCACTTTTTTAATATAGGCCTATTGCTGTCTGTCCCAATTCCCAACCCATAACCACTGTGATTAGTTTTCTATATGCGTTGTCCAAACACAAGCTCCAATTATAGCCCCATACAGTGGTTTAACATGTCATAGCCCATTAAATTAGATCTGCTGAACTATAATAGCTGCTGAACATTTTTCACGGTGTTAAGATATTAATAACAGTCAAACATATTTAAGTATTCCTGAACAACATCGGTAAATTTAGTTTTGAGGACAAGGTCACGATGTCCTTTTACGTATTGTTTACGCTCCTTCACCTCCCCCGAAGTTTTCAACTCTGGTTGCAAACTGGAAAGGAAACACTGGTTACCAGTATGCCTAAAGATTATTTTAACTTGATGTTGACCGATATCACCGTCCACCTTTTTCCCCTCTGCGACAGAAACCATGTGAAGCCCCAGGTGAGGACCGGTGAGGTGACCTCGGCGTCTATAACTCCCGTCCCCTTGGAGAGTTTGACTGGACTGCGCAGTCCGCAGGCCCCCGCTCCCGTCACCACCATCCCAGTCCAGGCGGCCTCTGACCTGAGCTCGGCATTCTCACATCTCTCCTCCTCTACTGATCCCAGTGACGACAGCGGCATGGCTGGACGTGGAAGGTAAAGCCGTTTAACCCGAATGTAACGGCAGTCGTTGATTTAGCTGTGACTTGATCAATGACTCTTAACTGTTGAGTCGCTGTTGAAAAATCACTTATTTGCATTTCAGACGGAGCACAACCTACAGAGGAACACGGAGAAGGCGAGAAGACGACCGGATTGCTGTAAATACCAATTTTCATGTTTTCTTTAAACTTGTATGTTGTATTTTTAAAGCGTGAACCATCTTGTAATCTTTGTTTGTTTGCTCCATATCAATGTCCTTTCTCAGAGGCCTGTTCCGTTAGCAGAGGTCAAGGTTTCTCCACCAAAGTTTGACTTGGCTGCTACCAATTTCCCACCTCTGCCTGGCTGCGTGGTCAGTACACAAGGAGAGCCAGTGCTGGAAAACCGAATGTCCGATGTTGTACGTGGTTTGTACAGGGACAAGGTAAGAAGAAATTAAGACTGAATCAGTTTTTACGTCTCTTGGATAAACTGCACTGAGAGGGGGAACTTCATAGGTGTGATGTGCATTCCTCCTTGCTTATTTTTTATTTATTTTTTTTATAGACCGAACAAGCCAATAAAGAAGCCACTGTGAGTCCAGGACAACCACCAGTCGCAGAGGAGGCTGTGGCTGTATCAAGTCTTGCCCAGCCAGCAGCCAAACCTGCTACACAACCAGTTGGACCTTCAGCTCCTGGGTACGGCTGTCGCAACAATTACAACTTAATCAGGATATTTGGTGCTTTAACTCAAAACACTTGTATTAAACCTAAAATGGTAACTTGAATGTCTGAAACTCTTGTTCCGACAGGGTCACTCGTCAGGAGAGGAGAGTTGAGCGGGCAGAGCCTCCTGCTCCAAAAGTGGCTCCACGCACACCTGTTCAGACTACCGTGAACCCACCACCTCCCACCACACAACCTGTGCCTATCTCCAGGCCTCAGCCCGCCGCCACCGCCGCTGCTGCTGCTGCTGTTGCAGCTTCTGCTGCTGCTGCTGCCGTTGCTGCTGTCGCTGCTGCTGCTGCCACCACCGTCGCCACACCAGCGACTCCCAACACGCCGGCCCCTGCTACAGCCACTACTCCCACCCCTGCACAAGTGAGAATCTGGTTATTTTGTAATTACAGCCTGCACTTGAGCATAGTTGTCTTCCTGATGATGAAAAACATTTGCGCATAGAGGGAAATTAGGTAGTGGACTGACTGGCTTTGGTTCTTTCCCCTCCTCTCTACCTGTCACTCTTCTTCAGTGTCTCTCTCTTTCATCTCTCTCTCTGCCCTTTCCCACCAAATGTCCAAGACGTTAACTCCTACCCCAATGAGCGTTAAGATTATGAGATCTGAGGGTTTGACATGGGAAATCATAATATCAATGTATAAATGTGAGTCTTTGTTACATCTTTTTTTTTTCTTGTGCCTTCTCCCTGCCTTTTATTCAGGAGCCACGTAAGCTCAGCTATGCCGAGGTGTGCCAACGGCCACCTAAGGACCCTCCGCCTGCGGCCCCTGCCCCAGCTGCCACGGTTACCGCGTCAGGCCAGCCGTTGCGCGAGTTGCGTGTGAACAAGGCTGAGGACCCGGGCTCCAGCACTGGTTCTGGAGACAAGCAAGAGAAAGGCCACGACAGGGAGGGGGGATGGGAATGCAAGGAGAGCCGACCAACACGTGAACGTGACTCTCAAGGCTACTACCGCAGCAACGGCCCGAGAGGAGGAGGTGGAGGAGGCGGGGGTGGGGGCCTCAAGTTCCGGGACCAGAGGCGCCCGCCTCCGGCCCGACGCAGCTCCCCACAGGGAGGCTACAGGCACACTGGCAAAGAGCAGAATATCCCACCAGTATCGCCAAAGTAAAAACTTGATATGAATGGAAAAAAAGATTATGAATATATACATGGATATATAATTATATAAAAATGAATAACATAAAAGCAACAACATTATGGTAGCCGCCTTTTCCCCCTGGGACTTGTCCAAAGAAAAGCTTTTAAAAAGGACAATGAGACCGGGACATCCTGGACAAATGGGCAAATTGACACCTGAAGAACTTTGATGAGTGATTTGAAAAGGAAACACAAATCTTGTTTTGGCCTCCAGCATTATGCTTAGTGCGATTTATCTGGAGGCAGTCTCATTTTTGCTCTGCTAGGGAGAGGTGGGATGCTGGGCCGCGTAATCGGCCCTCTACCTTTTTTTTTTTTATTTTATTTTTTTTTTTATTTTAAAGAATAGATGTCTGCAAGAACAATATGCACTAAGAAGAAAATAACATGCATATATGTCATGTACATATACAAAGATATCACTAACACGCAATGAGACATCAGTTTTTGTTTTTTCTTGTGTGCTTAGGTTTGCAAGTATGACTGAAGGGTTGACTGATGTCTGTGTATGCATTGATTGTTTAGCAACTTGATTGAAGTGCTACAGTGTGCTGTTGCATTGATGTAATGAAATGGATGATTTTTGATTTCTACAGCAGAGACTCTGAATCATTGTCCTGAAACCGGACATTGTGGTCCTCTAATGTATATTAATGACATGTGTTCGCTGGTGGTATTTCGATCCTGGTTCATAATTGGCTTAAATCGTATCAATCGAATATCGGAAGCTGTTTTTATGTACGACGCAGTCAGACGTGTGGTTTTGTTTGAACCTGTAATCCACTTTGGGTTGCCCACCGGCCTGTTAGCCGCGGTGAACCTGCTAGCCTGGTCCAAAGTTTTTCATGTTAAGTTTGATCTGAACCGTTCCGGGTCTAACCACTCTGATGGATTCCGAACAGTGTCACGTTTATCAGTCAGGTTCTCTGTTTACATGTTTGATTTTGGTTGTAGGGTGATGTTTTCCACGAGGAGAAATAAAAAAAAAAAAAAAAGAAAAAAGAATGGGTTAATAATAACATTTGACTGTTCAGTGCACCTGGTAGTTTAGGTGAGGTTTGGCTTTTCAACATCATCACAGGATATCCAGGTTAAGCTTATATCTGTGAATTGTTCTTAACAATGGCATAGTGTCAAAAATAGACTGAGGAGTGCTGTTAGCCGAGGATGATAGCTACATGATATTTGGCAGCCTAGTCGTTGGTATAAAGAAAATTGGAACATTTTCACGTGCTCTGTGCCAGCTGCCTCCAATCATAGTGTGCTAGACTAAAGTTTTGATTTTTATTGACCAGGTCTGCTAAATATTGTAGTCTTGGAAACTTTTGGCCCAGTAAAACTGGATTTTGAAGAAGCTGTAGAGGTGTAGTTGCCTATGCTATATTGTGATAACCCTTCACTAGAAAATGTGTGTGGGAGAATGTAATTGTTCTAGTACTGAATTTACAGAGGGAGGCTTTTGACAGCAGGTATCCACCAGATTGTGTTGTGCTTTTAGGGTGAGTTTTCTGGTTTTATTTGTTTTTTTTTTTCGTTTCTTTCCTTTTTTTTTCTTTTTTTTTAATTTTTAAAAAACAGATTGACTTAGAATTTGAAGTTTGACTCACTGTATGTATTGCTTTTTAAATGTATTTATTTTAATTCTGATGCACAACGCTTTTCTCCCAATCTTGGTAGGCTGGTTTCCCCAAAGTTGTGTGAAATCGCATTGGCAAAATAAAACCACGCATGACATTTATAAACTGTTGGAGATGTCAGCTAAGCGAAAATACTTGATGCATTGACTTTGGGTTTAGTGATGCAGTAAAACGAGTAACCAATCACTGGGGCTGTTATTTCTTTTTCATTAATGAGTATGAGCAGCTAGTGATTTAGTATAATTAAATAAATGCACTAACTTGTTTTTAAAAAGAATCTTACTCATGATTAAAGTGAAATAATTTTAGAATATGGTTGATGTTAACAGGCTTGCAAATACCTAAAGCAATCCCCTCCTCCCCCTCCATATGTTTGGGTTATTTTCTATTAATTCGGGTTGGGGTGGCAAACGGAAATATAGTAATGGATCAACCAAGTGTTTGAGACACAATCCTAGAACTGTATGAAATGTCACCAAAAATAAATTATTTTGATTTGGCTTTTCAGTGTCGCGCTTCTTTCTGCTGTCTTGTGTTTCGTAGGGTTGCAGAGTTTCAGACCAATTAATCAGCAGTGAAGTTTCTACGAGTATTTTTAAGGCATTTGTTTTACAGATCCAGGCCTTCTGGATTTAAAGAGGTCTTCAGCCCACGACTTCGCCCCCATTTTAAGTGTTGCTCTCTGCCATGAAACAAGTCGGGTCCTGTCAAAGTACAGTATCGGGATTCAAATGGTCTCAGGTTCAAACGTGATTAAGAAATGTGTTTCTTTCTGCCAATTTACCGTACGTCTGCATCCACGCTTATGTGTTGCAAGAAAACAAGGCCAGTGAGACCTCCAGGAATCCTGCAGAAAAGTGAGAAATAAAGCCAAAATGTAGCTTTGCGACTGAGACGTGACAGAACCAGTTGGTTGTCAGTTGTATACCTGATCCCAACATAGCAATCACTTTCATTACCCCTAAAGCCCAAGGTGGTAAAATCAAACCAACTGCCCCAGTCCATAAGATAGTGAGTTTATTCTCACATGAGACAATGAGGGTAGAAAATGTTTGCGTTTGCTTAAACAGTTTATGAAGAGCAGCCAACCAAGGCTGACAAATTGATTAATCGACTAATAGTTTAGCTCCAATTTGATCTGCTCTAATTCTTCCAAACCTACCGGGTCAAAATCAGGATGCAGACTCATAACGAAGGTCTGGATCTCGAATGATTAATAAATTGACAGGAAATTGATCTGAACATATTTGATAATCAAATATAAAAGTAAAAAGTAAAGTAATACCCAATAAAAGTAAAAAAAAATTAAAAACATTCAATTGTGCCAAATTATGCCCTTTAAAAAACTCTAATTCAGATTAAACTTTGTCATTGCACAGAGTACAAGTACTAGGAAAAAAACGAAATGTGTTTTTATCTGACCAGCAGTGCAAAAAGAAGTAAAAGTGCAGTGCAATGTTCTAGATAAATAACATAACTATAAATAACAGATAAAAAAAATGAAAAATAATAGTATGAGTATAAGAAATATCTCTGAACTGAATATCTGACGTGTCCACCGACCGAACTGTAAAACTAAACTCTAAATGTAATCTGCTAGTGGCTTGTTGGTGTGGTCGTTCACCAGTCTTCATGTTAGATAAGCCACTTGTTGGACTCGACCTTAACATGGTCACGAGCCGGAGACATTCCTGTGGAGGAGGCCTGCTGCGGCGCAGTAACAGGCCTATTTTGGGAAAGGAAGTACTCTCAGTGGAGCTGCCTTTCCCCGTCAGACATAGTTAAAAACCTGGTATTCAAAGTAAAACGTGAAGTTCTGGCCGAGTGGCTCGGTCCAGCGTGAACACGTGTGACGTATGTAAACGTCCCGGGACAGAGGGTGTCGTTACAGATTGTAAAGTTTGTGATCTTGGGCTATGCAGAATAGAATAGAACAGAATAGAATAGGAGATACTATAATATAATAGAATAGGAGAGAACAGAATATAATAGGAGAGAATAGAATAGGAGATAATAGAACATAATAGAATAGAATAGAATAGAAGACGGGAGACTCTCGAGGTGGAGGGCGTGGCCGCGCGCGCTGACGCGTCTTGTTTGGGTCGAGCCGAGCAGCGAGCAGACCGTCCGGTACCCGGTTAGACCTTCAGACCGTCAACCGGAGGACCAGGAACGGTACGTCGGGTCACTGGCCTCCGTCATCGGTCGATGGGGAGTTCAAAGCTCGTTCACGAGTGTTTTCAGTAAATGTCACTCGATGTTTTCGCCTCCGAGGGTCGATCGTTCCCTCGACGCTATAACGTCTGCTAGCTAGCGAGCTAACGTTAGCTCGCTAGCTAGCAGCTAAGCTGGCTAGCTAAGCTAGTCTTAGCTCGATTCTAGCTGCCGGTTTTGTTTCCTCTAAACCAGCCTGTTAGTGTCAAGCGGCTGGTGAGAAGCATTCAAGTACTCTGTTGTTTTGTGAGATATACCGCTTGTTTTAAAACGTGCATCACTTATTGTTTTACATTTTGTGGTGCAGCCTCGACAAGTGAGCTACCGTTAGCTGACGGTGACGGTCATCTGTTTACGTGTAACGATAACTTTAGTTACTTATGGAAAGAAAGTTCAGTTAAAAGCCTCTATTTTCACTCAAAGAACGGTCAAAATGGGTCATTTCATCAAATGTTTGTGTTCATTTTGGTTTTAAAGTAATCACTCGTGATTGTCGTCATGCATAACATTTTTATTTTAAAATCAATCTGACTTTTTTTTAAAGTTGTACTAATAACAAACTCCCAAATTTAACAGGATATCGCCACCGATATACAATATAACTCGTCTTAGCAGACCTAATTATGTACTCTATGTAAGTTTACATTTACACAATATTAAAGATATTATCTACATGAGGGAAAGTCATTGTCCAAAAAATAAATAAATGGATAAAAGTGAATTTTTTAAAAATGTGTTGTTGATTTGTTCGGTTAAGGCCCAGGGATCTCCATTGTGTCTTCCAACTTTTAACCCCAACTTCCTGTAAAATGTGTTTTCAGTGTGCCCGAGTGTCGCCCCGGCCTGGTGCCATGGTCCTCAGTTACACATGAGCTCTACTATGTGGTACATCATGCAAAGCATTCAAAGTAAATATTCACTGTCCGAGCGGCTCATCCGCACCATCGCAGCCATTCGCTCATTCCCACACGACAATGTGGAGGATCTCATTCGCAAGGTAGGCCTCATCTTCTCGTCCAACTTCAAATACATAATATATTTTTAGTGTCATCAGTTGTATTGACATCATTTACCTCCCGTGTGCCCTCAGGGAGCTGACGTGAACCGGATGCATGGCACCCTCAAGCCCCTGCACTGTGCCTGTATGGTCGCTGATGCTGACTGTGTAGAGCTGCTTTTGGAGAAGGGCGCAGAGGTAGGACATAGATGACTCATACACACTAACCCATTCCCCATAGCATACTACCGATTTTTTTATTTTATTAATTTACTGCTGTTCAGTCAGCCACTGTATGATATGAACGGTAACCTGCATAGAGTTCAACCGTGCTTGTGATGGGTAATCCATCACATGGAACAGAGATGCAGGTCTGAGCAGGATCACATTTTATAACTCTTCCCCGTTGGTGTGTTCAAGAATGCTTTGACATTTGAAATTGAATAGTGGGTTGCTGAAAAGCATTGATGCGCAAATATAAAACAGAAGACAAAGGGTAAACAAACATGGAACTGATATGAGATAATTACAATTTAATTGTTTTTGACAATAAAAGGTTTTTAATTGTGAGTCTCATACTGTGCTGTTATGAACTGAAACAAACTGGCAGTGGGAAAATAGCATTTTTATAATACCTAATATTCCATATGACCAAAAAAACAAACATTTTATTATTTACCTCTAGCTGGGCCGAGCCTTACAATTCTAGTTAGATTTATCCAGGCACAGAGATGTCCACATAAACCCACAGGCGGTTTTGTTTGTGATACTTATTGCATTGAAAAATAAATAATAAAAAAAATGTAACAGCAGAGTGCCCTGGTAGAGTGTATGCCACATCTTTTGGTACCTTTTGTTGCATGTCGTACCCTTCTCTCATTCCGTGTTTCCTGGCTGCCTCTTCCCTACTGGCTGTGCCAATGAAGGCAAAAACATAAATTCAATGGCAACATGTCTCTTCAGAAACACTGTGCCTGTTACTTTAGATAGTCACAGTCGATAGTTTTCATTGGGACTGTTTGGTTAAAGGGTTTTGTTTGTATTTTGGGTGAACTTCTAACTCTAGGGCTCTGTTTTTGTGGTGCTGCAAGCAGCGCTACAACAGTTTGGTATTTTCTCGACCTTGAAATTCTCTTCTCCCTGCCTGTGTTATTTTGGTGCCGAGCTGCCACACCCTCTGATCTATATTCACTTCAGCCTGCCCTTTGCACCGTGTGCCGCTGCACATACTTGGACCAAAACGCCATGTGCACAATTCATGCACCTAAGACACAACACTTTTTGCTGGTCACAGTGTTTGCACCATTGAAATATGGCCCACAGTTTTGTTAACCACTTAGCGGAACATTGCTCTTTTCATTACATTTCCTTCTCAGGTGAATGCTCTGGATGGATATAACCGAACAGCACTGCACTACGCAGCAGAGAAGGATGAGAGCTGCGTGGAGCTGCTGTTGGAGTATGGGGCCCAGCCAAACGCCCTGGACGGCAACAAGGACACGCCACTTCACTGGGCTGCCTTCAAAGATAACCCAGAGTGTGTGAGGGCCCTGCTGGAGAGTGGGGCCTGTCCCAATGCCAGGGACTACAACAGTGACACGCCTTTGAGCTGGGCAGCAATGAAGGGCAACCTGGAGAGTGTCAAAGTGCTATTAGACTACGGAGCCCAGGTCCATGTGACCAACCTGAAGGGCCAGACCCCCATCTCCCGACTGGTTGCCCTGTTGGCCCGGGGTCTGGGCACTGAACAGGAGGAGGAGTGCTTGGAGCTGCTGTGCCGGGCAGCAGGGAGGTTTGAGATCCGACGGGCTGATGGCACCCTTCCCAGGGAGCTGAGTAAGGATCCCCAGCTGCTGGCGAGGCTGACCAACATGGTGGCACACGCACCCACGCTTCGCTCTCTGGCACGCTGCGCTGTTCGTCAGAGTCTTGGAGTCCAGTTCCTCCCCACTGCGGTAAAAGAGCTTCCTTTACCAGAGACTATCAAAGACTATTTACTGCTGAGAGACTGAGGTGATGAAACCATTAGGCAGCTCTCAGACCTCACTGGCTGATAATTGGACATTTATTAGCAAGTAAGTGTCTCCATTGAATTATAGGATATTGGCATTTATCAAACCCTGCAAATTAGTACATATTTAGGCCCCATGAAGATGTACATACCTCTCAAAGTCTCTTTTTTTTTTTTTTTTTATAATCTAGTGGATGAACAACATTTAATGAGCAGTGCAAATTGGTAAATCTGATCAGTTTCAGTTGTATGAAGACCACTGCACAAGTCCATGTTCATATTGTTTCATAAAAACAGCTAAAAGCTCTGGCCTGTTTTAAAGTATTTTCACAGTACAGGCAGTGCCGCAAGAAACTATAACATCAGGGTTGTTAGGCTTCATCATAGGAATTTACCTACGTGAAGCTTGTTGTGTCCATTCAGCTGTTCACAAAGAGCCAGTTGACATTTTAAGTTGGATATTATAATATTTTTTTTGTCTGCAAAATGTACAATAAGTATGCTACATTTTAATGCTTAAATATAATGTCATTATGTTTTGTCACAGAACATGAGGAAAATCATGAATGTTGAGTTTGGTGGTAAAATTAGTCTATCCTCGTTGGAAGATTTAAATGTATACTAGGTTTATGAATAGCGATAATGTCTAATGATGCAGGCGGTCCAGTGATTCTGTCAGAGGATGCAGTTTCTGAAGTAGAGCTCTGGAACATCTACAGTGGCCATCTTTCTCTCAGTGACGTCCCAGTGAACTCACAATGCAGTCATTTTTGCAGTACGAAGAAAAAAAAAAGGAAAAGTAAAAAAAAAAAAAAAAAAACACTTTAACCAGAACAGAGAAGATTGTGCCAGAAGGGAGCTGTTTTATTTGTTATGTAGAAGCAATGAAATGTTGCACAATATTATCATTGGTTCCACAAAATGTGCCAGGCACACTAATCTTGCCTTCATCTAGCCATCTGAAAATGTTCCAGTGTTGATAAAAGTTGTGTCAACATGCCTGCTGATATGTGTGATTTACCATTTATTTTAATGAAGGATGCCGTTGCCAAGAAGGAATAACTCTTTTTTTTTACAACGGATCTTTTCAGTCTTAACTTTCCAAAGTTTGGGTTTTCAAAGGTGCTCCCGGGTCTAAACGTTTGCTGCATATGTTTAAAAAGTACTTTTTAATTTTACATTAAATGTTTAAATGTAGAAACATGAAATGGCATGATTACTAAGTTTTTGTCCTTGAAAGATTCACTAAATAAGCTTGCAAAATGTGTTTACGTTTGTTACGCCATCTGTCTGACATCTGAACATTTCTGTGCTTGGTTTTGTTTTCTTCTTCTTCTGCCGCTGTAAAAATGAACCCCTAAGGTAACGTCTTGTGTACACCTGCAAAAGTGCTTCTTTTTTTTTTTTTTCTTTGTCAATGAAAGTAAATGCCTTTTTATATTCTGTTTTCCTCTCTCCATTGTTCTTCACATAATAATTAAACTCATGAAGTTGTTTAAATGAACAGCTATAACACATTTAACGAGTCATGATTAAACACTGCTGCTCCGAAAGCTCGGCTGTAGTATAAAACTAAAATACTGCAGTGTCATTTTCATATTCTTGTCTCTAATCAGATTGAGGTTTAATTTGCATAGGCCTTTTTTTTTACAGCATATATTTTGACTGCAGCAGGACATGGCACGGAAAGCTCAGGTGTTACTGAAGACATGAACAATGGCTCCATTATATTCAAGTGTCCCAATAAGTGAGCAACAGTGTGACAGGGAACCAGCAGGCCCCTGAAACCAAACTTAAATGGAATTCAGCCATCATGAATTTAGCTATTTACCTCCGAGGTTCTCCGGCACCTTTCAATAAACTGCAATGTAGTCTCTCTTTTGAATACCAAACCAGTGATCAACAGTCAAAGCCTTTCAAATGTAAAGTTTCCATACTACACCTGTGAGGAACATCAAGGCAATGTTTTGATGTGAATCTCACTTCCTGTCACGTAATGTCAGGCCCACATGCTGCTTTGTCACTGGAAATATACCCATATTTAAAATGCACAAGTAATATACAACATTATCTGCTGGGTCAAACATATACAAACAGCATGAATATTAATATAGGGAAGAAAAGGCTGGATTATGTCCAACTGTGACTACTTGTTAGTGTTTAGGATTGAATACAGCTGTAATCACTTAGTGCCTGTACAGCGTAATAACAGCTTGACTACACTCATTTGTCTGAATCACAGTCATTACATTGAGGGCCAAAGGAGCTCAAATATGAGAAATCACATACATTTACAGTCAAGACCGCTGGAGCTGTTTCTAAGATACTTCTGGTGACTTTGTAAAACATTTAGATGGTCAAGAAGTAGCTGATTGTATTTTTACATTAATACAAAAGTTAACCTTCGCGTATTCAGTTCTCAAATCACCCACCGGGGGTCTCTCTAGCCTTGTTTATGTGTCAACTCATTTATTGTCTTTTAAAACCGTCTCTGAATTAGAGTTAGTGTGATTTGCAAATTGGAGGAAAATTGTGACGTTACGTAACACTTGCTGTAGATCACATCGGATGCCTCGTCTTTAATTCGTTATGCACTTTTTTCAAACACACAAGAGGTGATTTGAAAAATTCTCAAGTTCAGATCTTATTATTTATATTTTGGCCTTTTGTTTTAGGCTTTTACACCATGCTGCCTTTTAGGACGTCCACTTCCAGGGAGAGAGAATGTGGTGAGAGTATCAGGAAGGAAACACAGTAAGAGGGGAAAATACATTTGCATACAATAGTGTCAACTATTTGCTTTTATCCTGTGAGTTGTGACACATAACAGTAATCAAAAGAAATATTTAATTAAAAATGGAAACCAATATAATTTTGACTTTATTTATTACTAAGTGACTACATAGTCACAATAGTCATCCTCCGTGTACAGCAGCACTCCACATACCTGGCTGGGGCTGACTTGGAAATAATTTAAATCAAGTCAATTCAATATTACAAAATCTCAAATTAGCCTCAAGAGGCTTTACAATCTGAAAGAAACACCACACACCCATCCAATTCATAGAGATAATTTTGTAATTGGGGATTGTTAACAATTTACTATTAAGGGGAGATTCTCTAATCATAAAGACAAATATACTGTATGATTATAAAAAATGAATATGAGCTTCCAATTCACTATATATATATATATATATATATATATATATATATATATATATATATATATATACTATTATAAACAATTAGTGTATATATTCAGTATATATATACTGAATTGGAAGCTCATCTTCATTTTTTATTTTATTTTAATCAAATATATTATTTTATATGTCATTTAGACATTTAATATTATGTTTATATGACATTTATTGACTACTTAAATTCCGTAACTTGAATAGGAATTTGAATGTTTACGTAACATAATGTTCATTGATGGCTGCTACCAAATATGGCGCCCATTTCGATCGGGTAGGTGAAGACAGGTGTACCACACGTTGGGGACTCAACACAGCATCTACATTGACAGATGTCCATGTTTCCCTTCCGTGTGTAACTACATGTGAAATAAGTCCACATTTCTGGGATGTCTCCATCCAATCTCCGAGCCTTATCTGAAAACCAGAAACTTCTCTTCTCAACGTCCGGATCCATTTCTCGACATATGGCGACGAGACCTGCGCTGAGTTATCGCGAGAACTCGACGTCGAGGGGAGTGTCAAATTCCAAGAGAGAGGAGAGGAGAGGGGAGCCACGGAGAGGGGCGCAAGGGTGAGTTTGTAAACACTTTATTACCCTTTAAATCCCCCATAGATGTGTCGACTGTACTAAACTACGACAAAGTAGCGTGTGACGCGTCACTTTCACTGTTTGTTATGACCAAAAACCACCCGCGTATTTGAGTGTCCCAACTGTTGTGGCGGCTCCAGCGCTTCATTCTGTCTCGCTTTGCACTCAAGTGTCAGTCCGCTAACTCAACTTAACGGCGAGCCCCCTTTTTATGCGTTTGTGGATTCGACCGTTAAAAGACGTTAAAAAGCCGTTGGCCCGGTTCAGTGCGGACACGGCTCGAGAGTGTCGCTGTGCGCTCGTTGTCATGGTTAAGACCGTTCGTATAGCCGTTATTACGCCTTTTCGAACGCGCGTTCGGCCTGTTGTGAGCGCGAGCTACTCCAGCTAGCCGCTAGTGTTTCGTGGAGACCGAAAGTTGGTTTCGGGGCTCCGACCAATGGGATTGAACGAGCCCGTGTTACTGACAGGGTCCTCGGCTGCGCACACGCTGGAGACCGCTGACTGACACGCCTGTGGCCAATAGCTGAGAAGAAAAGGCGGTCTTGTTACGGGAAAAGGCAGGGCTTAAAGCGTGCCCGTGTGTCGCCAGACTGTAATGACGGCTGCAAAAAAAAAGAGACAAACTTTTTTTTTTTGCAGGCCAGTCGGCGTTTTATGGAAGAAGGAACTGAAGTTTTCAGAAGTTTTGGGGGGTTTTCTGTTTGACCTTGCTCTCTCTCTCTTTCTTTTTAGTATCGTGGCTGGAAACCACGTCTGTTTTTTGGGCGGTAGAATATGCTGTGACGATAATCTGGACACTAAAGAAGCCGAAGTCTCTAGTAATAATGATATCCATAGTATTGCAATCGGAGCTGCTGAACGCCCCGGGATCCGCATCCCCATGCATGTCAACACCTTCATTAGGAATGTAGGTCATGTTTTTGGCAGAGTTGTACCTCATTCCATCACATAGAGTTACACCAGAGAAAAACTGCAGCTTGTTTTGTCCAACTAAGCATCTTGACCTACTCTGAGTAATTATATAAGTTTGAATTGTTATGCAACGGAAATGCTCTTTGCTGTTCTTTGCTTAAACAGTACCACGTTATTACACATGTCGTGAATAGATTTGATAGTTTGAAAATATATCTTGAGCATGTGTGCGTTTATGTCATTTGTGCCTTTGGCTAAGATGCCAGTGATTTGAAGTGTGTCCATTTTATTGCTGGTTTGTTAATTCAGTATTAGATTTACAATGTTATCGAGGATTAAGCATAGAAGATTTAGTTAAATTAATGTCTGCACCAGAGGCAGAGCAGGCTTGAGACACCAAACATCAAGTGACACAGTCTTTTTCTTTTGAATTAGAGCCAAAACCTCTCGGCAAGTGTTTATAAAAGTTGCGGACCAGGAATAATTTCAGCACAGTTTTTTTTAAATTTAATTTTAGAAAACAACATCTGGCTTGGTCCATCGTGTATTTTCCTACATTGTCTGCTTGCTCGGCATGGATTAGCTTTAAGGCCTTGTTAGTTATGCAGACAAAGATATAGAATTTCATTTGTTCCATTTACCAAATCTCGGGTTCACTTTGCTTACATAAATACATATTGGCTGTTGCACACATCCAGCTACAGCCTAGATCTCCCTTGTCACTCATATCCTACATTCACAGGACCTCACATGTGATCCAGCAAATATCCTTGATCCTTCAATTGATCAATCACTGACCGACTTTTGCTTTTTCACCATTTCACTCTCTCCCTCCCCCTCCTATGTTTTTTTTCTTTTTGTGGGGTCTCCCCTACCCTCTGGCAATTCAAGCCTCAGATTCCAGAGTTATGGCTGCAGTGCGAGCTATTAATACGGTTTGTTTAGTCAGTTTCCTAGCAGGCTGCATCAAACACTAGATGGCTGTGGCTGATTATAGCTGCGACTCATTCCCCTACACCTGCTGAGTCGGAGAAATCCAAGTTAACGGTGGGACTTTGGCAGCAGCTCAATGAGAGGGACAGGAATTAGGGCACTTTGACTGCTTGCATGTCACCTTGGATGGAAGGAGGCAAAATAGGTGCACTTGATATTCATGCATGTAATGAATATCAATGATTTGCATCACCAATATAACTAACAGACTGATTTATTGTCTCACAGAGTTGAAGTCCGCATGAAGCGCAGCTTTACTGAGTGTAGTAAAACTTTACACTGTCAACTCATTAATTACCTTCAGAGTTTATTCTCAGTGAGACACTACTGACAGTCAACGTAGTAAATTAGCAGCAAATAAATTCACGTGAATTTAGCTGAGGATTACAAATAGACAGTTTTTTGACGATTTCATTCAAGATAGATGGACTTACCACGAAGCCAATCAATAGATGCCAAAGAAAAAGATTCAACGCATCTGTTTTAATCAGCTTAGGAGATTGGTTGGGGCAGCTATGAAAACAAACGGTATTTTCCACCCGTCATCTGAAATATATGGTGGACTTCCCACAAAATCAAATCCCACTTTTGGTGTTGGTGCCAGCCAGCCAAGTTAATGTCTAGCATGTCGTTAGTAAGATGTAAACTCTGAAATCTGTTCCCACTCCTCACGCCAGATGTGTCCATTTCCCCACACGGTCCACACCCTCGGTATAACGAGCTAGACGGAGTATCTCGTTTGCAGACACATCTCTGTCCAAATAGACTCAGTGGATTGGGAACACGTTGTGAGGGCCCTGGCACCAACCTGTTGCCTTTCTCCAGAGCATGGGAGGTCTGGAAGAAATCAGACTGCTCTTCTTTATCGGCCATCTGATCTGCACAGAGCGGTACAGGGCTTTTGCTTGCAAACACGATGCATACCCCTTCCCTCCATGAAGACGTAGAACTAAGAGAGACACAACGGTGAGGCCTGTTACTGGCCTGGCGTCATGGGAGAGCGTTGTATTTCAGCGCACGGCTTCAGTAATCATGTGTTGGCTCAGGGGCAGCTGTCCTCGGCAAAAGGGAGAAATAGAGGGAGGAAGGAGGAAAATATACTGACTTCAACACTGGGAAAACTTTCAGACATTTATGCCTCGCCAACATAATGAATAATCTGTCCCACTCAATAATGTGAGGCTACACGCTCAATCCGCGTAGTGGGTACAACAGAGGTTAATGTTGTCTGTAACTCAGTTATATCACAATACTAAACATGTTTACCTGACTTTGCTTTCCAGTTTGTGGAATAGCTGTACATATGAAATTTGATAGTACAACGACAGATTTAATGAAGATGATTAAACAAGCTTACAAACGAGTTGGAACAACACAGAAGTTCGGCGGATCATCAGTCGAATCATCAGAGTCAAATTTCAAGTTTAGGAAGTTGGTCACAAAAGACATATAAGACGTAAATCTCGAAGGGGGTAGTATTAAATTGTTACGGTAACACACCATCCTGCTCATCAGCCCATGAATGTGTTGTGAAACCATGAAACCTTTATGAGTATTGCAGTAGTCAGTGGCTTTTGTTTATTGAAAGGTTTCTACGTGTGCGCATATAAAGGAGCAATGCATGCTGGTAGTTGCATTGTGCAATAGCTGCCAGAAGTCACTTCGGGCAGCTTGAGAGAGCTAAAACATTAATGTCCCTTGTCCATCGCCATCACCACCTTCAATTCCCTGATTTAAATTGAAAGGCCAGGTTAGTTTTCTAAACTTCACAGTTTGTCTTCACATGGAGTGTTGTTCATGGTGGTTTGGTGAAGTTGGGGCTTGAAGGGAGGGGTGTGTGTGGAGTCATTCTCCTGTGTGGAGACAGCTGATAGAAGCAGTAATCCTCCCACAGCTCTACTTTATGTCGCTGTAGCTTCAGACACAACATGAGGAGAAACCAAACATAAGCATGTGCATATTTAACCTTTTGACATTAGCATTACTCGGGGAGAGATGGATGCGGTATTTGGATTGTAGTCACAAAGCTTTGGAAGTGCATTCAAATGCCCAACAATGCTCAGCTTCTTTGCATCTGTTAATACAGTGTCAACAAATGTTGATGATGTATTAGCATCCCAATGAAATCGTTCATGTTATGTTTTTACATCATAGGGCTGGAACATTTTGTTAATTTATTGAATTAATGATGTAATAAATATTGTATCCACCAAAATAAACTCTCAATGCAGTTTACAAAGAAAATATTTTGTGAATTTTATATACTTAAAATCAGAATAACAACCTGTTTCACAGTTAGCCCAAAGTCCAGCATCTGAAACTGATCATACAGTAATTAATCAGGACGAATCAGAAGTAAGCCAACATAAAAAAGGAATATAATGTAGGGATGTATTTGAAAATGATTATCATTACATTGATAATTTGAGTTAAATATGACAATTTACTGTGGTAACGATTTGAGATCATACAGTGAAGCAGTAGTGTTATTATGCACTTTTATTTCATATTAAATATTACATTTCCATTGTAATTTATCTTGGCAACCAGCTAGTAAAGGTAGATGTTGGATATAAATCAATATAATATTTAGAAAATGATGTAACTCATTGTATTATTTGAAGTTAAGTAATAGTAAATATTGGCAATAGTTTAAAGGTTGTCTGGACTGAACACAAATACCTCTCTCTATTAATAATACTCCACTAATAATGTTTGTTCTCCATCAGTAACTTGAATCTCAAGACAGGAAACGCTTGTATTTAATAAGAAAAACAAGTACGAGTGAGGTACACCGTCAGGTCATTGTTATTGTACCCATTTCAATATAATTGTGCTGTGGATTCACGTCAGAGTTCACAGAAAGTGGACGGAGATGACTGAAACAAAGAGAAACAGCAGAATCACAGAGGGATTGAATGAGGGGTTGCAAGAAGGTAAAAGGTTGGGAGGTGCTAGAGAGGTGAGGAGAGGGAGTGGTGATGGGAGAAGGAGGGATTTGAAGTGAGGGAAAACGAGACAGAAAAAGAGGGAGGGGTCTTTGTGTAAACGGTAGCGGTCGTTCCCTCGTGTAAGCGGCTTCTCATTCGCCAACCAGAAGCCCCCCTGCGTGAAGGAAGTATCACCAGGGAAACTTCGTCTCGCTGCCTCTGTGCATGTTTTCCTCCTTGCCAGGGTTATTTTTAAATAGCATTCAGCTTCCTGCTCAGACTAAAGACTACAAGCCACAGCATCCCTGTTTTGTTATTTTCAGGATTTGCCACTTCACGAATCAAGAAAAGCAGCAGCAATGTTCTCCTCTTCTCCTCTCCCACAGTTACATTGCAAGCTCTTTGCAAAAATGGGGGACGACCGACCTTTTGTGTGCAATGCTCCTGGCTGTGGACAGGTAAGTGGTATCCCTCCTTGTCCTGGCTTTCAGGTGTATGCATGTGTGTGGTGGTGTGGGATAGAGTAGCAGCTGACTGTAACTAATCATCATTGAATGTATTGTACTTCTTAAGTGAAAACGGAAAAGATCGAGTACTTGAAAAGGCACTTGATTTGCCGAGGATAAAACTTCACATATACAATGAGTGAACTTAAAAACCCTGCGTTGTAACTAGCACGCTGTCTTGTGAGACAATGCTGTCTCCTTCAACAGTGACTCACTGGAAGCTCCAGTGAGTAATCAGTTATTGTTTCAACCTGTCACTGTTGACTTCTAGTGCCTGCAGACACAGGTTTGAGCCACGGCAGTGACTCAGCTGAGTCCCAATAGTGCTCTCACATGCCAGTAACGTGGTGCGTTGTCGGAGCTTGGCCTTATATCACAGCACATTTAATAAAAGTGTGTTCTAGGACTCATGATTATTCAACAAAGGAGACATCATGTCTCATGTTGTGCTGGATTAGCTGTCTGATCCTGTGTGTAGTTGGGTGTGATATCCTCAGCGCTAGGGATGGATTATCTCTCCCGGGGTCTGGAGGAAGAAAGTGTTTTATGTGGTTAAGAAACATTTGTGATTCATGAGCCGTCTTCTATTCTCCGATCAGAAGTCATCTGTTGTACATGGGATTTGCTGTTTGAACAACAGGCATGTAAAGCAGTTAAACATGTGCGTGTTGGATGAATAAATGATGATTTGTTTGGTTATTTTCATCTCAGAACATTATGGACACCTAGGGACCCATTCCCTGAAATGTTTTTCATTTCCTTCGACATGTTTATGTGATGTTAATGCTCTGCATATTTCATTTGTAGATATCATTATTAATTTAGTTAGCAGTTAAAACAACATAATCAAATAGGTTGATGACAGTGTAGGTCTCTCGCTGTGGCATAAATGTCACGGTGGTCTTGTTGGCAAACAGTTGCCTGTTTCTATAGAGCAACATTATCATTCATTTGGAGTCATGTTATACAATCTAATATTCACTCTTTTTTTGGACTCTGACAACTCCTGAGTGAAATATCTGACTCTGAAGCTGCTAAATGCACCACTGTGTTAATGAGCTAACGTTAGTAGCAAACTGTGTGTGTCTGCAGTTTGATGCTGGGCAGGTAGCAGGTAGCAGGTAGCCTCCATACTGCAGCTGAAATTAGGAGAGCAATGGGACTGAACCAACCAGCGACCCATTTCACAATACACGCCAGAGCCCCGGACTAACTTTTACACTGGTAGCACTGGTGTAAACCAACTTTCTCACTTCAATGACCTTTGCCTACAATGCACAGAATAGCTTTCCCCTTGTACCACAACCCCAGGTTCTGCTTTAGCCATTGTGGTTGAAAGTGGTACTTTGTTTTTTATTGCTTCCTAGAGTTCTATGCCTCTCTCTCTTTCTCTCTCTCTCTCTCGACCCAGCCGGTCAAGGCAGATGGCCTTCAACATAAAGCCCGGTTCTGTTAAAGGGGAGTTTTATCTTTGTCACCATCGCCAAGTGCTTCCTCATGGTGGAATGTTGGGACTTTGTATATTAAAGAGTATGGTCTAGACCTGCTCTACATAAACAGTGTCATTAGGTAACTTCTGTTGTGATTTTGCTCTCTATAAAACATGTATTGACTTGACTTACAAACACGCAATATACGTAGGGCGGGAACACCAATGATGATGATCATTATGCACTCACATAAACAACGGGGGAATTTTAACTTGCACAGGTTGCAGTATGAAGCCCTGGTCAAACATACATTTTGATCCATGGGTAACGTAAATATATTGATTAGTGAAGCTTTAAAAATTGTCTAGACACAAGCTGTCGAACAATAAATTGACCTGTCTAAATTGGAGGAGGAGCTATCTGATCAGAGAGATGACTCTGTGAAATTGATCAGGCATTTGATTGAAAACTTTTAGTACATGACAGTTTTCAACACCTTTTGGTTTGTACCAAAAAAAGTATTGAGGTTCAATACCCAGTCTCACATATTATACCAGCTTAAGTATCATTATACAAATTGTTATGTAGCTGAGACACGTGCTGCGTTTATATTCATCATCTTTGATGATATTTATTTGTGTACATTAAGGCACAAGCGCCTTATGTCCAAACGCTGTTTTACTCCTGCCCTTTACAAGCAACAGTTGTCTACCAGGAAAGTCTGAATCATGCCCATAATAGAACACGGATGACTGACTCCTGGCTTTGCTCACGGTTTTCCTTTTGCCAAGTTAACAACAACAACAACAATAACAACAGCCCCCTCCCTCAGGCCCCCGTTTTATAATATGATACCCAGCATCTACTTTGTGGGGAGGTGAAATCCCAACTGCCAGTATCGCATGCAGGGAGATTAGTTGGAGATAGTTTCCTCTGCGAGATCCAGCCGCCTTGTTCAGAGGAAAGAGACAAATGAGACATGTAGTTGTATTGGTGATGCTGCCTGGTCGGGCTAAAAATAAGCCCCCTGACACTTGACTGTGTTTCCACTTCACTCTCTCACGTATGAACTTGCAACTGCAATGCAACTCCCAAAATAGGCTCCAGCGACTGGTGAATAGGCTGGTACCAGAGCTAAGATTATTCCTCCTACGTCTCCGACTGATTCACCTCGCCACTTCTCCAAAGAAGAAGTGGCGCATCTCAGACGATGGCTTCTCTTCAGAAGGTCCCATTTGTTCAAGTGCCAGACCTCCTGTAGCTTCCACTGTGGATACCTGACAGGAGATACAACATAGGCTAACGGCGAGCTTCATTGATCTTGTAACGCACTAGTTTGACAACAATGTTTTATCTTCTGTAAAAACACCTAACATTTGCATTTGTAGCATCTGATGTGACGTGTCAGCTTATTTGCTTTTGCTATTCTTGCCATGCCACTGGTTTTCAGACCTCATCAATCTGTAGATTATTTCAACCATTGGTCTTGCCCTTCATTTGTATGATTTTTTTTTAAATAAATCTATTTGTCATACGGGCCCTTTTTTTCTTTTCTAGATCATTCTAGTTTGTGTAAAGATATTTGAGCCCATGTCCTGCAGCTATAATGGGCCCATTCAGGGATTTTAGACATAAGGAACTGTACACCATCGAGACGCTGCTCTTTATGGGTTGTCACAAAGTGTATGCAGTGCAGGCTGCTATCTTCAAGAGATTATCTGTCTGTGATTGTTGCAATTATGCAATATGATATCTGGGTTAATATTATAAAGGCTATTTCCTCAAGTCCCCAGAACAAGTAGACAATTACCCGTAGGCTACTTCTTGCTACTTATTGTTCCTCTTTTCTTCTTGTTCACTTGTTCCAGAGGTTTACCAATGAGGACCACTTGGCTGTACACAAACACAAGCATGAGATGACACTGAAATTTGGACCAGCCAGGACTGACTCTGTAATTATTGCAGGTACTGTTTGATCTCAACAAAAACCCAGCATTACTCTTCTTCTTTGTTAAATATCCCCTCCCTGACTGTTTATCAATAGCATAGCTCCACATCAGTGTGTTCCGACACCATTGAAAGAAAAGCAGCTCCAAAGACACATTTATGACATGGGTTTCTATATTTAAGGCTGAGTGTGAAAGCAATACTTTGAATAATTATCTCTGTTTGTTCCCTTTTGCCAGACCAGACACCTACTCCCACCCGCTTCCTAAAGAACTGCGAGGAGGTTGGTCTGTTCAATGAGCTGGCCAGCTCCTTCGAACAAGAAGAGGAGGAGAGGAGAGCGAAGAACTCTGTAAGAAAGACTTGGGGTTTATGACCCTGCCAATGTTTTCATCTGCGTTCGAATATGTGTTACAGCGTTTATGTATTGTTATTAACAGAAACCTCTGGAATCTCCTACAAGACTCCCACATTGTGAAAAATAACTTTCTACTTCCTTCTTTCTTACCTCAAGTGTTGAAGTGAAAAAATGTTGCTTTTAGAAATTCCAGCCTTGTGTATTTATCAGTATAATCTAAACTGTTGCATTGACTTCTTTTAGATGATTTTATTTAAATAGATCAGTGTGTTTTATTGCACAAAATAGTGTTATCTGATTTTGTGGTTGTTTGGTTTGTGTGCTAAATACAAGCTTACGTTTTCAATGTAATGTAGTCTGTTATCTTTGATAAGTCATGTAAACTAACACTCTTTATCTCTCTCACTTTCTTTGTCCTCCTCAGCTCCTTGCTCCGAACTCCGGGGCTGTGGACATGAGCATGCAGACAGCATCAGACGTGAAGGTGAAAGAAGAGGAACCTGTAGAGGTTGACTCCTCGCCACCAAGCAGCCCTGATTCTTACTCTGAAGATTCAGACATCTACGAACCTCTGGTAAAAGGAAAGGTAGGACAGAATGGGAGGAGGGAGGATTACACGAGTGTATAGAGAAAAGGGTGGATCCTAAACGGTGTACTCCCCTCACTGCTATTCTCCAAGGACACACCGCCCAGAAGTTCAGCCCCCACCCCGACTATTGTGCGTCCAGGTTCCCTCCAACTACACTTGGGCTTTGATGCCCTTCAGCCCACCATGCCATCACCCACCTCTGTCATCACACAGGCACCACCTTCCAATCGAACTCTGTGGTGAGTAAAGTCTTTCTACTGACTTCTGATAACTACTTTGAACCTGATTTGCCTCAGGTAGCTTTTAAGCTCTTACAAAAACAAACACATTTTCAACGTTCAATTAAAAGCTGTATCTTCTCTGTCCTAAGAAAGCTCTCTTAATTATCACCCATCATTTAAACTCCTTCGCTGCATGGCAAGAAGCCCACACTGTCATTGGCTTAAATACCTCATTACTTCAGAAATCTCCTCTGTGGGATAACCCCAACATCTCTCACCCGTTTGCAAATGGAACATAAACAAATGGGGGTTAATAATGGCATAAAAACAGTTTTTGCAATTACCTGAAAATCATTATTTATTTAGATATTTTCAGATTAGACTCTGGGCCGGCAACAGCTATGCAGGCTTTCCATATGTTTCCATAGCTTCGTGAATACTTGTTCACTACAAAGGGTCTGACATCTTATATTTATATTATTCTAAACAGTATCTTGCCGATTGATAAATCGTAAATCGGATCTTGAATGCAAATACGCTGATAACCATTGGTGTAATATCCTTGATATGTCTCATTCTGTGGTAAACTCAGCTAAACACAGACAAATACAATCTAACATCTTTAATATAACCTATTACACTCTACATGGACTTCGCAAAATATACCAGAAAGCCTCTACCGATTGCCAGAAATGTAAAACCTGTGATGGAGATTTACTTCATATGCTTTGGAGTTGCTCTTATCTGGAACAATTTTGAAAATACATCATTAGAATAACTTCAGATTTTATATAAATAACTACATTTCATCTGACTTTAGGCTCTGGATCTTAGGAGACAGACAGTAACTTAATGTGAACCATAATAAAAAATACTTCACATTACTCCTGAGGACAGCTGAGGAAAAAAGTGTGTTCTAAAAAACTGGAAATCTGAACTTCCTCCTTCATAGAGGCAGTGGTCAAAGGAATTAAGGTCCTATAGTGCTGCTAATAACATATTGTTCAGTGTGAGGAGGGAACCAGCAATGTATGACAAAACAAGGGGCTCTTTTCTGGCCTTACATCTTCATTAAAACACTGGTTAGGTTAGTTGTATGGGAATTTGTCCTCCTGTGTATTGTCTATTTAATATTGTAATAATGTATCACCATACATTAGAACCTCACACCTGATTGAATTTTGTTTTATTAGCATTTTTTGGGGTTGTTTGTCTTTCTTTGTAATCGTTTATGGAAATAATTTTTTTTGCCTCAGTAAAACATCTTAAAAAAACAAACACATACACATTTAGTGTAGTCCACATTTCCCATACTCTCTACAACACTATGTTGAACCTCAACTATGCTGTGAGTGAACCCTTCGAACCCAGGATGCCGTCATGTTTTTTGTGGCTGCCCACTTTTATACATTTCCTCGTCATTAATCAGACATATGTTGTATTTTCGAGTGAGCTTGGATCTAGTTCTGTGAATTTGAGCCGTCATTGTATTCACAGCTTGGACAAGTTTTTATTTATGTCAGTGCGGATTTTGTGGGTTGAAGTGGATCATTTTTTCCCAAAAGGTAATAGTTGCTTTGTTACAAAAACGTTGTCGTATAATATTGTTATTTATCCAAACGTGACTGAACTTCCTGTTCCTGCCTGTCTAGTTCGCCAACCAGCCACTACCCCATGATGATGCTTCCCTCTGGTCAGGCAGTGCCTGTGCTCCCTGGTCCATTACAGATGCCCTCTGTCATAAATGTAAGGCAGACCAACAGTTTAAATATGTTGAACGTCAATTTTATACCTAAGAAGTTGGTTCACGTTGTGAAAACATATGTATTTGTGCATCTTATCTGGTCTCCAGCTGGCCCGACCCATGTGCATGGTACCCAACATTCCTGGAATCCCCGGTCCTCCTCTGGGAGGCAGCAGCAGCGGCTCTAACTCCCCTTCTGGCTACAGCATCCACTCAGAGGCCAAGATGGTCAGCACTAGATTAGCTCTCTATTTTTATCTCTTTATCTGTTCTTTTTGTCTCCACCTTCACCCTCCAGCCTTCCTCTGCACTGACTTAGTTTGTTCATCATATGACTTTTTACTGCAGTTACTTGTTTATTAAACCCTTAAGGCATACCAAACCAACATCAAAGAACTAGCGGCGACCAAGGCTGACTGTTGCGTGGCCTCATGTGGCCTGTTTCTTGGCCAATAAGTAGCACTTGAACAGACCGCAAAGACTACAGCCAACGGCCAACTAGTGCGTATTTTCTGCACCATGAATGTATAAAGAGAACTGGATTCAGCTCTGGACTTTTACGTATGAAATAACCCGAATCTTCCATCCATCCTCCTCATCCATGGGCGCATAGAGTAAGCGCACTAGCGTTTCCTTAAACCTTGCCTCCCAGTCTCGGTCTCACATGAATGAAAGAAGGAAAATAACTCTAGATTGAGCGTTAAGTGCGTTTTACCTTTAGGACCTAATTATTTAAATAAAAAATTCAAGTCATCGTACTGAGAAGTTAATTAACCCCAAAAAAGTTATACTCTGATTCAGACCTCTCTTTCAAAATTTAAGTCTATGAGAAAAAGTATTTTTGGGCCCAGTGGCATCACGTGACGGACCCTGAAATTGTAATTCCACAGTTTGGCCACTTTGTAAAAGTTGCTTCCAAGCCTGGCGCTTTTCCTGGGGGGTTGTTCTGCGCCGGAGTCAGAGGAAATCACTCCTGTATTCGTCATTCAAAAAGGGAAAACGAAAGCCCCAGGACTGCAGATATCCAAGCAGTGGTTATGATACCTGCATGAAACAAAGCAGAGTTTGCCACTACAATCTTAACGCTTGTTTTCCTCACTTCCGTTTCTCTACTTGTACACTGATTCGCTTCAGCTGAACACCCAACCAGATTGATTTCCCTCGCCGATGAGCTCCACCGCCGATTCCACATGCTGGATCGTCCAATAGGCTGCAGAGTAGGGCCAACTAATGCCAACAGAGCGGGACAGACCGCAAAAACTAAGGCCACAGATGCTCACCAACGGCTCCTCACCGTCCTCCTGGTGTTTCAGGGCCTTTACACCACAACACAACACAATTTGTACTGATTTGTTGATACTGCATAGTACACACAGAGCTTTATGTTTAGATTCCATGCTTCATTTTTAGTGAGTGTGGTCATTGTTTACGGAATCACAACATACACAAATTAACCTCTTGCTTGCTCCTTCAGTCACAAGTGGAAGATCCTTTGTGTAAATGAAGGATAGGGGTGTTTTCTTGGTGTGCAGAATGTTTTTTGGACACAGTCACACACATGGATTTGGGTTCACTCAACCACTATCCTCTTAATAATAAACAATTTACTCTAGTAGCAGTTCATTGAGATCTTGGACACGTAATCACTGACAGGTGCACTGACAATCACTTTTGCATGTATAAGAAGTGGCTCATTGCATTATTTGATTGTTTTCAGAAAATAGTATACATGCCGTGAACACAATCTGAAACTCGAATAAAATAGCGTACAGTAAATTGAATGAACTATTCATTAAGGAGTGATTACAGACAGCTATGGGACTCTTTACGACCAAATAATGGTCATCAAAATGTACTTAAAGCTACGACGAGGAACTTTAACTTTAGGTTGATTTTGGCTCATTTTTACATTCATGCCCAAAGAGAAGTCAGGTATTTCTTGAGGCAAAGGGCAGTAAAACCTGGTGCTTATTTAATTATGTTATTAAAACATCTGAGATCTTGCGGAAAACAGGTGTACTGCATGTAAAATGTGTAACTAACTGCTGAATACAACAGAACAAACATTTGTCACTAGAAATAAATCAGCTTTCATCTCACGGTGCATCTGCTGTTATCAACAACTGACTTTTTCGGCTGTATTGAAGATTAGTAACTAATGTTTAGTCAAAGTTACTGTTGCTCATACTATAAATGAGTTGATGGGTTAAAGAGAGTCAACTTAGTACAGTCTAGGTGGATTGGGTTTGCAGTGATGCTGCAGTGTTTAAGTATTAACATAAAATAGACACAAAAAATGAATCTATTGAATCTGACTTTCTGTGTTTTTGCTTTCTTTGCCTTTTTCGGTGATTAGATCTTTTCTGCAGAGATAAAGCCATTTTTATGCTTACATTACACAGTTAGTACTGTTGGTTTGGGCTGTGTATTCTAATGTGCTTGTTATTGATTTTGGTCATATCGTTGCTTTCCTGTAGCGTCTGAAGGCTGCACTGTCCCAGCAGAGCCCGTCAGGATACCATATGGGGATGATGGCCATGAGCGGCAGCCCCATGGTACCTCAGAGGGCGGAGCAGAGCCAGCTGCTGGTCCAACATCCAGATGCTCCGTCACCTGCACAACCTCAGGTACACTGTGTTGTCTATAGTCAAGGACCTGACTGTAATGTGACTTTCAGGTCCAATAACTATGTTACTTAAATTTGGAAAACCCACCAAAAGTAACTGAGCTAAATCTTGTCTGATGTATGGCATGTCACCTGTTGTCGTTGTAGAAAATTGGGCTGTACTTCTTGTAGTGAGATGACTATAATCTGCTCTGACTAAAATAATGAAACCATGACTCAAACTTCCCTTTCTTTCTTGTCTTTCTTCCGCTCCCCTCCCCTGTCTCTCTGTTTCCTTAACGCCCTGACCCTGTTCTCCCTCTAGGTATCTCCAGCACAGCCTACAGGTGGGCGGCGGCGGCGGACGGCAGAAGATGACCCAGATGAACGAAGGCAGCGGTTCCTCGAGAGGAATCGGGCCGCTGCATCGCGCTGCAGACAGAAACGCAAACATTGGGTCAGCTCTCTAGAGAAGAAGGCTGAGGAGCTCTGCACCATGAACGTCTCGCTGTCGGTGAGTGGGCCTCGAGTGAGTGGGCGGGGACGAAATGTGGCCTGTGGGAGGCCTGCGTTAGCCTGTGCGTCGTCACTGTGCACAGTTGACAGGCTTTCTTGTGTGAAAGTTTGTGAGGTGTTTTACATCAGTTTCAAACTGTTGAATTTACAGGATTTTAAACCGTGCGACTGATTACAACTTGTTTCATATATTTGTGTTATCTGGTGGTTGCAGGTTATTTTTTACATTGCATGACCACTTCTCCGCTGGCAGCCGCACTGCAGTGGAAACCAGACGCTTTACCCTTTAGAGCTGAAAAACATAAGAATACCCATTAGTTTTTTATAATATGATTGTTTCTTTTGGGTCTACTGTAAGTCTAACTATGATATGAATTTTCTATGAATTATTGAAATGTGTTGTTCGTCCTTATTTTCTTATCCTTTAGAATGAAGTGTCTCTGTTGCGGAACGAGGTGGCTCATTTAAAGCAGCTGCTGCTAGCCCACAAGGACTGTCCTGTGACCACCCTCCAGAAGAGGACTGCCTACTTAGGTGAACCTTTTTAAAATGATGCCATATTACTCCTATGATAGCCTCTTATGTTTATTTTGCCATAATTATTCAGGACAGAATTCTTAAACGGTGCTCTGTTGTTACTGTTGGATAATAAAGAAATTGTCTACAGCTTTTCAGTGAGGCTGGTAGGAACTGTTTTCATGGTTATAAGTGAAATGCTTTTGCCGGTTTAAGTATAAATCTGTACCTGTTTCGTCTTCTTTTCTGTGTAGCTGTAGAAGAGAGCATGAAAGACACCTCAGAGCCTACAGGCTCCCCCGCCCCGGTGATCCAGCACAGCTCTCTGGCACACAGCCCCTCTGCAGGGCACAACGGCCTGAGCTCAAGGGCAGCAGCTGAGGCCATGGCTATGTCTGTTCTGGCAGGAATGGGCCAGCAGCAGAGGGCTGAGAGTGGACCCTCTCACATTATCATGGCTGCACAATCTCAATCTGCTGCCAGATGATGAGCGATGCCACCGCCGCCCAGACTTGGCTCACAATCATCACCCAGGGATAAAAAAGAGCAGCGGACCCCCCTTCCTAACTTTCCCCAACATAGAAGTCCAAATTTCTCATCTTCCCCTTCGCCCTTCGCCGTGCTCCCCCGCTCTCTCTGACCCTCTTGTGGAGCCATCAAGCTGTGGCCTGAAGCTCAGCAGCCTTCTGAGAACGGACTGAGACTTTTGAGAGAGCTTCCTGTTCACTTTGCCATAGACTACAGGGGCTGGACTCCAACCTCCCATCCTCGTTTCCCACTCTGTGCTTCCCCGCTCAACTCTCCTCACTGGACTGTAGGACTGCATCGCTCTGAGTGTATGCCGCCATGAACTTCCCACGTGGACACTCGCGCACAGCTTCTAGCGCGCCGGGTGTTTCGCAAAAACATTCTCGATCAAATCAGATACCAAACAACACACAGGACTTTACACTATTCTCAGCAGGGATTTGTGCCTTGTGCTCCTCGACTTGTTAGCCGCGCACACGCCCACACATGGCATCACAGCAGACGTCCCTGAACATCCGTGGCTCCAAAATGCAGTAGTTGTCTAGACGTCAGTGACTCGGATCTCAAATACTCACTCAAACCTTTTGTAAATGGTTCCACCAGTTTTGGGTCCGTCTCAACATGGACCTAAAAACCTTACCTCAATTACTCCCCTTTATGATAAAAATGAATAAACTGTGTGTGTGAGATAAGCTCTGTGCGTATATATTTATGTACATCACAACATAGCAGTTTGCCTACTCTGGAGCTGATTCGTTAATAGCTGGATTGTTA
Source organism: Ophiodon elongatus (assembly GCA_016806645.1). NCBI lineage: Eukaryota > Metazoa > Chordata > Actinopteri > Perciformes > Hexagrammidae > Ophiodon > Ophiodon elongatus. Next base: position 1,212,414 of record JACSYO010000285.1, on the reverse strand, counting down.
GCATGTGACTATTAGGGTGTTATGTTCTTGATACAGCTATGTGCAGCTATACACTTTTTTGTTATTAATTGGCACATCGTCCCAGATTAGTCCACAGAACCAGAACCAAAATCCATCGGATTGACATTGTATTATCTTAAATTAGTTTGTTTGAGCAACCGTTTTTTTTTTCTGACCTGAAGGGAATTCAACCTCTCCCCTCCTCCTTACGTTCCCCTAAAACAGAGTTTTGCTGTTTATTGGTTTGTAAGTGAATGCCTTTTCCATTTTATATGAAACTATTCTAGTGACTGTGTTTCTGTGTGTGGGCCCTGGACTTACTGTAACTGTTATTTTCACACTTCTCAGGATGGTTGCACATCCTTGCTGCTCGTTGGAAGTGCGATGAACCCAGTCAACCATGCTCTTTACCAAACCTAAACTAAGCCATACTGACCACAAATCAGATATCTGAATCTCCAAAGACCACAGTGTACTTGTTCTGGGGGCAGGAAGTAAAAAGCCTTACTGTTATTTTGTGACTCAGAGGTCATAGTGACAAAATCTACAGTATATCCCTGCTTGTTACTTGCACTTACACTCAGTCTCACATACAATGTCTGATGATTTTGCCTTAAGATCACGTTGGTGCCTCCGATAACCCCAAAAAACACACAAGACTTGCTCTACGGGAAAAACAATGGAGCCTGAGAAAAATGTATTTGTATCAATTTGTCAATTTCATCAAATAAAAATCGTATCGATGAGTAACAAATGATTTACTCATTGGGGATTCCTCAAAGCCTTTTAAAAAGTGATGGTTAATTAAACCATCGGTCCCTTTTCGGTGACAGAAAACAATCCAATACTTTCCTGTCATCTGGTGGAGAGACACAGCAAAGACATCTTCACTGGAAAAAGCTTTGAGGGAGAAAAAAGTTCAGATGTCTTTTGGCTGTTAATGAATGGCTCCAGTTCTTTATAAATCCCACCAAGATATTTTACCGAGATATCCGTATATATTTTTTCATAAACACCTAAACAAGCAGTTCGCTTTCCTCGTTTTTCTTCCTGTATGTCTTTTTCTTTTCATTTTTTTCTGATAGGATCATATATTTGCCAGATGTGATATTTAAAAAAAAACAAAAAAAAAACAAGATATCTGTCCATTAACACGAGGGCATGTCTTTATGCACTAAAAATAATGCAAGTTCATTGTTGCTTTGTATTTCTTTTCTGTTCATTTAACGTTTTTACAGTTCTCTTGGTCTTTTTCAGGGGTTATCAGATCCTTTTTTTTTTTTAAAAAAAATCATATTTCTCCTATCTGTACTGTAATCATTAATGGGAATGTGCCCGGCAACTTTAAAACCTTTCACCTTTGACTGAAACCTTTGTCCTACAGTCCCATGGGAGACCCCGACATTTTGTTGTACTTCCGAGCTGGCACTATATTTGGCTGGCAGTCCCTTATAGACGATTGTTCATATGAAATGAAAAGTCAAACTATATTTAGCTTTCATGTAATTCATGTCCTTGGCACCTTTTCTGTCATTTCTTGTTGTTTTTTTTCTCGTGTTGTGTGCTATTTTCAGCACTATACAACCTTTGTCATAACGCTTCTGATTGTACTGATGAATATAGAAACTAATTTCTTTAACACAGAGATTTATTTTTTGTTTGTTTGGTTTTCTACAGAAAAATATCATTAGTCCTCTTTCAAAAAGTGATTTTGTTATATCTGTAAAGATGAATTTGGTCGTGTCTTTTGACTGTCCTTCTAACTTATTTTTTAATTGGTCAACTAACAATGGTCATTACAGTCTTTTGGCATATTAATGTTACCTAGACTTGTTGTGAAAAGAGCAATTTAATGAAAAATACAACAAAGTGAAAGTTGAATAGTATATTAATGGTTTTTCACACTCCCATTGTTGGACTGATAATTTCAAAAATTGTCCTTGTACTGTACATATCTGTACTATATGAATATATTTACTTTTCCATGCATGTCCAAGTGGAATACTATGAACACTTACAGTGCTGCAGTTTTAATTAAAGAAACTACATACTTAATGAACATTTACAACGTTTTGTTTGTTTGTTGTCAGTTTAGATTCACAACAGCAAAAATATGTCTATAAGATATCTCTAAATTTGCTGTAATCTCACTGAAGAAATGCAGTTTTTTGGTAAAAGTAATATGAAATACAGTGAATATGAAAGAATATACTGTATGTTGGGACACTACTGCCTGCTTTGTTCATAGTTGTCTGTACCCAGTGTTCATGATTATATTGTTACTAATGAGAGAGGAGCTAAATAACTAATTATAAGTACTGTGGTTTCTTTGCTTCAATATTTGTTATAGTTTTATAGTAAGCTCTAAAATTCTTTATTTCCTTTGAAGCACGGCTGTAGCTAAGACGAGGACA